>JAQQAC010020790.1:6995608-7006919 GCA_029783875.1 Phataginus tricuspis | reverse complement strand
CATCTCACTACGCTGATGGACAGTGACTGTAATAGGGTTGGTGGGGGGGACCTGGTGAAGGGGGTAGTTTAATAACCATAATATTGTACATGTAATTGTAGATTAATGATACCAAAATAAGTTATAAAAAAAATTAAAATAAAAAATAATAATAATAATTTGGAAAGCCAGTCTTATTTGGTTATAGACGATGTATTTTTTTTTTTTGGTGGTGGTTACTCAAGAGTGTTCCTTTTGAAATAATTCATTAAACTGTACAAATGTTTAGTGCACTTTCCTATATATGTTATACTTGAATTAAAATAGTTAAAAATCAATATGAACCAAGAAACACAGTATTTATATATAGCAAAAACCATAGATGATACAAGCGAAATAGAAACACAGTAAGAGGCTAATTTTAATCTTTCAGTACATGACAGATCAAATGGACAAATATAAGTACATAGATGATCTATAAAATGGAATTAATACAGTATACATAAATATTACGCCTGAAATCTGACAAAAATAAAGACTATACCTTTTTTTGAAGTGCTCATGAAATTCAGGAAAAGTGGCTACATATTGGCTTCAAAAAATTCTATAAATTTTGGAAAGTAAAACTGATACAGGACACAGGCAGCACTTTAAGATCTTACTGCAATAAAAGTAAAAAAAATAAAAGTCACATTAAAGCCTCTCATTTCAATAACTCTAGGTAAAAAGAAATAGAAACCAGAAGTATACAAACTGCATTTGAAACAGGAGCTACCAAGGGCTGATAAAAAGCACTTCACAGGTTTCCTTGAATATTGGTGGGATTAGATTTATGATGGAAATGTAACTGTAGGGTAGTTTGCTGAATCCAAGCCCACGTCCTTCGGGTGCAAAGTACCTTCTTCAATATGGCCTCTGTGCTTGGCTGAAGGTGACCCCACCCCCGGCATCAGAGCTTAGTGTAAGACAGTCAGGTGGTATCACTTACTAGCCAAAACTGCTTGCTTAGAGATGGACGGCGGGGGGGAGGGCAGGAACATGGGACAAGAATCATGATTAACTTTTCCTGCCTATGATGAAAAATGCCCGAGATATAAACAGTATAGTAAGAATAGGAGGGACTCCGTCTTAAGGCAAAGATTCCATTTTAAAAAGCAAAGAGTTGAGAAGTAAGATTCCTAACATACTCTTTAGTAATCAGCCAACAGCCCACCTTAAGGCAGGGCGAACAGTCTTAACTAGGTCCCCACTGCTTGACAGTAAGCACTATCTTGGAGAAGAACAGGATGAATAAATCCCTTGTGTTGGGTTTATTGAGCAAAATTAGCTGGAGGACCAATAATAGAGGAGAGGAGACATGGTGCCTCTCACCGGAGATAAGCACCCTGAGAGCACAAGTCAAGCCTACGCCCGACAACACCCCCACCCTCGCCCTTTGCTCCATTCTTGAAAGCCTTAAGAGACCAAAGCCCCAACCTTTCAGCACGCCTCCTCTCTGAGGCCACCCACACTTTACTTTCTTCAAGGGCATACTTTCAAATAAAGATTTCTTACGGCTCAAATGACTGCATTTTGTCTCTTTGCTATTTCATTTTCTTTCCAAGTCTCCACTTTGCCTCCACTTTATTCCTGATAAGTAGGAAGGAGCTGCTGAGTTGGACCTGCAAGTTCCCATTGCTTGGGTGACCTGGACAGAACTGCAGCTTGACAATCTGCTCTTAGTAGCCTGCCTGAAAATCTCCTTTCTTTGGGAAGTTCTCAGACCCTAATCTGACTGCATCCTGTGCTCCACGGCTTCCCCAAATCCTAGCTGTGCAGATCCAAGCGGGCACAGGATGCCAAGCGACCCTGGCTTTGAGAGTTGGCAAGGGAGTCTGCCCAGGCCGAGAGCTTTCCCTCCGCGCTTGCCTGTTCTCTGCTGCCTGCAAGGCAGCTACTATCCCCTGTGGCTCTTGCTTTAATAAATTCCTTCCTTACCTACACTTGTCTGACCTGTTCGAGAATTCTTTCTCGTGCAGAGCCAAGAACCCTCCCCTGTCCAGGTTGAGGTCTCACCTGGTGTACAGGGAGATACCTCCCCAGACGCAGCTGCCCGGCAACAGCGTGACCCCCAGTTCGACACTGAGAGACAAGAAAATATGCATAGGGGGTTTTGAGGAAAGAAATTCTTTGCTTTTACCTGAAATTCACAGAGGATTTTTATCTTACTCCTAGATATGAATATGGCCATTAGAAGCTGGTAAAAGTCGTTTGTAACACGTTAGGATGACAAAGCAGTTAGATCACAGGCTACCTTTGCTAAGCTGCTGGATCCAGTCTTATTTAGGGCTCAGACCAATTCTTGATTGTGTTTTATATGAACCAATAAGTTGTTTTTATTGCTTAAGCTAGTTGGACTTAGGTTTTCTGTTAAGTGGGACCAAACATCCTAGCTGATACAATGATGGAATAATAGAAGCCAGTAAGTATTGTTTACCAAGAAGAAATGTGTCTCTGTGTGTAGAAGTCCACAAATGCAAGATTACATGCATGAAGAAACACCCAGAAGAAAGACAAAGACAGGCAGAAAGAAGTGCATGTTCTAAGTAAGCTATAGGCTGCTGCCCCATCAGAGGAAGTAAACACACCTAATTTCTGAAACACGCCACTATTTTCATGCAGCCAACTGCTGAATATTTCAGTAGATGGAGAATCCCAGCTGAGCTTGAAATGACATCCAGACTGCTGGCTGTATGACCCAGATGACCTCCTGGAGTGTGATATCACAGCTTTATTTGAGTTGAACGAAGAAGGGCTTTAAGGTGGAGTTCTAAAGCAACAAAAGAGGGCTTTTGTGATCTCTATCAAGGATCAAAGAGGAAACAGATTTTTTTTAAGTGATGAAACAGAGGAGCAACATGATGAAGTTACATTTTGAAAAGTTACCGCCTGGGATTTTTGAACTTCCTGGATAGTGTTCCAGTTTATCTAAATTCCATCACCCCACAGACTGGAGGTAATAGACAGACTCCTCTAATGACCAAGCATCGCTGAGTGTGCTGTGGAGCAGGGGGGCCCAGGATAGGTGGTAAAGTGGCACTGGGCACCTCTGAGGGGATGGAGGCGTGGGGCAGGCATCATGACGTGCAGCTGGGTCACCATTCAGCAGAACGTTAGGGAGTCAGAGCTGGGCTGACAGTGGGGCCCGTTTGGACATGAGCTGTCCTATAGAAATGCCAAGGAAAACAACCAACAGACATTAGTAGGTTGACCTCCTGTTTTGACAAAGAATTTTAAAAGTTTAATTGCTCTTTGAGTCATTTATGGATGAGATTATGAAATGGGGGTTTCTCTCCCTCATAAATCTCTCTTTAGTGTTGGGGGTCAGAGGACAGAGTTAATGTATGTGAGGAATTTTGAACAAAGCCTGGCACAGTGTAAGCCTGTAAGCATTCGCTATTAATATTCTCATTGTAGGGCGAAACATGCTCAAAGCCAGAGTAAGAAAGTCCTCCGGGCCACAGGCCCAGGCCTTTTCCTAGGCTCACACCTACCTGACCCCTCCACATTCCTCCCTCGAGAACTGCCACTCATTAACACCAGGCCACTTCCTCTGAAGCCACTGATTCCACAGGAAGAGATATGAGTGCAGACAGACGGAGGGGCAGGCCAGGAGGTGGCAGAAAGTCTCTTCCTTTCAAGTCTATGAAAGACCTTTGACCATATGCCCTGGCAAGGCCCGAGAGCTTGGGCCTCTCGCTCTTCTGCTGGGAGCACTTTGAAGGCGCAATACATTGTGTCAAGTCTGGGATTTCTGGAGGAGGCTGTGGGCGCTGTGTGTGGAGCCAGCTGAGACCCCAAACGTCCAGCCGGAACAGCAGCGTTAGTGTCACCTCAGTGTCCTGTCGACTGCAGGCTCCCAGGACAGATGCCACGGTGAGTGGTCTGCATCAGAGGCAACCCAGAAGGCAAAGAAGGCTGTAGCTGACTCACCTCGGCTGAATTGTGTGGATTGGAAAGTGGAAGGAAAGATAAAACCAAAAGTTGCAAGGTGGAGAAGGTGCTTATTCTTCCTTCCAAAGGAAAAGCAAAGGCTGGGCCAGAGAAACACAGAGCTGAATTGTAGCAAGGGACTGTGACCTTTAACGAAACATTCCATACAGAAGCATTTTCAGAGAACTTAATTATTTAAGTGGCCATAAGGCATTTTTTTTTTTGTCACTGGCAATGTATTTGCATTTCAGATAACTTATCATGGTGGTAAAAAAAAAACATGTTAAAAGAGAAGTATGTAAATCATTACACACAGAACAGGCAGAGTGATTCCAAGTCAGGATGTCTTGGGCTGCTAAGGAGAAGCCAGTACTTTTAGGGTCAGATTTAAGGAGGGAGAACTCCCTTTGCTTCTCCCTTCTAAGTCATCTGCCTCTGCAGGTGCTCAGGGACAAACTCTGCCTACAGTGGTGGCCGGGAAGCAGTTAATAGAAACCAGCAATCCCCTATTCTCATCTGATTCAAATTCTACTCTAAAGGAAAATAGAACCAGATAGCCTCAATCTGAATGACCTGTCTATGGTCATGGTTCCCATCAGGGGCCACTTCAAATTCTGCTCCATTTCTGTTCCACTAATCCTGAGCTTCCCAGCTTGAACCCACTCCCATCCCATCAAGGAAGGAATCTTAGAACTTGGTTTCCCTGGGGTGTGTTCCATTAGGTAACAGACTATCCTATTATTCCAAGGGGGGCCCCCTAACAAAGAGATTTAATAGAACTTTCTAGGAACTCTAGACCCAGAGCTGAAATATAATGGAGCTAAGAGAATAGATTTCCTAGACATCACAATCAATAGCTCCCTGCTCACTTTCATTTCATGACATCTGGGTAGGAGCCTCAGCTGTTTTTCTCTTTTTAGTTACAAGGTGTTAAAAATAGCCACCTTCCTTCACGTTAGTTGAAGAAAAAACTCAGAGCATCCTTTCCTTCTGGTTGCTGCATGCCTTCGGCGGGATACCCTGAAACAGAAAACGAATGGACCGTGCACACAGAATCAGCCATCAAATCTTCCTGTAGAAAATTGACATTATAGAGAGTTATGGGAGAGCTGTAAAGAGGACCCAGTGTTTGGTGGTAGACTGGGGAAGCTTTCAGCCAGTTTCTAAAGTGTGACTGAGATAAGCAATGTTAGTATGAAGGCAGGTCCCGCACCTTGGGACACTGACAGCAGCAGACAGAGGCGAGAATGACAAGGGGCTCTTTAGTGGGGCCCAGGTGAGTCCTGCTCCCCCCTGCAGAATCAGGAGAGCTAGCTCTAGGTACGGGAGATGCTGTTAAGAAAAACCAAGGGGAAAAGGCTGGGGAAGATGAAGACAGAGAAACCTTGAGAGAGAGCGCACAGGAGGGATGCTCCCTGCTGACCCAAGGCAAAGGGTTGTCCATAGATGCACCAAGAAACCAGGGTTAACAGCCTGTACCCATGGCAGGCTCAACAAGAAGCCCCTAGGAGAATGCTGGATGAAGTAACATTCTCCAGGGCTTTATGTGTTTGTGTGTGACTTGTTAATATCAAGGCCCTCTTCTCATCAGTCTATGTTAGTTCAAGAATTATACATACCACATCCACTTCTGATGCTTTCTAATGAGTCCATGGACTTCAAGGTGCTGGAGTAGACTCAGTGAAAGTGATAGACAGGATTGCTTTAAGGAGGAGGGTCTGGAGTGCATGATACTTAAACTCTGATATGCTCCACAAACTCCCAGATTCCCAAATGCCTTATTCTTATAGACTTCTGCCAATCCCAGATGCAGGAGGAGAGACAATAAAGAATCCTTATGATGGTAATTTGGAGTCTTCGGATTTAGGAAAGAAGACAATAAAATCTGGGGCCCAAACAAGCTTCCTCCTATCTCAAGCTTCCTGCGATGTCCCTGGGTAATTAATCACATAAGTGATGTCAAGATGGAAATGGATGGGGATCCCAGCTACAAAGCGTGGTATAACTTTGAGAGCCTCCTTCTGCAACAATGAAATCATAATGAACTCTCAAGTAAGGCCACGCCAGAAGGCCATCACAACGTATTTGTCATGCTTTGGAAGTGGATGGTGGCTGTGTCAGGCAGTTGCTGAAATAGTCACAATTATGTCTGTAAAACAATGAAATGCCCCGTAGCTCAGGAGAGGTTTCTGACATAAAACAGTAAAAACTCATATCTCATATAATCTTCACTCTGAAACAGACACTGTCTAACACTTTACATTTGCACTCTCAACACATACAATCCTCCCAATATCTCTATAGGGTAGGCACTGCTTGAGCCCCATTTTATAGATGAGGAAACTGTGGCCTAGGAAGTGTGTGACTTGCCTAAGAGCACACAGCTAGTCAGTGTCAAAGTTAGAATTTAAACCTATGCAGCCTGTAACTAGACTCCACACTTGTCTAAACTGTCTTCTTAGTCTACCAGGCAGGATACCAAGAGAAACACGAACGCAAACAGCCACTAGAACTTTGTAGTAGTGTTGGTTATACAACAACCAATGAGAGGCTTGGAGAAAGGTTACATTAATCTAGTAGAATTATTGACAGGAAAACATGAGCCAAAGGAATCATAGAAAATTTATGGAGCCCAAGAATATGCCTGGGAACTTGGAGATGTTTGAAAAACTGCTTGGGTTCATTGAGGCAACACGTGGGGGGGAAGTTTGGTGGAGAGTCTGTCTCTCTCCCATGAATTCCACGCTCTGCAGCGAAGCCAAATCATATTTGATCATATCACTTCCCTCCTTATAAGTGGTTCCAGGGTACTACAGAATAAAGTTTAAATTTTTTGGTGTGACCCACAAGGCCCTACATAATCTGACCTCAACTAATTTCTAAACCATACCTTTCACTCTTCCTTCCTGCCACAATGAACTTCCGTGTGGCCTCAGGCATCATGCTTTTCCATGCCTCTGGTTTCCTCAGAAAGAGCTCTGAAGTCCATCAGCACCTGAATCAGGTGAAGGCCTTTTATAATGTTGTCTCCAAGGTTTTACTGACAGTTAACACCTGGGCATTCGGCCAAGGAATCTGCATGTTAACCAATTTTCCACACAATTTATTTATCACATACATTATTATTCATCTCATTCCTTATGATGAACCCTCTGTCCTTCCCATCTGCCCCTCCACAGATCAAATAGCATCTCCTTAAAGAAAATCTTTTCAGCTTTCTCCTCCAGCTAAAATTCACCTTTGCCTCTTCTGTGCATCCACTTTACTTTATTCATACTTCTGCACTGTATTGGAGTGCTACATGTTGCTTTTATTTTTATAATCTATACTGTGATTTCTATGGGAATCTTAATTTATTTGCCAACAAGTTTTTATTGAATGCTGGATGTCCACTGATGGAGAAAGTGGCGTGGAGACCCAGGGAGCTTGGGTCTGATGGGGGACAATCCCAACGAAGGCTTCCAAGAGCTATTAAAGGCAGCAGGTGGGGTGTGTAGAAGCTGCAGGGACACATAGACTGACTGGGGAAGCAAGCCAGGGAAACCTCTCCGGGAACCAGCGTTCAAGTTGATACTTTGAAAAGGAATGAGTTATCTAAGGACGAAGGAGAGAATATGCCAGCTAAAGGGAAAATGTGCCAATGTCCAAGGTGTAAAAGTGAGAGAGACTCAGAATATCCTCCATAATAATCCGATTATATATCCATGTAGGTTTTTCCTTAGTCTTCTTCCTTCGTAACCAATTTAAAGCCATTTTAAACAGATTTGCCAGTTTGAGGGAAGTAAATTCTTTCCAGACCCAGTCAGACGGACTTGAGCCTCCATCCCGACAATCTGTGTCTTAATCTCTCTTTTTACCCTCCACCCTCCTTCTGTGTGTGCGTGTGTTACCATGAGTGAGTAAATGAATGAATGAATCCATACATATATAAAGCATTCCATACATATGTAAATCCATACATATATTAAAGCATCAATCTGTAGTTGGTGTAGTGGGACATAGCCTCGTGTAAGTAAGAGTATGATCTTTAGAATTAAATATTCCTAGGTTCAAACTTCAGCTTTGTCAATTGTAGCTAAGTGACTTCCGGCAGGTTATATAATCTGTCCAAATCTTTTCACTTATATAATGGATGTAGTAATATTTATCTCATAAGACTGTTATCACAATTAGATAACAAATAGAAAGAACTTAATATGATGTCTGGTATATAGCAGGCATTTTTATTTTTTAATTAAGGCATCACTGATGTACAATCTTAGGAAGGTTTCACATGAGCAACATTGTGGTTTCAGCATGCACTCATATTATCAAGTTACCCCCCACACCCCATTGCAGTCACTGTCCATCAGCGTAGTAAGATGTATAGCAGGCATTTTTAAAAGGGTAGTAGTTACTAAGGATCTCACTTTGAAATCCCACCCTCACCCCTTACTAAGTATGTGTAGCCTTGGCTAAGAAATTGATTTAGGTCACCTTTGTTTCCCCGAAGCCTCCCCCATTCCAGTGAACAAGTGGCTTCCACGGTCCAGTGCCTGGCACACAGGAAGCCCTGAAAAAATGATGATTAATTATGATTACCTTCCACTACAAATATACTTTTGTATGGCACTTCTACCATATAAATATATTGCCTCTATTTGGAAGGGTAGTGTTCTGAAATAAATTCATAATTTTTCAGCTGTAAAACACTTATTTATTCTAGACCATAGTGAAATCATTGTTTTAAAAACCGTTTTAAATTAAATGTCGCAATTACAGGAGACTACCACAAGGTGGCTCCAGACCATTTCTATTAGTTACCAAGTATTAAATCACCCTTCTCATGAAAACAGTTGTTCTTCAAGAAATACCATGAAAACCATGTTTTGGTTTGTTTTAAAAAAAGGCACAGCACTCTAAAACAAACTCATTTTCTATTTTTCTTCCTGCATCCTTGTCAAGGTAAGTACAATGTCAGATGAACACCATAGCCCTAAAGATAACTTTATCACGGTTGATATTCAACTATATATTTTGCTATATTGATATCATTATCTGAAATTACACTTTAGATTATTGTATACTTAAGTTTGTACACTACCTAGTATTTTTATAAATAATACCAAAAATCTAGTCATTAGAGAATACCAGAATGAAGGACTTTTCATTTTTTAAGTTTTCATTTATAAGATTGATTTCAGGACCCTTCAGTATTTGAGCTTTACTTTTCAAAAGAAGTACAGGGCTTTCAAAAATTCTTTCTACAGAATTTTCTTTCTAGTTCAAGATACCTCGTGATTCATATGAATCCAGTTAAGAATTCATGCAGAAAAGTATAAACACAGCAGAAGCATCAACGTATGAAGTCTCAGTACATCTCAGGGCGGCCTTCATCTACCGTGGAATTTTTCGGTTTGAAACGCTACCACCATTAATTCTGAGAAAAGATGTCTTCTCACTGATCTCCCCTAATACCGTGAGTGAGACTCTGACACCGCTGTTAAGTCCTCCTCTCAGGCTTACTGTGGGAGTTTATTTTTAGCATTTTGTTTCTCCTAGAAATTGGAGTTCTGCCGCTTCTCTCTTCCTGCAGAAACGGCAGGCTTATTCTTAGCTTGCCTGCGGCATGGACTTGTAGACCGACTGTGAAAATGTGTTTTCTTAGCCCCAACTTTTCCTTTTCAATTGGCTCTATTAACAGATGTATGTTATGCATGTACATTTCATAATATATAATACTTTACACAAACAAAGCCCTTCCCATGTAGGATAGTTGGGACACAGCACAGACGCAGACACATACGTACATTTGTGTGTAGGCATCATTTATATGGCATTTTTATATCTATGGATTGGGATCTTATTAACATCTGGATTTGAACTTGGGGTTGATGCAGGACCTCAAGAGAAGGCCTGTCAGCCTGTTTACCACAGTTTTACCCTCTTCTCTTTCACTTGTTGGCTTCATTCATTCATATATTCTGACGGGACTCAATGCATTTGAGGTCATGACCCCAGCCTTAGGCATTCCGGATCAGGCCAGGAAGGGCAAGTGCATCTAGGGGCATTCAACAGGACGTAGGATCTCATGGTCAGAAGCATGAATGAGATAAAGGGTTCTTCCAGGAGTCCTTCTGAGACTCTCTCACTCATTTTTCACAGAACTTATAAACGGAAGGGGCATGTGTAGTATGGAAAGCATGTGATAATGAACATGAAATGTCCAGTATTAGCACCCAGTGGTGTGGTTCTCGGTAATAGAAGTCAGGAAGCAACAGGAAGGACAATTGTTTCATCGCAATGGAGTTGCTGCTCAGGTTACAACAAACCCAGAAATTGCTAAAATCCAAAAGCAGGCCAAGATATTCTTAATGAGGGATCCATCAGAGACCTGGAGCCCTGCACAAACACAGGGGCGCCCCTTCAGGAGAATAGATGGCCAGGGCAAGCATTTTGTTAGTAAAGCTGGGAGCAGGAAGAACTTCATTAAGCTTGGTGTAATTCTGAGCGTTATAGCCATAGACAAACACTACTTAGAGCCTCAGTAATCGCAAATAGAGAGAGAATTTTCTTTAACTAGTGATTAAGTGAATGACACAAAAAAGCAGACTAGCTGGGATCAGTTGAGGATATAAACCCAGGAAAAAGGACAAATAAAAGGGTAGAATATATAGTTTGATCAAGCTAGACATTTCTATTTTTAATGTGTATGTAGACAAAATACAGTTTTAAAACATGCTTAAGTGAATAAACCCGGAGTCCTGATACTCAGAATTCTCAATTCCATACTTTTTCTAAACCCATCATCAAATCCGTTATCTCCCAGATGCATCAATGGAAGAAAACTACACTTGCTACCTCAATGGGATTTCCTTGTCACCTGATGTATATCTGGTCACAGGTGGCTTATAACATAGAGATGCTAAACATTGCAGAACAGAGTTGGCAGGGACCAGGGTGAGACATTCAAGGCACAACATCCAGGGTGGCGCTCCTTCTAGAGGCTGTACAAGGGCAGGTCTGTGCCTGACAGGGAGCGCCACCTTAAATTTTGCATCCTAGAGACATCATTTGCTTAGTCTTAGTTCATGCTTCTTGGATTCTTTTCCCATGTTCACCTTTTTCATAAAGTTCAAGTGGGGGCATAGTTGGTGGTGGTATCACTATTTTCAGGCAAAAACTTGGCAGGAAAAGCTGGAATTTTCACCTGCATCATTGCCAGCATGTCTCTATCCACCACCAGCTGTTCTGAGACAGAAAGGCAACTTCAGCTGTCTTACTCCACCCACCCCAACAGCTGCTTGGACCTGCCCCAGGGAGCACACAACAGGGTGTGTGTGTGTGTGTGTGTGTGTGTGTGTGTGTGTGTGTGTGTGTG
>JAQQAC010020790.1:6636642-6995598 GCA_029783875.1 Phataginus tricuspis | reverse complement strand
GTGTGTGTGTGTGTGTGTGTGTGTGTGTGTGTGTGTGTGTGTGTGTGGTGCGTACTAGAGAAATGTCTTCATGACTTGTCATGACCTAAGCTATTCTTTGGACAGTTTTCCATAAAATGTCTCTATAGTGTAACCTTGTTACTATACTTTGGTGAGGTAAAGCTCATGGTTTCAAAGGCAGTAAAAACACCTATCGCTTGTTTGATGGTAAAACAATCCGACATCCAAGCTTAGAATAAATATTTTCAAAGTCCTCAAAAGATTATTTTACTGAATGCTGTGTTTCTAGAGCTGAAAGAAAAGTTCTATTTCAACCTTTTAATTTCATGTACGTTTAAAAAGTGCATCTGATGGCAACATAAAATTGTACCAGGAGTGTTGTGAGAAGTCCTCAATCGCCCTTAACAATTCAATCTAATTTAAATATGTAAAAGTCTACCAAGACTAGTGAAATTAGAGTTAAGGGATATAATACACATGTCTTTTCAGAGTCACAGTGTAAGAAAAAAGTAACATTTCTAAAACCTACTGTGATTTGATTGTACAGGAGACATTGAGAAGTTAATGAATCAATATCAGTTATGCCAGAAAAATTGCCCAAGCAAAAAATACCCTGACCCCATAAAGAATGGGAATTACTGAAAGTGTCTCTATTATCTGAAACAGGATAATATGAGCATAGGGAAGTAAAGCAAAGATTTTATCTGGGCGGATTATGAATCTGTTATTAGTAGTATTTTCAGTTGAATTCCTCCAGGTAGTCAGAGGGAGTAAAGTTAGAAGGTTAATATATGTTTTCCACATTAAATGAGTTTCAGGAAGGAATGAGCATCTCTTTCCAAGATTCAGTTATTACCTCATGACATTAGTAATTCAACAAAATGAAATCAAGCTGATAATATACAATAGACCATGAGATAATAACTGGTGGGAAATGGCTTGTGCTTCACTCAATTGAAATTAATGAATAGAATATACTTGGCCTTCTTAGGAAACTTTTGAAGGTAGGCAAACCATCTTTCTCAGAAGCCATTTAAATCGGTATTCTTGAAATACATCCAATATATTCTCCTATTATTACATACTAACTGTGAAAAACAAAATCAACAAAGCAGTATACCCATTAGAATGCATTTATAAGAAGTTTCAGATTTAAGCTTGAAAAATGTCACTCCAATCACTTCAAATGAAAAAGGGGAAAAAGGAAGTCTGAAATACTACATGAAAGCTAAAGATCCCAATTAAAAATGATTTTTTTTCTCCCCCAGATTATGTAACAATTCATGCTTATTTTAGAAAATCAGAAAAGCAGGAGGGGAGGGAAGCAGAGTACTCATACCCCTCACTGGGCAGGTTGGAATGGACCAAACCTTCTAAGGGTGACCAAGACTCATTCACATACAGACTAGGCCTTTCTGCCTATCAGTCAGTCAGAGTCAAGCATTTCATTTGGTTTGGTTTTTTACTTTTGATTTTCTACAATTTTCTTCTGCTTCTTAATTTTTCTAGATTTATCACATCTTTCTATATTGTGCATTTTTATGTGAAGTCAAAATCTTTTAAACAAAAAGGGGAATGGTATAAGGGTAAGTTACTAGATTTAGATTCAGGCCTGAGTTGGTCTGTAAATGAGATTGAAGGTCGGCCTCATCTCAAAAACCCTTCAGTCTGATACTCAGATTCCTTGGAAACTCTCTAGATCGTTTATGAATGTCATCCAATTTCTTGAAATTATTTTTTAATTTCCCATATAGCATTCATCACTATGTAATATTTACTTACTTGATTGGTTATTGTCTTTATCATCAAACAAGATTGTGGATGCCAAGAGATTAGGACTATTAGCTGTCTTGTTCACTCTTACATACTCATGCCAACGCCAGATACGTAATAATAGGTCAATAAAAACCTTCTGCAACCTAAATATAAGATAAAAAAATTTCCCAAAATTTCTAGAAAAGAAAATAACCACTTATATTCGAGTCCTTACACAATCTCTAATGTTTCGGATCACTTTCATTAGCCATAAAATACTGCTTAGGACAATGACATTAGCCAGAAAGTATACTCTGCAATCTTTTTTCTACAGTTAATGTTAGTTTGTTGTTTACAAGATCACTGTTAAAATTAGTATAAAAAAAGGCAAAGAAGGTTAACAATTCAGTATTTATTCCCAAGTTTTGATATTGTTTGCAAGGGTTGGAGGCCGTTATAAGAAAGGCTTTTAAAGATTACTTTAAAAAGCAATAATAATGGTTATTGCATTATGAAGATTAGGAATAGAGGAAGAATAAAAGTGAAAAAAAAAACTGTACTAATGTATGTAAATAGGAACCTCCAGTGTCAACATTACCCATACGATCACATAATGCTATATCTCAAAACAATGTAAATATAAGTGACGCCACTATGATGCTTTAAAAATACTCTGGTGATGACAAGACGCTGATGTCAAAGGTGCATTGGAAGAGGCTGAAAAAATTTTTAATTGTGATTGGAGAAAAAAGCAATACTTCTAAATTACCATATTTAGATAAAATGTAATTTATATGTGTGGCTAAAGTACTAAATTCTGCAAGTAGACAATTCACTGTTTCATCAACATCTTTTAAAGTTTTCATTTTGGACAAAGGCTTATTTGGGGGAAACGTCTCACTAGAATACATAATGAGTCTATTTTTAAATATATTCTGCTGTGTACTGTGTGGTATTTCAATAAGAAATTTTATTCTTTTCAGTTTTGTATAATACTAACTATTGCTTCTCAGCTATGTCTTCTGTTCTGTTTCCAAAAAAGCTAATAAACAAGTTTTGGGGCCTTTCCACATATTTTAACTGCTATTTCGTATTTATTTTTCAAGTCTCTCCATAGCATATCCATACCTCTTAACTGCTTTTTTAAATTTTTTTCAGTTTCTTATCTCTGGGCTCTGATTTCATGTATATTTCTCAGGAACTTTTTCCTAACATTTAAAATTTTTCTCTTAGTCTTAATTCACTTACTATTTTTATGTAATGATATTTTTCCAATTACTTGATTCTTCTTCATAATGCTACTGCTTTTGTTATCCATAATCTTTAAACTAATAAGATTTCCCTGCAAAACCTTGTTAAAAGTCTTGAACACACTTGTTTTCACTTGTCTGGTTGCTCTATTATTTTTCTTTCATCCAGAATGATTATTATATATTCCAATCTTCAATTTTCTTGGTTATCTTTTCAAATATAATATTTATAATACACTTTGAAATTTTGGTTTCTGAGATCATTTTTATGGGAAGTTCTTTCTCCCATGTGCTTCGTTTTCTTATGCTCTCTTTTTATATTTACCTCTCCTACTATGCAGCACCTGGACCCCTGGGCACCCGAGACCAAAACAAGGTCATGTGCAGGTGACTCTGAGCTTACCCAGGGAGGGTACTAGGACCACACACAAGTCCAGGCACTGTGACAATAAGCGTGTGGGCACAAGTCCTGGGTGCAAGGCAGTTTTTACTCCCCCCATCTTCACCCTAGCTAAGTAACTTTACATAAATTTACCTCTGGTAGTCAAATATGGGGCTTTTTTCTTCCTTTGACAAGCTGGGGAGCTCCTCACTGCAGGCCTTTATTTCAGCCAATGGGCTAGTTCTGGTTCCCTAATCTTCTTACACTGCAGAAGTTAAAATCATCACCATCTCTCCAGCTCCTGTTTGCAGAGTTCAGCAGGCCCACTTGCATCCCACTTCCTTCCTGTCAAAGTTACTGATTCTGTTTCTGAGCAATGCTTTTATCTTTGTAACTTTTCTCTTTGTATTATAACTACAGTTTTCACATGTTTGGCGTTGGAAGGACAAAAGGGTCTCAGTGATGAACAGTACCAACAGTTCTGGTGGCATTTTTTTTTTATCCAAAAGGGCAAAAGTAGATTACTTATACCTGCAGAAAATCAACTCTTCTCCAAACATTATTAAAATCCAGAGATGTTTCTTATTCACTGCTGTATCTTCTGCTTCTAGAATGTTCTAGTCATATAGTAGCAGTTCAATAAACATTTGTCAATTGAGTGATTTGCTCTTCAATCCTGAGTTACTGAGCCAAGGAAGAAGGAAGGAAGAGAGGAATATAAAACTAGCAAAGGACAGTGTGATGTTGTCTTTTGATTTATTCATAGTCTCAGGGAAGTGACGGTGTGAATATACATGACCTGACACACAGTATAAGACAATATGCAATCAATTTCTCAACTAGATCATGCCAACTGCAAGCACCATGATATTTGATAAATATACAAAGGATGTCCAGTCGTAAATCTGAATGGAGATAGAGCAGGCAGAGATGTAAATAATTGCTGTAGGTTTTTAATTGGGAGGAGGGTGGTGTAGGAAGAATTTTTATGTTTCATTTACTATATTTAGTTTTCTATGGCCAGAAGGATGTGTTCACAACTTTGGGAAAATAGTACATACTGGTGAGACAGTACAGGGTCACTGAAGTGGGCCGTAAATGCCGAAGGTTAATTTTATAGAGCTGCTTCTCTATTAAATATGTAATTTCAGAACGTAGAAAACTTGCTTCCAGACCTGATTGAATGCATAATGTCACAGTTCTTTTCATAAGGAAGACTTTTTTTAAATAAGCAATGTCTCCATGGTAACCATAAAGGCAAAGCTCGCTTTGTGTGCATTATAGCAACACCAATAACAGCTGGGCCGGGTTGAACAAGAGTGGCAGGGGAGCAAAAGCTGGGGAATTTGGAGAAAGTGTGAGTAAAGAAAATGACAGCCCAAACTAGAAGCTGTGTGACTTAAGACTGCCGTGATTCATTAGTACTGTTTGAAGAAATCAGACTTTAAAACGTATTTTTTCAAGATACTTCTCCTCCATCCTGATCAAAAGTGAGACAACTGTTATGCCATATTTTAAAAAAAAAATAAATGACTTGAATTCTGTATACTTTTAGGATAGGGGGCACTGACAAATAAGGACCTATTTTAAAAATTGATGTCTTTGACAAGAGTCACACAAAGAACATAAAAAACAGATGTATATGCCCAGGTTCAGATAATGAATTAATGCAAGAGAAAAGCTGTATCGTTAAGGGATTTCTTTTCACACTTCAATAAAACACTGTATAATGCATGTCCATACACCACAGAGACGTGGTATTACTGACTCGCTAGTTAGTGGAGGCACCGCTAGCAATAAGCACAGCGCCCCAATGGAAAGGGGTTGCTTCATTTGCTGAGTGAAACCTTATTTTTATATCTTACTCTGTGGCTAAAAATATGTATAAAAGAGTTATTTCACTTTTCTTAGATATGTGGAAAAATAGGATAGTAGGATTATCCACAATAATTTTTAATTATACTTTTGAGATAATTATAGAGTCACACATGGATGCAAAAAAGCAATAGAGATCCCATGTACCCCTTACTCAGTTTTCCTTCAACAATAACATCTTCAGAAATATACTACACTACCGCAAGCACATACTACACTTGATGCAATTCACAGATCTCAGCCAGACCGCTCCAGTTCTACTTACAGCTCTAGGTGTGTATGTAGTTCTATGCAATTTTATCACCTGTGTAGATTTTGCCATTACAGTATTGAGATGAAATAGTTCTATCACCACAAGGTTCCCTGGTATTGCCCTTTTATAACCACATCTATTTATTGCCTTCTCACCCACTTATCCTACACTGGTAACTATTAATCTGCTTTCCATAACTTTTGCCACTTCAAAAGTGTTAGCCTGTTAGGAGTGGCTTTCTCCACTCAGCATAATTCACTTGAGATCTGTCCAAGCTGTGTGGACATCAACAGCCCACTCCTTCTTACTGATGAGGAGTATTGCTCGTTATGAATGCACCAGCCCTTTTGACCACTCACTTGCTAAAGGGTGTCCGAGTTGTTTCCAGTTTGGGGCTATTAGAAACAAAGCCACTAGGAACCCTTGTATACAGGTTTTTGCATGAAACACAAGTTTTTACCTCTCTGGGCTGAATGCCCGAGAGTGCAATTGCTTGGCCGTATGGTGGCTGCATTTTTAGTTTCATGAGAAATTGCCAAACTGTTTGCAAGAGTGTTTGTCATTTTGCCTTCCCACCAGTAATGTATGAGTGATCCTTTCTGACATAATTTTGACAAGCTAATTAAAATAACTATTGTCTTACCAGAAAAATGGAATTAAGATTGCTTACTGTTCATGCTCAGTTGGCCTGGGTTCAAATTCTGAGTCTACTACTTGATAGCTATGTGATCTCAGATGACATTTTCTTCCACTCCACCTGTTTCTCTCTCTCTAGAATGGGGAAAATAATATAATGTATCTAACAGGGATGATCTGAAGGTATAACAGTAATTATTGCTTGATTTATTATTGTTTATTGCATAATTGTAAAGAAGAAAAGAGTTTAACATGAGGTGAATAGAAAATACTATATACTTTATCACGATACCCTGCCAGTGTGTAAGAAGAAGATTCTGTGAACATCTCTAAACTGTGAGGTAATGATAGTTTCACCCATAAATCCTTTCAGACTTGAAACTTATTATATTACAGATCACAGAGAAATAGTGGCAAAATAGCTGCTTTGAAGTGTATAGGAAAGTAACAGAATTGCTCCTCCAAAGTCAAACCAAACTGTAAAACATACTTTCATAAGCTCGAGATACATGGAAGTTAGATTTTATTGAAAGTTGATTGGATGGCAGACAAGATGGCTCTCACAGTCAAATGGAAGCAGTAAGAGATGACAAGATGACTGACGGTGCCTCCGGTGATCAGCGTCTCCCTGCCATCAGTTACTACTTCTACAGAAGGGTAGAGAAGAGCAAAGTGTTTACTTTTTAAATATTCTATCAAAAAAATAATTTAAAGGAAGTGATAGTTGTCAGAATCTAAGAGGAGCTGTCATCTCAGTTTGTTTTGTTTTTGTTTGTGTTTCTGTGTGTGTGTGTGTGTGTGTGTGTGTGCTCACACAGGATACAATGCAAAAAGCTGTAAGTTTCAAGTTTTGCTACATAAATTTAATCCAAATAATGTTATACTTACTAAAATCAACAACCCAATTAAGTTTGAAATTGTTTCTATTATTTTCATCTTTTATTTGAATTTTAAAAAACGAACTATTTTCATTTTTTATTTCCACTTCAGTTTGAAGAGTTCTTTATTACTGTTTTCCTTTCTTTGACTTCATTTCCAGAAAGTTAAGGTAGAGAGCTAAAAAGCAGATTCATTTACCTATTTTTCCATTTGCCTGATAGAGTATTTGAAGAAATTATTAAAGCTTAGTTTTTAATAGTCTATTAAATTGTGACACCCATGAATTAGAAACAGAGTTGCACTTTCCTTGCCTGTTTTATTCTACTATCTGTGGAATTTAGTTCCTCTTTGTCTCAATTTAAAGTTCACCCATGCATTTTGTTAGACTTTTTTAAATATGCCATTTGTTGGTTTTTTTTAATGCAGGATTACCTCTCTGATTTATTAAAGTAAAAATCATTTTCATACTAATTCTCTTTTCCAGTAGCATTAGTCCTATTGTATATAGCCTAAAATGGTGTTAAACAAACTATTTCTGATTATTTATTTCTTATTCCACCCATATGTTTTAAGGAAGATGTTTACCACTACATACAGTAGAAAAACCATCTTTAAAAGGCTTTCAAGAGGAGGTTCTTTATTATCCATATAACAAGTATCAGGGCAGCCTCTAGTTGGTTAGCTCAGTGGTTCCACAAGATGGCAAATGCCCATCTTTCCATCTGTTCACTTTGTTATCCTTGATGTGTGAAACCCTTCCCCTCATGGCCACAATATGACTGCAGCAGCTCCAGGCATCACATTTTCAGAAACCAATGTCAAGAAAGCAGAAAAGGAAGCATTTCTCTCTCTTACATTTCTTTTTATCCAGGATGAGAAACTTTCCTAAGAGAACTGTTCTCTGTCTCATTGGTCATCAAAGGGTTATATCTAATCCTAAACCAATTCCTTGGTCCCAGGCATTAGGCTATGGAAAAGCCACACACACACACACACACACACCTAAAAAAACAAACAAAATTATTCATATCTAACATATTATTATGGTCTTTTAAGCCAAAAAACTTGGATGGGCTTTATGACTATATAAACTAAATCTCTGAGCCTCAGCTTTTTTAACCATCCAATTGCCTTCTTTGTGAAGATTGCATAAATTAATATGTAAATAAGACACTTAGCTCATCAGAGAAATGCAATATATATTAATCTCCTCCTTTCCCTGCCAATGTGTAAAATTAAAAAATAAATTAGCAGACAAAGCCAAGTAATAAAAATTTTAGAGTTTGAATGTTATAGATTTTGATATCCCATTTTAAATTCTGCAATGAACTCTTAACATGATTTTAAAGAACCTACAGCAATGATAATGCTTTAGTGTAAAGAAATCTAATTTTGTTATTTAAAAGGATTTGTTAAAGTTGCATCATCCTTTTAAAAAAATGTAGGTAGATGAAGTATGTATGTGGAACAAGATACATATTGTCTCTGAAATCCTGTAATTAGTATGCCAATCCCCCACTTGTTCACTTTGTTCAGATTCACAGGAAGTTTATACAGTATGCTAGATGTCATTCTAGGTGCGAGGGACTGCTGAAAAACTGAGAGGCAGAAGTCTCTGCCTTTGCTGAATCACCTCCAGATTCTTGCTTAGACCACTGAGTACGGATTTCCTTAGCAAGTTCAAACTAATGCGGTATCCCTGAAACTCAACTGTATCTTTAAACTCATTTTTCCTGTGTAGAATAAACCAAAACAAACTTTCAACTCTTTTAGTTGCCTTTCTCCACTTAATCACTAGATGGAGCCCTAAGAACCTATTTGCTTTCAATCTACAGGAAAGTCCTGCTAACCCAGAACGCCTCCCACTGTAAAAGGGACGAAGTCTCTGCTGCCTGTTCACTTTCTATTTTATTTATCTCTTATTTGGCCAAAGATGCACAGATGTTTTTCATTATTAATTGGCACTCACAGTATATTTAAAAAACAGTCTTTTCAAATACTACAATTCTGTAAAGACCTTTCCTTCACAGTTAAGTCACTTCTATTCCTTCATCTTATACAACAGCAGTTATTTATTTTGCCTTTTTCTTATGCTGAAACACATACTGCTCTGCTTCTTTAGAAACATTTGAGTCATCCTCTTCTCTTGAGATTTAGAGAATCGCCAAACGTCATTCCTGTGTTCCCTGCTCAACATTCTGCCACAACTTGCTGTCAAATGTATTTTGAAAAATTCCCTATTGCACTTCTGCCTTCCAGCTACTTCGGAGTTTTCACAACACTGATATCTCCTTTAGATGTTTATACCATGATAAAACCTAGGGCACCAAAATATGTGTGTTTGCTCTCATGAAAAAAAGATTCATCATTTCCCAAGCTTCTTTAGGGAAGGGGAAAAAAAAACTGGAAAGAGAAATGAATTTAGCTGTGAGTCCAATTTCAACTAACGAATTACAAAAACTTTTTTCTCCTCTGAATTCTGTACTAAAACTTGAGGAAACTCCTATGTCCAAGTAGTGAGTCAAGGAGTAGCTGACAGATGATTTACTGAAATTATTTTGGTAGGTATAATCTTGAAATGTATGGGTATTTATGTGTGTGTGAACGCATGTGCATTTCCTTGTGTGTGTGTGAGCACGCATATGCATACACACACACACACATGCACGTACATACATACAAAATCTTTCTTTTGTCACTTCCACCCAGGGTCACAGCCACTCAACTGTAGGGACAGAATTCTTCATGAGACCTAGCTTTACAGAACCTGAATCAGGGTCTTTTATCCATTTTCCTAACCAGTTGTTTTTCTTACCTAAGTATGCCCTGAGCTGAAAGTTCAACCTTTTCCGATTGTATATGGACTGTAATTAAGGATGTTTTCGTAGACAAAATCTTCTTTGGGCCCAGATGTTGTGCTTCCTGCTCCTTCTAAATCCCACAGCCTTCCATGCCTGGGGTGGAGGAAGAGTTTTCCTACCCATTTATTTTATAAACTCTTTATGCCCTACATTTTGCTTCTTTTTATCTATGTTATCCATAGTATCTCCTGGAGACTAAGGGGTGAGCCTGCACTCAGGTTAGGAACTTGCTCATTTGGTTTCTCCATCTTCCTCTTCCATTTACTGGAGAAGGTATGAGGCGACCAGAGAGGTGACTGTGATGCTCAATTAAGACACACCCTTTAGAAAAGCTTCTAAAGAGAAAATACAATAAAGTCTACATATCTTAAGTCTTTTACCCCAATCAGCTGGAGGAAAGAGGTCCCCATAACTACACCTGGAAATCAAAGGCCTGTGTTTATTCAGAAAATGTAGAGA
Organism: Phataginus tricuspis; assembly: GCA_029783875.1. Taxonomy (NCBI): domain Eukaryota; kingdom Metazoa; phylum Chordata; class Mammalia; order Pholidota; family Manidae; genus Phataginus; species Phataginus tricuspis. The sequence continues at coordinate 6,985,248 of JAQQAC010020790.1, read as the reverse complement.
TTTGTAGAAACTCCTATTTTGAAGACATACAGGGTCACGTATAGCATCAGTTATCAACCCTACCAGTGCAACAGGACCCCTAGGGAGTTACAGATTTCTAACTCCACCCCAGATTCCTGACTCATAATTTCCAGAGGTGGGCCCAGGACGTTGCACTTTTCAAAGTGATCTTTCATTTAAACAGGCAATCTGACCTTAGTTCGTGAATTGGTATTCAAGAAAGGTAAGCCTGGACTTTTGAATGACTACCCCTAGCAAGTTTGAGCCTTTGTTTTGTTGTCCCTGTATAGCTATGGCAGCTCAGTGGTCTTCCAGTGCATGGGGAAAGAATGAACAAATGTACGTTCAGCGCCAAGCACTATGCTGGGAATGCGCATGAGTGTGGCCCCAGGAACCAGCTTGTGCTTATGATTCCTGTTCTGCCCCTTTAACTGTGTGACCTTAGGCAAATGACCTAATTGTGTCTGTCCCCTCCACCTTAACTGTAAGATGGGGATAATAGTAATAACCTCTTCTTAGTTTTGTCATAAGGGTTAAATAAGTAAATGTAAGTAAAGCATTTAGAATAGCACCTGGCACTGAGTATATGCTCAAAAACTTATACTCTTGTTTTGATTATGCTACTTATTACTCAGGAAAAAAAAAACTTGTGAAGACACTATTATACTAATTTATGATCAAGAAAACAGAGGCTCTTACAAATTATCCAACGTAAAAGAGCTCATAAATTTTAGAACTGAAATTCAAATCCAGACCAGAGCCTTCATACTCTTTACACAAATAATAGTAACAGTGTGATGATGATTTATGAAGCCACTATTAAGTCACCATTTGTGGAATCTTGTTAATGTCAGTTGCTACACTCAGCGCTTTGCACACACTGACTCATTTGATCATTATAATAATCTTGCAAGTTAGTTATTTTCCTTATCAGACAGAAAAATTGAAGCTCAGAATGGTTAAATATCTGGTCAAGCTTATACAGTTTGTATGTGGTGGAACAGGTATTTAAACCTGTAACTTTATGACTCCTTCATTTGTGTACTTAACCACTTTCTTGAGCCTCTATTCACTGCTTCTGGTTTTCTTAAAGGTGCTAGAGAATAGAGCACTGAGTTCTATACGTCAAGTCAACATTTTGGTTATTTGGAGAAAAAAATTAAGTTTTGCTATTTCCTAGGTTAAATATCCAAGTCCCTCCAGCATATCCAGACCATGTACATGACCTCATTTGGAGGCCGCTCACCACCAGAGTCACTCTTCTCCAAATACACCATCAACATCTCAGTCACTCAAACTGTAATGTCCTGAACCACACCAGGCAGCCCGAGAGGACCAAGCAGCAAGAAGCCACCTGTGACTTCTGCCCACAGGCAGTTAAGTGCTGCCAAACAGGTCACCAAAGAGTATTCATTACCCTCTTCACCTATTTTAGGGTTATGGTCTGTTTCCTGTTTTAAAAGCTAACATAAAGGATTTTTTTCTTTTGGTTTGTTTATTAATGATTTCTACAGTTGTGGTCTAAAAGTAGCCTGAGGTCAACCAAAACATTAATATTGGAAATATTTGTGCTAATTTCTTCATAAGCAATGCTTTGTGAAACCTTAGGTTTCTCAACTAGCAAAATAAGTAATTTTTTAAAAGGGAGGATACATTTTCGACCCACATGGACTGTTGGTAATCAAAGACTATTTTGGTATACTGGTAATTATGTGATGGATCAGAAACCTGTTTTTATTTTTACCTGATGTCTGCCTGTAAGGAGAAATGCCTCAATATCCAAATATATAAATCTTACATTTCCAATTAAAGTTAATTGAGTTCCCATTATTTCTTGAGGACAATCAAGTCTATTGTTTCTGTTCCATGATTTTTGTTTCTACAGGGTAAATGATTGCTGCTCCGATAATTTTCCTCAGTATATGTGAACTCTCTTATTTAAAGATGTTTATATTTTATATTATGGAAAGAAAAATATCTTTAATAGGCATAAAATTATAGTCTTCCTTTAAAAAGTTATAGCTTCATTATTTTTAGATCATTTGGAATTGACTCTGATTTCTTTAAAATTATTATTAATTATGAAGAAATACTTCATAGTTGAAAGCAAATAGAGTCATTTTGGAAACTGATGAGATGTTTGGGAGCAATAAAAGATACTGAGATGGATCTGGAGATCTTTCAGATGCTTTCTTACGATCCCACTGCAAGATGATGAGAAGGGTTGTATGCAAGGAACCAATCTGTCCTGTTCCCTGTCAGTGAGGGTTTCTACCCATCAGTGAGAAAAATGTGTTTAGTAATGTGAACAGTGAAAAAACAACCTGCTTAGTGGAACTGCTATTTAGTCTCCATGCCTTATTAGACCAACTTCAAAATATCACTAAATAATAAACTCTAATTGTTAATATAAAATCTCCAGCGTTTCTACAACAGGATAGGAAATTAAAGATTTTTAGCCCAGGTTCTGACCATAATCTTTCTGTTTATTTGCTACTTGAATTTAAAGTTCGTTTTAAATTTGTTTAAAAAAAATTTTGTGCTACAAACTCCAGGCACTTTGGTAATTTCCTAAACTACTGGTAGACTTTTGAGTTATCATGTCAACAAGTAGTCCTTCAAATTTTTCCTGCCACTAGTACCCAGATAATTCCTTTCAGGAATTTGATCAATTTCTGATTTGTGCCTTTGACCCAGCAGCACCAGGAGTGGGCTTTGGTTGATCAACATTTCCCAGCACCAACACATCCGCGTAGCACAGAGGATAGTTCGGGAAAAACACGGGACTCAACAGAGCCAGTTAGAGTGAGTAAATCCCTGGGCTTGTGTGGGAATCATAATCTACTCAAAAGCAATGAGGTCTGAGGTCTGGAGGAAGAGCCTAGAACGTCTGAAGGCACTGTGTGGCCTAAAGCCAAAACCAACACTTCAGAACACATACGAGACAAACAGCAATTAAAACAATGGTGGTATGTGTTAAGGCTTGGGACCAACCTCCACTTCTACATCTACCTCTAGACTTTTCAGTTATATACCCAATAAACTCATTTTATTATTTCAGTCCCATTGAATCAGGTCTTCTACAGCTTTTTCTATTGTTTTCTCAACTTTTCAGATCCTCAGTTTCTTACTGCTTAAAGGAGTGTTAATATTAGCCATTTTATCAGGTTTTGTGATGATTAAATCAGATGACATTTGTAAAGCTCATCATACGTGCTGAGCATTCAGCAACTATTTCATCCTGTTTCCTTTTCTTTTCCTCTTCTCTTACAAATTTCTGGGTACTGATGAGTCAGACCAATATTCCCTCAGTACAGGGAGTTTTCAGAGAAGGGAGTGGTGTAGGAAAGGACTGAGGTCATTACGAAGCCACAAACCCCAATGGCTCTCTTCAGACCTGACCCCACTCTAGTGTCCTTTCCAGGGAGCTTTAACGGTCAGCCAGGTGGGTGCATTTCTGGCAGAGAAACACCGATAGTTCTTCTAGGTATGTGACCAGACAGACAGACTTTCCTAAGCAGCACATCACAGAGAGGCAGCATTTAAACACTGATGGATATTCTAGTTTCCTAGGATATAAAGTTTATTCAAGACAATAAATCTTGAGTGCAGATATCTAGAGATGACTCTTGTTTTTCAGAAACATTTTAGAGAACTACAGATTAAGAAGATGCCCAGCCTAATCAATGTTAAACAGTTCCATTTAACTGTGAGGTAATTTTTTTCACTCATTGTACAATTTTGGACTAGGAAACAATGAGCTAGTTCAAATCCTTATTTGACAGAGGGAAGAACGGAGGCCCAGAGGGGTGAGGGGACCCGCTTGAGCCCCACGACCAGCTGAAGGCACATCAGCCCAGCATTCTTTAACTAGACGGGGCTGCAGCCGTCCAGCTCCTGCTGTCCAGACTCCATTTCACTTTCCATTATAAGCCAGGCGTCTGGCAGACACACAAACACCCACCACGTCTAACCAGCAAAGCCAGTTTCCCCAACGCAGCGGTTGTCATCTGTGAGTCAGCATCAGGTCTCAGCACACGCTGCCCTGGTGCTGCTCGGGGGCCAAGCAAGTGCCTGCAGCAGCGCCCGGCCGGAGTGGAGAACAGGTTGGATTCGGGACCTCAGCACGGACGACACTGCGGCTCGGTCGTTCTCTGCTTACTGGCAGAGGGTGAGGGGGGCATGGGGCGGGGGGCTATCGCAGGGTGTTTAGCGGCACCCCGGCCCTGACCCACCAGACGCCAGCAGCACCTCTTCAGTTTTGACAACTAAAAATGTCTCCAGATGCTGTTAACTGTCCCAGGGCAGGGGGTGAGGACAAAATACACCCACTGAGAACCACAGCTACAAAGGACAACGTTTTTTGTACTGGGGAGTCCTTCAACAATTTCCCCACAGGGCGGTTCTAAGTGTGAGGAGGGGAAAGATAGGGTGCGAGATGTGAGTGTGCTTGGGATTTGCAGCATGTTTCTTAAGGTAAATTAAAAAATTGTCAGAAAGAGGGAAGGAAGGAAGGAGGGAAGGAGGAGAGGAGGGGGCAGGGGAGGGAAGGGGAGGGAAGGGAGGGGGGAGGGGAGGGGAGGGGAGGGAAGGAAAAAGGAAAAAGGAAAGGAAAAAGAAAAGGAAAAAGGAAAGGAAAAGGAAAGGAAAGGAAAGGAAAGGAAAAAGGAAAAAGGAAAAAGGAAAGGAAGGAAGGAAAGGAGGGAGGGAGGGTGGGACGAGGAAGGAAGGAAGACTTCCTTTACCTGGTAGTATTTTAGGTTGAAGCAGGACTACAGCGACAAGAGGCTTTATTACAAGCTACATTTAAAGTAATAAATCATACAGCAAATAAGGGGGAAAAAAGGAGAAGATAGCTCCTATCATGCAAAGGAATGACAAAAGTGAGCCCGCATGCAGACCATCCCCTTCAGAGTCCTGGTCTGCCTTTTTCCGGGGTGTCCTTACAGAAGCACACGACACGTTCCCTCCTGAGAGCTTCTGCCAAGCTCCTCAGTGCTGTGGGCGCAGGGCTCCAGGGCAGAAGCTGGGATAAACGACGGACGAGAGAAGGACGATAATGAGATGTAGAAATATGGAAAAGAGGAACACAGAGGAAGCGGGAGAAGAAAGTACAAACGAAAATGGAATAGGTATAAAGTAAAACTTGCCAGAGGATTGTAGCCTGCCTCCTAGAAAAATCATCTAGAAAAAACATGGCGCTTTCACAGCATGCATTAATTTTGTGGAACTAATTTAACATATTTCTCTTTCAGAAAGTTTTGCATCAAACAAGTGTGTTGCTATTGTTCAGAACACTTAACTATGCCAAATTTACATTTTTAAATCTGATAGAATAAGAAATAGTATCAAACACTGTATTAATCCTACATAATCAGTGCTTCTGGATATCCTAATGTTCTGACTGCCAACCCCAACCTGTCCTTAGAGGTAGCTATAGCCCAGTCCCATACAAAAGCTGCCCTTTCTGCCTTCATAATTGTCTAGGACAACACATTTCATTTTTAATCATCTAAAGCTTTTCAGATACTCCAGAGTACCCCTTCACTAGTACAATACATGAGACCCAAGATTTCTAAGAGCCGCATGTTTCTTTCTTCTCCTGGTTGATAACATGCTGTTTCTGCCTCTTATTGGTTACCAGATGTGGAGCAGATAGTATAAGGAGAGGGAAATAAGGCTATTCATGGGAGGCCCAGATTCCTAAGGGAGTGGAAATAATTTCCCCAAACCAGGAAGCCTCTTTCTTACAAAAAAAAAAAAAGAGTATCCATTCATTTCAAGTGCTGAGATAGGCATTTAGAATGATTTTTCACCTTAGTTCAAAACTCTTAAGTGGAAACAGTCCTCTAAGAGGAGGATTGAATGGCAATTCTTGGTAGAGAGAGAGGGGAGCAGAGATACAGGCAAAAAAGAAAAGCTTCCATCTCAAAAAACTCTCCAGAATTATAAAAGATATTGCATATGCTCCCACATTTAGAGAGCTATATAATTAGTGATGTTGTATTATTTTAAAAGCAAGCTCCTGGTTTAGTTTTTCTGCATAAATAATGAAGGCTTATAATAATAAAATAAGATAATAGAAACTGTAAGTAAATACTTTCACTCTAAGTGAAGAAGTATCTCAGGCGTTCCCAAACACGACCAGCAATTAAAATCAGCTAGGTCTTCTCCTATCGGTCCTGAGTCGGCGGTTCTGGGCTGTGGTTTGCAGCTCTGTACTTCTCACATTCCCCGAGATGATTCTCATGCTTTGTCACGTTTAGATGCTACAAGGGAATTCAAGTTAAGGGACAGTTTTAAAAACACTCATGTATTATATTAGAGCTACATTCGGATGACTGAATTTCTAAATATGCATCTTTCAGCCCCAGCAAGGCCTTGTGCACTCCTGGATTATGCGCTGTTGACTTCTGGGGGCCATACAGCCCTTTGCTGAGCTGATGAAATTGGTAGACCACCACTCTAGAAAAATACACATGCCCAGATAAAAAAAATTTTACCATTTTCACATATCTATCAAACTCTGAAATCCATTAGGGCTAAGAAACCCTGTTTGAGTGATTGCCTTTGTGGTTTGTGAGAGTTCGTAGCTTAGCGACTTTTCCTCACATTATAGCCTCTGTGTTTTTGAAAGGAAGTTGCTACACTTAAGAGAGGAGGGTTAAAGAGCCAGGAAAGCCCCAGGCGGTAACCCAGACTACTGGGTGGGCCTCTGAAGTGGTCGCTGCCTGCGGGCTTGGGCCCCAGGCCCCCCTCTACAGGCCAACTGGAGTAACATAGTCAGTGAATCTCTGACTGTAGGCTGCCCATGCCCAAAGCCCTCCGAGGTCAGCCTACTGTCCTAGGGATGGTGTTCTGTCTACATTCTGTAGTAGTCAAGGTCGTGCCTTCTGCTTGGGGCCGCCTTCAGTCGTTTTCATTGCCTCCCATTTCAGCACCACCCAGGGTGCTTTTAAAAACGTCAGTGCAAGTGCCCCACCCCTTGACCAGTTACTTCAAAATCCCTGGGGGCAAAGAGGAGAAAATCAGAAAAGAGTTCTAGGAGAAAGAGAAAGAAAGAGAGAGAGAGAAAGGGCAAAGGGGAGAAAGGGAGAGAGAGGGAGAGGGAGAGGGAGAAAAGGAAAGGAAGGAGGGAAGAAGAGAAGGCGGAAGGGAGGGACGGGCAGCCTAACCCCCTTGGAGCGCCAGTTGTGTGATGGAAGTCAGGAGTCGCTACTCTTTGCAGATCCAGAACCCGCCTGGCTGCACCTGGCCTCTGGGCTCTTTATGTGTTTTTCTTTTTTTTTTTTTTCCTGCTCACAACAGCTTTTCCTTTCTGATCCTTTACTAAGCTAACCCCACCCTTCCTTATTTCTGAAATCAAAATCCCCTACTTCTGTCAGAGGTGGAATCGTTCTCTCTATATGCATCCCCTGTTCGTCTCTGTCTACATTCTCATCAGTTAAAAAGGAGTAGGGAAGTTAAGTGTTTTGGGTTTGTATTGTTATGTTTCTTTCCAGGTCTAGAACCACAGCCTGGCACTAAACCTAGAACATCATGTAGGCACTTGATAAGTATTTGTTGAGGGAGAAATGATCAGCATCCCCATGCTAGTGTATTCACTTACACCCGGATTTCACGGTTCTTTACTTGGAGGGGCATGTGACACCTCAACATGGAAACCTGATAGTGTAGTGGGAATTTTTCTCGTTGCTCAGACCTGTCTTTAGAAGACAGTAGCCAGAAAGGGAGACTGAACCAATCTTGGTTTGGTGTTCAATCTTTTCCCTTATTTTATTGTCCTTCTATGACTTTGTTTTGGAAGATGCTGTTACATCTTCTTAGCATCTAAAGGAAATACTGTAGGTTGTCACCCAATAAATATTGGCTATTTAAGTGACTGAGTGAATGGGTTTCATCTCCATCTGGAAATTTGGGTCTGCAGGCCTACAGCTTATGAACATGTGTTAAAAGATGTGCTCCCAACTATGTTTGGTCTGAAGGTTCTTTAAGATGGTTTAATATTTGTTAGGGTAAGTAATTTTGCACTAGTGGTATCATTTGGAACATTTTATCTTGGAATAGATAATAACAGAGAACTTTTTTTGAGTACCTGCTATATACCATATACTTTTCCAAAGACTTGAGATGTATTAGCTTACTTATTCCTCACAACCCTAAAAAGGTTCCATTATTATCCCCATTTTACAGATGAAGAAACTTAAAACACAAAGAGATGGTTTAACTTCCCTAAAATTACACAGCTATTAAAGAGAAAAACCAGAAGTCAAATTCTGCTATCTTGGCTAAAAACATAGAAAGCCCATCTCTTTAGTCACTATACTACTGTGGTTCAAAAGGCCTAGCAGTGAAGTTACAACACTATTTATTGTATGAATGTGTATTTAATCAGAATCTATACCTGCAACTGGGTGTCATCTTTTTGAAGAAGAAACCAAACTTTTCTCTTCTGGCTTAGCTGAAGAGAGGGTTGACTAATGATTTTTTCTTAGAATTTATCAATACATATCTTTCACAGACTCTATCATTTATAAATAAAAGTTCATGTTTCTGTGGTCTTATTTCTAAACTTTCAAGTCAGGGAACACTTTTTAGTTGTCATTCCTAACAAGATGTTTCTCTTCCTCCCCAGCTAGAGGAAGATAGTAGAAAAAATAAGGAAAAGACAAACAGAAGTTCAAATTTAAAAAATAATATGAATGGCATTTATAAAACTTTCGGAGAACAGAGATCTAAAGAGAATGCCCACTGATGTTTCTTTTAATTAGAATTTTAATGTTATAATATCTTTGAGTCCCTATGTGCCAGTTACTGTGCTAAGTGTTGGGGATCTGTTTGTGAACATAGCTGATGAAGTCAAGTGCTAATTCACAAGTAAATATATCACAGAGAAAATTTCAGATAGTGATAAGTGTTAAGAAGAAAACAAAACAAGATTTGACAGAGTTGAAAAAGGCAAGAAATGAATCATTTGGAGTAGAGATTAGAAGAGAGTTTTGGTTACAAAAGAAAGCATTTCGTACTTTCTGGACTGTCTTTCAGTTTTACAGGAAACTAACTCTTAATCAGACTTTAAAATTCTCCTTTGGCCTTTCATAGTCTATACTTTTAATACAAAAATTTCAAGCAGACCAACTTTTTTATTCTTTCCAAATGAAGTCAGACCTGCAATTTGGGGAAATTTTATCTCTGAGATGTTTTCCATCAGTCTGTGAATTTTTCACGGCAATGTTTCTGAATAGTGGTGTTCCTAACCTTATTAATTTAAGTAGAGACCTCAGTATAGTTAAGTGGGAATAAAACAAGAGAATGGGTATCTTTTTGTAGATATTGCTTAATTTTTATTTCTAGGTCTGAACCAATCCTTGACTATCCCTATATTCCTACCAAGCAATAAAAAATGAAAATGAAACTAGTGATATTTTAATAACTCACAAGTTTACAGCTTATATGATTAAAATATGGAAAAGTAAATTTGCACATTTCCATAGTTCAATTAAAAACTTTAAAATACCTATCCCAGAGTTTAAACTTGATAAACTAAAAATAAATCCACAGTGACTTTTCTTACCTTTAGTTCTTTCATATTTCTATTTACTCAAACCACATTTATGAATCAAAACTATACCTTTATTAAACATTTGACACTGTGGCACTCCCAGAAATAGAATTTCTTTCTTGGTTGTCTAGTTCTGACAGTATTAGGCAAACTTTTGGCTACCCACAAACATGTAGCATTCATGCTGATTCATTTTGGAAGATGTAGCATTATACCTATTCCCTGTCTTTAAAATAATAATAGAAGCAATATAAACAAGAGCCCTCACCATGTCATATCAGGAAAGAATTGTTCTCTTCAGTTTGATGATTCCAGTGTGCATTTTATGAGACAGCCCTTGAAAATGGCTCATAATGCTCCATTTTTCCTTGGGACTGCAATATATTGTTGGTCATAAAACCTATGAGTTCTACCAAAAACAAAATTGCAGATTAAGACTGTACAGGCACTGCTGTCCAATCTGCCACTGTGTATAGTTTCTACCATTAGTTTTAGTCTAAAACTAAGGCCGAGACTCTCGTAGGTTTCTGACTGGCTGAATCCATATTTGTTTGATAGTTACACTGTAGGAGGTACTTTCAAATAGTGGTCATGTGGTACTTTTATTGAATGTGTATTGTTTGATTGAGATAACTAAAGTGGTATAACATCTGATATACCAAAGGTCTCTAGGATAGCACATTTTCAAGGTCTTCTTTTGGAGATGAACTAGCATTACTAAGAATTTCAGGTTGTAAAATATAACAAAAAAAAAACAAACATTTATGCAGTACTTTCTAATTTAGTGATTTCCTGATCACTTAATTATGTGAATCTCACATGAATACCCAGATAGGCACAGATATTTCAGCACCCAGTCAGGAAGAGAGAACAGTCAAGACCAGGACCCACGAACCTGGGCTCCAAGCACCAAACTAGAATACACCTAAGCCAAGCTGTGTGTCCTCAGGCTTCCAAGTTCAGGAATGAATATGGCCTTAAGGCATTTCTAGAATTGAAGACCAATAAAGTCAAGCCTGGAGACCAATTTGTTATTTTCTGGCTGGAGCTCTGAATAGTGTGTTTTAAAGTTTTACTTATCATCTATTTAAAAAAGAAAGAAAGAGGGGGAGGAGGAGGGAGAGAGACATTGGAAGATAGGAAGAAAAATGAAGGGCCCTTCATTGACCGTGAAATGTGAACTTGGTCCAAGCCCGAGGCATTTCTCATTCTAAAAGCCCTTTTAGTGTGGTTTCCGATCTTCACCTGTCTTCCAAACTCCTGGTGTTCCAGTTTTCTCATCTATAAAACTATACATACATGCATGCATACACACACACACACACACAAATGCACACACATAACACATTTCAATATTATTGTATGGATTAACTGAGACAAACCATTAAAAAAGGGGTCACTTTTCTTCCTTTTGTTTCCTTCTTGATGTGTGCATTTTAAGACTATCCAAACTGAAATGTATCTGTGTATAACAGGGACCTTATTATGGAATTATACTGAATTAATAAAAAAAAAAAACAGTTTTGACACTACTCTGCTTGAGACATTGCCCTCTGCTGCGTGTCTCCTGGACCAAACTAGCGTTCTTTACTTCAGGGCCAACTGGACAAATGCCAAATACCCTATGGAGTAATCTTTCTCCAGGATTCTCTTTTAAATATGACCTGTATGTGTCTGCGAATTTGAAGTTTCTAAGGGCCTAAAAATTGTTTTTGTTTTTAGAGTAGACAAGCCAGATTCCAAAAGGATATTGTATATCAGAGACTTAGGTACTTTGGATGTTGTCAAAGTGCGATGATTAAAAGACAGTACCTTTTATGATCTGAATTCCTTGGGTAAATAGTAGTACCTTTGGTTAAGGCAACAATATCCATTACCATGAAAATTTTTCTATTACTAAATTGCTGAATCTTAGTTGATCTTTTTGTATTGACTTCAGCATTATGTAGCTTAATTCAATCTGAAAACAGAATGTTAAAAAGTAACAGTTATAGCTAACATTTTGAGTGCTTACTAAGTGCTAGATGCTGTCCTAAGCAGTTTACATGAATTATCTCATTTATCCTCACAACCATCCTGTTATTCCTTTTTACAGATGAGAAAACTAGGCCCAGGACAATTAAGTTAACTATTTCAAAGCCTTACCACTATATTTATGACTTTCTGAAATTAATTCACTGTTAAAAACTTAAAACTATTATCTATGTATATGTTTGTCAGGAAATCAGTTACCATTTAGTCTGATTCTCAGCCCAGAGTCAAGATGGTAATTTTGTGCACAAGTTGTTTGCAAATGCATAGCAGGGAATTAATCTTTTTAGAGATTCTCCCTTAACTCAGTTTACACAACTGTATTTAAATAAGATGTAGATAGGGGCTCTCTTGTCCCTGCCTGCTGTGAGCCGGGAGCTCTTTCCTCTCACTTTATTTCTAAATAAAAGCCTCTCCCTGGCTCTCCTACCTAAAATAAATAAATAAATAAATAAGATGTAGATAATCAAATCCAATCTTTTGTGAGGCAGTCTGTAATGCCTCAAAATCTTCATATGAAAAGAACTGGTAAGTTAAAATTGGTGAAGAGTTGAGTGAGATGGTATTTTTTTAAATGCAAAAAAATTTTTCAGCCATAATATTAGTGTCGGTGGTTATCTCTTTCCTGGTTTTACCTTCTGCTTCCTTTGTAAGAAAAAGAGCAATCTTGCCATACGCAAACTGAGTTTACTTTAGAAGAAGAGGCCTTCTTTTTCCTGTGTGGTGTTTCAAGGAAGTTCTAGGCAAGACCAATCTCTTTCACACAGTTGGATGTGGGTAGGTTGAGAAACTAAACAGGGGCTGATGATTTCCTAGTAAAGATTGCAGGTCAACGGGGGCTTCGTGTATTTTGAATCTTACTTCAAAAACCAGGATGATTTACTGGCAGAAGTAAGACCACTATTCAGGTTTTCACTCTCACTTCGGCCATGGACAGAGGCTTTGAAAAGTCATCTAACAACTATTTCTACTACAATTAACATCAGAAAAGCTTTCAGATGATGCTCAGAGCTGCACCCAACTTCTAAGAGTTCTTTCCCCTGCCCTTTCTGATTTATTTTCTTGTCTGTAAATTAGAAGTGTTTCTGATCCACCATAATGGGGAACTGAAAGTGGTCAAATGGCTGCAGTGTGAAGCTACTAGTGCTACCATATGTTTTTATGATGAATACCTATCTTGCATTTTCAATGATTTCAGAATAAGCCAATTATACTGGTAATTTCCATCAGATCCCTCAAGGGAGCCTCCCATGCTTCTAGGAAACTCACCTATAATTCCTCTAGAGCAGCAGTTCTCCAACTTTTGCATGCATTGAAATCACTTGGGAGGGCTTGTTAAAATACAGCACCCCAAGAGTTTATGATTCAGTAGGCCTGGAGTGGGGCCCAGTAATTTACATTTCTAACAAGTTCCCACATGGGACTGATAATGCTGGTCCAAGGACCACACTTCGGAATCATTGCTCTAGAGAATGCTGCAGAGATATATTTGCTCGGGTAATTATAGGCATCCAGTGAGATCTGTTTCACTGGGCTGCTGCACTGAATGAACGAACGCCAAAGGCATAGCTTGCCCTCTGGATAGAGTGCATGTGCACAAACAATCCTCGAATACACTACTTGGCAAAAGAAAAGCAGTAGTTCAAAATAGAATTCATTGTAAAATATTAAATGCATATCAATACCAAGCCCCTAAGCTAGTGAAAATAAAGAGCATACAATGCAGGTAGGGTAGAGGTCAGAGGCAGAGAGGAAAATTTCTAGGCTTAAGATTGTGTTATCTGTTCAGCTCTTTAGTATTTATCTAACTAATCCTGGAAGGCAGCACATCTGAAACTGAAGATAATAGGAGATATTTAAGATTCTTACATAAGCTGAGGCAAATGAGCTGAGTTAAAAGACTCATCTCTTCGTCCCTCCTGTAGGAAATACTCAGTTCATCATGAGAATTGAAGAATTAGTGCTATCATCCAATTTTTAAAAGTAATTTGGATCTCTAAAATTGTTCCATTTGTCTCAAGCTGAAAGTAGAAGGTTATTTTCATTTGTTTTTTTCTTTATGAAAATGTTCTTGTATAAAAGTCTGAAAAATAAATAGTGTTATCCTAAAATCTAATTAATACAAAGACACTTCTTAAAGGTATAATTTCACAAGATTCACAACATTTTCAAGTGGTTTCCAATCCGGTATATTTCATAAACTGACCTTGTAATAATATCTCCAACCAACATCTCTGAAAAGGTAAAAGCTATTCCTATATCTTTACATAACTTATTCTCTAAATACTTCTGGGATGGTGTGAAGGCAAGATATTATTAAACCCATTCTACAGCCAGGACAACTGAGGTCCAGATTGTTTCCTATCACCTAGGAAACTAGTGGGACAGAGTCTAAACAAGTTATTATACACTTGTTTTAGAATTTCAACATCTTACCTTTATTTTGAAGCCACATGTCATGTACTTTCACAATGAAAAGTGTTCTATTTTTGAACCAAGGCTTTGTAAAATGCCAAGTTATTTAATCCTAACTTACCTGTCAACTCTTTCTCTAGGTCCTTACTGTTAGCATATTCTTATTAATTCCTCTCTGTTTTAGAAAAACTGATGTATTTTCTCATTTTTATAATGATATTATTATGACATTTTTCTTCTTACAAAAGAAAGGTATTTGTTGTAACAGTTTTAGAAAATATTAAAAATGAAAACATTAAAAATAAAAATCACCTATAATCTCATCACCCAGAGATATCCACTCATGCCACTTAGTGAACATCCATCCATTTATTTTTCTATAAAATCTTTGAAGACAGAAAAGGATCTTTTATATTGGTAATATATGTTGAACTTCTTTCTGTGTTATTCCTACTTACAACCATTCTTCTGGTAAATGTTCCTGAAGCATAGCAGACATGTAGGAAAGTAAACAATTATCAGTGTGCAGTCTGAAGAATCTGCAAAGTGAACGTCCCCATGTATTTGGTCTGAGACCAAGAGACAAACACTGACAACTCCAGAAGCCCTCTGTGCCCATCTCCAGTCATAAGCACTCCCAAAGTCAACCACTAGTTATTTTTGCCTTATTTTGAATTGATAGAGATAACATACAGTATATACTCCTATGTCTGGCTTCTTTTGTTCCACATTGTGTTTGTTAGATACATTCATGCACAACTCTTAATTGCTGCATAGTGTGCTATTGAATGGATTACTACTGTTTCATCAATCATGAAAGCAAAAACGGTCTTCTCTGGGACATTAAGGTTATTTCTAATTTCTCACTGCATTAAACAATGTGGCTTAAAGCATCCCTGTTGTCTTGTTCACACTCTTACACGTCCTGTATGATAAGTTCCTAAAATGGAAATGCTGGTTGTAATGAGAGCCACAGTGTTAAAGCTTTTGATGAATATTACCAGATGGCCTTTTAGAAATATGTGTTTCTATCATTAGCATGTGAGACAGCCTGTTTCCTAATAACTTCTCCATTACTGCATATTTCAGTTTTATTTAATCCTTACAGTTTCTGATGGTTTTCTGGTCTTAATGTATTATAGCTATTAATGGCAATATTTTTCAATTCAAATATTGAATTATTTCAGAGAGACAGGGAGCAGTTTTTATTTTTTAAAGCTAAACTTATCTTTATATAACATGGTATGGTATTTTATGAACTTCATATTAGTTTAGTGCATTATTCTTCACTTAGTAACTCTTCTTAAATGCTAACAGACATCATGATATAGGATTCCTTGAATACATACAGCAAATGATATACATTTATAGAACTGTTTTTCACATACACACAAAAGAATTGTACTGCACATGCTGTTTTATAATGTGCTTTTTTTCCTCTTAATATATCACAGTTTTCTATCCAACGATCTCTTGATTCAAATAACATTAATCAACTAGTGTATATACTTATATTCAATCTTTCTAGAGTGTTTTATAAGCACCAAACTGTAAAGGTGAGAGCTCCTTCTCTTATGGAATTGTCTCACAATACTTGTGTTTGGTGCTGAAAGAATCCTGGCATCCAGGTTCCCAGGGAGCCCAGGTGACTAGCCTCTAACTCATCCCTTCCCCTCACTTTGCCCCTGGCACCTCAGTCCCAACACAAGGGAAGCATCAACTCCTCCTCCTCAACTTTCATGTACATTTCAGTTTCCAGCCACGCATCTTGACTGCAGAGATCTACACTTTGGGGGGATTTTTCTCTAAACAAGCTAATTCTGGGAAGTCGTCAAATGGCTACATTTGTTTCCCAGGACGTCACTGCTGTTTAAACTTCATTCTTAAGCGTGTCATGCTTATCAATTAGAAGTGCTGTCCCCATTCATAAAAAGTAGGAGCTGATGGTACCATGGTTAGTAAACGAAAAAATATGTAATTACTGTATATAATAGTTAGGAATTGGAATGGGCCCAGTATTTTTCTAATATGTGTGTGTGGCGGGGAAAGGAAATTATGACTGCTGTTCCATGACAGCATGATTACTCACAGGGATATTATTTTCTAGTTAACCTGTCAGAAATTAGTATATATTTTTAGCATGCTATTATTGTTCGCACTTGTATACTCGAGCAGGCTATCTGATGAGATCAACTCCCTGATTTAATTTTGCCCAGGATAAGAGAGGTAACTGTTATAAGAATTGATTTCAGACAGGACTGTATAAATATACATATATATACCTATAGATATCACTCTGAGGATCAACTATAATTCATTTACCAAGCCCAGTCGGTGTTTGAATATCTTAAACAGGTTAAAGCATGACAACACATGTTTGAGAAGTTTGTCACCTTCATCCTTTAACAGAGTTGAATCTGCAAGTCATCAGGTCCACAGCTAAACTTGAGATGAAAGGTCATTGCTTTTCTTCCTACCAAGCCATCTAACCTCTAGTTTTAGCACAAGTAAAAACCATCTGTTTACCAGGAGGCAGAGGAGCTCAAAATCCATTAACGCCATATGTGTCAACAGAAGTGGGACTTCAGAGCCTCAAATGTCTTCATTTTTTTTTCTTCATTATTATCTGCCAGAAACTTAGTTGGAATGCTTCTCTTTTCCTTAAAATGCACTGAATTTCAGTTTAATTATACAAGTCCCACTCTTATTAAATAATTACACACATTTTCTCATCTGTGTGCCTATATCTCAGAAGTAACTACTTGATTTTGTTAGAAAAAATAGGAAACTAACCAAAAAGGGAGAAATGAGATTTTATTTTCAGTTTGCCTTCTTTTTCCCTAGAGGAGCTAACACATCTTCTAATGTATCATGAGATATAGATGCTGACTCAGTCTCTTAAATCATCCCTGGAGTCTACAGCACAGCCCTTAATGAGAGAGAGTTTGCTGTACAACAAGTTTTTATTAAATGACTGAAAAATAACTTCTCCTCCCCAAAAACTGCTCTTTATAAAACAATTCAAGTAGGAAATCAAACCCAGCCATACTCTTCCCAAAATACAGAGGAAGACAAACAACACAATATCAAAATGATGAAATGACTACTTAGTTGGAATTATACTTTGGAAATCTCACCAAAAATGACGGGTTAACTGTGGTCAACATATGGAAGTAAAATGCTTGCCAACTGAAAAATGGAAAAATCAAGCAGATTGTCAGAGGGCAGGGAAGAAAACAAAGTGGGAACGTTTCGAATGAAGTTTATAATGACTGTGCCTTATTGATGTGGAAGTAAGTTGTCTAACAATCTTTTGCATTTGTGGCTTATAAAACATAAGCATTTACATATAGGTTACCTCATTTGATCCTTACAACCACCCTGAGAATGAGGCAAGAAATAAATTACCTCCCAAAATTAAAGATGTAGCATCTGTGGTTCAGGAAAATTAAAATGACTTGTCCAGTTCCTGTGAGGCAGGTTCATGATAAATCTTCTGACTTTGAAGGAGCCCTGCCCTACTGCCTTTTAAAATTAACTGATAGAAAATTATTTATATGGAAGTGTTTAGATGCTATCATGACTGCTGTATCATTAGAACAAAAGAAAATTAAAAATTATTGGAACATATACTCTACATAAAATATTAAAGTCAAGTGATTAATTTCAGCCTGCTCCATCCAAATCTTTCAGAGATGCTTACATTCATGTTAACCACAGATATTTAAGTTCCTCTTTGTTTATGGTAACATTGGTTGATTGAAGTTTCACTGATTTTCCTTATGCCCACTGGCAGAAAAATCCAATGGTAAAAGCAGGAGGGAAAAGGGAGAAAATAAAAAAGATCTGTATATTCTGAAAACTTACAAATGAAGCTTTGATATCATTGATTGACCCTGAAGTAGCATCACCCTAGGGATTAGTTTCTGATCTACCAGCTGACTACAGAATAGCCTCCAACCTTGTCTCCCTGCTTCCCTCTCTCCCCTGCCCTCCATCCCATCTATTGCTGCAGTTACCCCGTGCAAACCTTCCATAAGGTGCCTAAGCAAATGAACTCTTCACTATGGTATTCTTCACTTCGCAAGATAATGATACCTACTATTTACCAAACAATTATTACAGAGCAGTTATCTCAAAACAATTTGGGGAAATATATGATTAGGCCAATTTTAGAAGTGAGAAAACTGAGGCTGACGGAGGTGAAATAACTTGCCCTACATTGGATATCTATCCAGCGGTGGTACCAGGTGTCCAAACTCAGGCCTGCCTAACTCCAGGATCTGAAGGTTTATTTCTAACCACTAGAACATCTACAGCCTGTATTATTACAAGCCTGCGGCTCTAGTCTGGCAAACATCCCTGGCACCAGCCCAGTTCTGTGCTGTTCTGGAGACAGTTTCCACCTGGAATGTTCTCCCCTATCCTACTGACTGCAGAAATGTTGTTCCTTCTCTGAGACATTTCAAACATCGCCTCCTCCTTGAAGTCTTTGCTGAGTCTTATCTCCAGTAACTTCCCACACATGAAACATTCTTACCTTCTTTGAATACTTTTAGATCTTGGCATAATTCTTATGGTGCTTACCTTATTTTTTTATTGTGGTTATTTTCCTGTCCTCATTAAAACTTTGCAAGCTCCTCGAAGACAGGAACTGAGATTTATTCATTACTAATATCCTTACAGCCCCTAGCAGGGAGTAAGTGCTGCGGTAATGCTGAAGAGTAAAACTACCCAGAATACACCACGTCTAAAACAGAATTTCTCCTTTTCTCCCTGAAATCTCTTTCTTCTTGCTCTATAGCTCAGTGAAGGGCACCGCCAGCCACTCACGCCCCGGCCAAACCCTGAATGTCATTCTCCACTCCTCCCTTAACTCACCTCACACCCAACTACAAATTCTGTGAACACACCTTCTAAATAGTCTTCCAACACATCTGTTTTCTCATCTGCCTTATCACCTATATACTCCTGATAAACATGATAACCAAGAGACTCAGAGAAAGTAGGCAATTCGAGCATTCCTTAACTGGGTTATCCCATCACCTTTTACCAAATTTAGAAAACAAACTACAGACAAGTCCCTTTTAATTCCACATACAGCTAGCTCCCTGTGTTCGTTCTTCTTTTACAGCCAAGATCTTCCCCTCCTGTACCTCCTCACTTCTCAAACCACTTACCTGGCTTCCTCCCCCACCATTTAATTTATAATTTCATCTCCTCTGCTGCAGGGATTTTTGTGTGGAGTTGCCATTAACGTTGGCACATGCCTATTCGCTTTTGGACATGTTAGACTGGAGATGCCCGGTAGGTGTAAGCTGGGCCTGTAAAGTTGGTAGTCATCAATATCCAGGGGCTATGTAAGCCCTAGTCTTGGGTAAATTCTCTTAAAGCAGTGGTTCTCAACCATGGTTGCATATTAGAGTCACCTGGTAAAATGAAAATCCCAAATCCAGACCCTACTCTAGGCCACTTTAACCAGAGTATGTGGGGCAGAACCCAGGTATCAGTATTATAAATTATAAATCACATAAATTCTATGGATTATACTTATCTGTGGATGGAAATAGTCAAAATATTAATAATAATATTAAGGAGTGAATTTCTTCTAAACAATATTCAGCACAGCTGGGACTTGACCTAAATGTAGTTCGCCACAACAGAGAAATTTTCCACTAAATTTTCTCAAAGTATTTGTTTCATTGTGACAAAAACTTGTCTAAAAACTAAAGTTTTGGACTCTGAGTTTCCAGAATCTTTCCTTTCCATTCTTCCAAATTCCTCACTGCTTAAAAACCATGAGTATGGGTTGTTCTATCCAGAGGATAGACAGAACACAGTAGAGGACATTGGTCATCATTCATTCAACATATTTAGGCACTGGGACACTAGTGCTAGTGTCAAGGGGCTGAAATATTGGACACAGGCTCTCGCCAGAGGTGCTCACAGTCCAGCCAGGGAAAACAGACTTGTAAACAAATAGGTGTCATCTATTGAGCTATATGGGGGTATAAAGGTACAATGGTCAATTTTATTGGTGTGGTTGTGGCCTTACACAGGAGGTGAAGCTACAGCTGACTCTTGATAGAGAAACTGGCTGCTATTTGCAGGCAAATAAGTAGAGATTAGGAAAGATAACCATAGGATGGGATGGGTAAGAAAGGGACCCTGGTGGTTCGGGAAACAACAAATAATTTGGAATGGAGAGGGCATTTGAGTGTGCAAGAGGAGACGGGTGGGGGTAGCAGAGAGTGGATTAGAGCAATGTCTAAGGAGGGAGGGGACTTTAGGAATAGTGTTAAAGCCTCAAACTTTCCCCAGATGGCTCCCCCCTATAGACAATGTCTTACAAGGTGGGTAATAAGGAGCCAATGAATAAAAGTTGCTTAACCAGAATTTTATTTTCCAGCAAAGCTTTCAGAGACACCTCATATCTCCTAAAATACTTCTGCAATCTTTGGAAACCAGGTGCGATAAATGCAATCTAGTCATTGCATTTCCATTTAGATATGCAATTTCTAAACTGGGCAAATGGGATTACCTACACAAAATCTGGGCTTCAATTGTTTGTCCCTTCCAGCACATTCCTTCCCTCCTCATCCTCCTCTATTCTTTTCTGTTGTTGAACAACCACTTGCCCCAGGTGGTCTATTACCACCAAGTTTCAGAGAGAGAGTGACCTAGTGGCGCCCCTGAGCCATGCAGCATACTGGGCCCGGCTGGCTGAAACTGCTTTGAAGATCACTGGCCTCTCTCTGCCACCTGTCCAGGGCTGCTAGGGGAAACTGACTCTGTGCATTGGTGATAAACGCACTGCACCCTAGGGCACCACTACCCTAAAGGGATGGAGGTCGGTGTGTGCTCCAGTGTGTCAGTCTTCGATCCTTAAGAGGGAGAGCAGCAAAAACATCTCTTGCTTCTCCACCTGTCACCCAGCCACTAAAGCTTTCCAGACAATACTGCAGAGGCAGTAGAAGTGTCTGTGGACAACACTTATTCAAGAAGTGAAACACAGGCCATTTTCCCTCAAGTAGTCTTACTGTTTAATTTAAAAATCTCCCTGCTATTCTTAGACCTAGACAAGGGCTACAAGCCTCAGCAGCCCTTTAGAAACAGGGAGGGCCTTTGCTCTTGAAGGATTCTCTCCTTCTTCCTTCTGTTTAGAAACACCTGATGTATAGATCTCATCCCACTCTGTTACCATCTGGAAGGCAGGGAACCTATCATTTTATTCTCAATCCCACTACTCGATTTAGTGAACTTGGCAAGCATCTAGATGACATAACAACTTATTTTCTCCAGGAGTAATACAAGCCTCTTCCGGACTCCCTGAAATGTTAGATGAACTCAACTGGAGCTTTTTGAGGAAATAGCTAAAATGCATGCACCTATTGTAATCAACTAATTCACCTCAAAATTATTTTTTAAATTTCCTTTTAAAATGGCTAAAATAAAAATATTTCCTATAAAAAATGGTCTTTGATAGCTTTTGAGAATGAACACCAGAACTGGGTGAAGTTTTTAAAAGATTTATTATGTCCAAATTAAATACTTCATTAAAAATGGAAAGTTTTAAGATGATAAATATTTATTGCTCCTGTCGCTTCCCAAATGATAAGACAAAATAGAATTCTGGGAAGGCTTCTGAGATCCTGACCTAAAGATTTGAACAATATCTCCCTGTATTTCAAACTGTAAATGAAGCCATAAAATGTTATAGTCCACTAATATGATATAATTAGGTGACTAGTACCTTTGGCTCGCAGGTGTCGTTTAGTCTATTTCTTCCTGATAACGACAGAGCTATTTTTGAAATTTCCTTCTTCACCTCTCAGGGCCTGGCAGTTGTGTTCGGAGAACTGAGCAATTAATCTACTTTTTACCCAGTCCAAACTGAAGCTGTTCTTAACGGCAAGAAGACAGGGTTGAGGGAGCTTCTCAAATAGGATTATTCAGAGAAAAGAAAGCTAAATGGATTTAAAATTGTAACCTGTCATTACCGTCTACAAGTCTTATTGGAAGGACTGAAAAACAGAATAGCATTTTATCAAAAAGTATAAATCTAAGGAGGAGAAATGACTTCTGGTTTAAAAAAATAATGTGTTAACGGCCCTGATTACTTGGTAGCTTAGAGAACTCACTGTGAAAGGTATTATATAACAGCACTAGAAGGGTGTGTGCGTGCGTGCATG
This sequence comes from Phataginus tricuspis, assembly GCA_029783875.1. NCBI lineage: Eukaryota > Metazoa > Chordata > Mammalia > Pholidota > Manidae > Phataginus > Phataginus tricuspis. The sequence goes on along the minus strand of JAQQAC010020790.1, from coordinate 6,963,048 downwards.
TGAGTGTGTGCGTCCGCGCATGTGTGCATGTATGTGTGCGTGTGTGTGTGTGTATGCGTGTGTGTGCGTGTGTGTGCATGCACGCTAACAGCTCTCAAAGCTCTATTCACTCTTAGGTACAAGAGTAGCATATCATTGAGGGTGTCAGATGTTCTCAATGAGATGACTGATGTCTCTTATTTGTCTCACATTCTTTTCTAAGACTTTAGCAACCCTTAGCTGACAAGTCTCCAAATAACTGTGTAGATTCAGGGCTTCTCTGCTGTTTTATAGTTTAAGAAACTGAAAAGGACAATTTGACCTCAATGTTCTAAAACAACTTTCCTCTTTTGCCCTCTCACCTTACCCCCACTCACTCTTAGCCCAAGCATAGCATGCCCTCCCCCTACACACATTCATATACACATTGACATTGTGTGGCTAAGAGCCCAGTAACGCAGTATATTGTATATCAAGTCATAGTGTGTTATTAGGGTCCTAATGCATTACTTTACTTTTCTTTTTAAAAGAGAAAAAAAAGGCTTACCACAAAAAAATGGACCTTCAGTAATAGAACACCAGGCACTGTGTATGACACTTGTATGAAAACAGCACTGAAAATTACACTTGGTAAGTGTCCACCCTCTCTTCATGAATGGGGTGGCCTTTCGCCATAAGCCAAAACATGAGTCAACGATAAAACCAGAAGTTAACATTATATCTCCCAACTCCTTATTCTGAGTTCTTGCCATCAGACTAATTCATGCAGCCACCTATATGATAATTACAGTGAGAAAAGTAGATGGAATTATGAAATTACTGTAAATCAGGGAATCCTAAGATCTTTAAGAGCTGCACGATAGAGCTATGTCTATAATAAATACTGGTTCTCCAGACTTTTGGTGCCATATTCTGACCCAGCTTTTTATAGATAGCATTCAAAAGTTCACTCACATGCTCATTACTGTGAATCGTACAAATTTATCATGTAGATTAAGCTATTTAAATATGGGAGAGAAAATGAAGGTCCTGATAATAACTTAAAATCTGACTTTCTCAAGTGTGAAGTGCTGAAGCAGGGGGCAAAAATTAAGCCCCAGAGGAGTTAGGGCAGGAGGAAAAGGGAAGGGAAATTCACTGTTCATCTCTGGGGCAAATTTCACAGAAATTTAGTTATGATGGTTTTATGGGGAGAACTAATTAAATTAAATCGGAATCTAAAATTCGGTGATATCAAGATCTACAAATCTTAGTCAAGTAACATACCTAATAAGTGGGATGCTGCAGGGCTCCATGCCATCCAGCTCTTTGGTATCAAATGCCATTTATGAGATGTATAATTTTGGCAAAAATTGAATTAAGGGGATGGATGACTTAGGGAATTTTGTAGGGCTCATTCAAGCTTTTATTTTTAGACTGTTCATTTACAGAGACTTCAAACCTTTACTGGCTGCTAGTGATTGGCCCACCAAGTAGCCAGCCACGCACCTGCAGGAAATAGAGGTTTCATCTGAGGGGGGTTGGGAGGTAGATCATATAAGCTTTTCTTGCATAGTAGAGGTAGAAATAGAGATCTGAGTGATTGTGGCATCAGAAAACTAGATGCAAAGGTTAGACGATAGCTAAAGCACAGCTTTTACAGCTTCTCATTCTCCAATGAAGATTCCAGTTAAAAGGGAAATCTTCACAGAGAAAAGGAAATCTGGTCCTTTAAAATGATGAGATAGAGGTAACAATGCTGAAGAATCACTGAATTCCAATGTTATAAGTAACCTGACCATTTTAGACGCGTTCATTATCATTTACTAAGAATATGTGCTCGTAGAACCCCACTTGAGGCTCTGTTAACACGGTTTAGGGCCTATTATCACACCAACCTCTCCAAACTATTTGCTTTAATTTATGAGATTAAGAGTGTCTTTTTAATAGTTAAATATGCATATTCCTCCCTCCCTCCCTCCTTCCTTCCTTCCCTCCCTCCCTCCCTACCTTCCTCCCTCCTTCCCTCCCCCCTCCATTGTTCTTCACTTCTTTCATTCCATCACATCTATATATACGGTCAAGTACTTAATGTACATGGTTCCAGTGAATGAAAGAGAACGACCTAGTCTCTGACCCCCAAAACCTCATGATTAAAGCGCACAGACAAAAATAATCACACATAAAGTATAGCACAATGACGTACATTACGATTTTGCACAAATGCAGTGCGCCTCTCTCCCCTCCCCTTTCTCTCTCCCTGTGTGTATATTTAAATATTCATATGGCGTTCAACTGTTGAAAATGGTTACTAGAGTTGATGTAATTAAATTAGCATTCAAGTTTTGACACCATCACTTATTATGACCTTGAGATTTTGGTGGAGTCTAGTCTCTCTAATTTATTTCTCCCCTCAGAGCCCAGTTTCCTTGTAAATCTAACATTTATTGATAGTTACAAGTTTTACGTGTATGAATTTATACAGTCCTCACAACTAACCTATGAAGAGGTTGTTAACAAAATCCTGATTTTACATCTGTGAAACTACAGTACAGAGAGGCTAAAGAATTCACTAAAGGTCACAGAGCTTAACAAGCTTGGAACGCTGGCTACAGCATCTGTGCCGGGAACCAGTGCTCTATACGCCTCTTCAAACAGCGTGCTGACTGTGAAGTTAAAATTAGAGAGTATATGGTAAAAGGTTTTGAAAAGTTTAAACATATAAAAGTAAAAAAAATACAATTTCTTAAGGTTTTTAAATCTAAAACTGCCTTAGAAGAAATCAGCTAACATCTGTAGTATCCTGCTGTGTTAGAAGCCCTCTGCCCTTTCTTGGATAAGAGTGCCCTGATTTCCCTCCCTTACTCTCAGTCTTTGTAGGTTGGATAGGAATAACTCCACTCCTGCTTCTAAGGACAAGAATACTGAAAACTGGTTGTACATCTGTTCTGGACCAGGAGTGAGGTTAGTGGAGAGCTCAAGTCAAATCCCTATACACCCTCCAAACTCCAGAGTCCTGGAAATGCCTAACCTTGGGAAACACTATGATCAGAAGCCTTTGCTCTTCTCCTGAAGTCTTCCCCAAACAGCAGCCTGACCTCAGTTTTTTCATCTATACTAGCCCCCAAGATGGCCAGGAGTTAACAAAATAGCAGATCTGTATAAGGTTCTTGACCTTATAGGTTGTGTCCAAAAACAAGAGGCACATGGATATCATTTTAAGCAAGCACGTTTTCATCTCACCATCCTCAAGCATGACAAGAAGTAGAGGGGGGACTCCTGGCCAGAGGGCATGCCCCACAATCCCGCCAAACTCACACCCCTCTGAAGGTCAGAGAGAGAGCACTTCCAAGCATGACAAAGTGAATGAAACTATTTTGTCAATGGCTATAGAATCCCAAAGAGCAGATCACCGAGGCTACCTCAAGAGAAGACTGGAAGCCACCCTATTTCTGAAGCTCCGTGGATGCCGTCATGGCGCCCCCTGCACAGTCTGTACTACACAGACATTATTCTGCCATGCAATTTAGTTAAAGTCGACCTCCGCACTCACATCAAAATGGAATTGCTGACCATTTTAGGCTCACAGATTTCTACTAACTGAACCATCTGAAGGAAGCATCACTCACATTGTGCTTTGAGTCAAGACAAGCCAGGCTGAACAGGGATTTTCCTTTCATATGTCTATGATTCAATGGCCACCACCCTGCCATTTGCTCTCACTGCCCTCTTTTTCTCTCTGGTCTCCCTGCCTTTCCTCAGCACACTTCAAAATGAATCGTTAATTTTTCAGCCTCTGTGAAAAGAGCAAGATTTAGGGACAACAGCAAGGTTAAGCATGCAGCACCGAATAGGAGCCCAGGGGCCTCTGGAAAGCGCTGTTCCCCCAAGTACTCCTCACACTGACTGTACACTAGCCGGGGGAGGAGGAACTCATTGTTAGACTTCCAGGCTGGAATCCAGTAAAGCTGGGAATGCAGCATATAGAGCTATTTTTGTTTTCTTTCAACCTGTAAGATTCCCAAGGCACTCTGCTACATTCTAGCCAGCTGACTAAAGCAACATTTTCCTTACTGCATTCATTAGAATTTCAAGAAGTATGACCTCAAAGATCCAGGCATGGTTTCCTCTATTTTTATAGCTACTAACTAATACATTACATATTATGAAACATTTTTCTACTTTCCCCACTATTTAGGTGAATTGTCCCTAAATAATTCCTTAACCAAGGTTCTATCTTTGTTCAGGAAAGGCCTCCCTCTGTGCCAGCCCACAGAGAACATCTGTGTGCAACCTGAACGTTCTTGGTGCCGACAGCCCTGCTTCTCCCCAAACCGTCACCATCTGGCCGGAGGCTGGGTGCCTGAGAACGCACGCAAGTGAATGCCAGTCTCTGCCCAGGAGTCTGCGAGCTTAGCGTTTCTCCAGGACTCCAGCCTAGTGACTCAAGTGATTCTACTGTTGTTTTTCCTCAATACTTTCATTCTCCCAGGCTTTAAAATAATAGTTCACATCCAGCCGTCAAAACAATAAAACTTCCTTTTATTTGGGGAAATACTTTCAATTTGTCTTGCCACCAGACTGAAGATGAAATGCGTATTTTCCATGTGATTTGCGATGTCACTGATGGACATATAAATAAATTCTGCTAAGAATCTTAACATGTATACTTAGGAAACTGTTCATTTCAACTGTCTCTTAACCATAAAAATCTGATAATGTTGGTTTAATCAGATACTTTATTTCCCTCGCTTATTTCAAAAGGACATGCCTGTTAAAAAACACAATTCCTTTTTCAGCTGTAAAAAATTACTTTTTAAATTGTACATGGAAATTTCGATGTCAGTCCTACCATCTTATTATTAATTCAGCAACTGATTTTCCCTAAGTAACAAGCATTTGGCTCAGCTAATGAGTTGTTTTGAGAAGCATTTATCAGGGCTTACAATAGATTGGCATCAAAATTATACAGGTGCCCACGACCTGAAAACTGCTGTGTAGCTTGCTGGCTAGTAGGTTAGGCAGAAAGAAAAGCACATACTTGAATTTCAGCTCAGACAGTAGAACCCCAGAGACACAGAAGCCCTTCAGAGAACAGTACTTGATTTTTCAACCATTTTGGGTTTTTTTTTTTTAAGGCAGAACTGGGTGATTTTGACTTCTGATTTAACTTAAAGACAACATGAGCCTTTTGTCCATAAAGAAATACATAATTTAAAAACCCTCTTGTCTCTTTGATAAAATGTTTTTCTCAATACATATTTTGTTTTTCTTTAAGTGGCAGGTGATTTTCGCCTATGCAGCAGTTCTTAACGCTGGGGGGCGGCGGGGGGGGGGTCAGTGCGAATATATGTCAGAATCAGAATCATGAGGAGGTTTTTTAATCTTCGTATGATCTATTTCAGTGCTCAGAAACTTTAGTGTGGACGCTTTGTAAAACACAAATTGCGAGGCCCACCCCCAGAGTTTCTGACTCAGTAAGGCCAGGGTGGGACCTGAGACTCTGAATTCCTAACTTGCTCCCCGGTGACACGGATGCTTCTGGTCTGGGACCTGGTTTGAAATCTCCCAGATTGCTGTGCTACCTATTTCTTAACCACTTATCAGCTCTGAACTTTTCTCCATCAACCTCACAAGATCCTTTTTCACATGCGGTGTTTTTCAAACACTTAGAGAAATTTACAGTCATGCCCAATTTTTTTTTTTTTTACTGGCGCCAGATTCTAGAAATGCGAAGCTACAGATTAGCCTTGATCCTTTACATACTATCAGTGATTTCTTAGTCTCCCTAATTATAAAACAGGATCTATAAAATTTTTCATCTATGTATCTATCAGGGATTTATAAGGATAAACTTATAATAACAATAACACTAACACTACTATAGAAGTTACCACATGCCAGACATGATTGTAAAACCCTCATATATGTGAACAAATTTAAATCCTCTGAATATCCCAGTGAAGTAGGATTACCATCATTCCCACTCTGAAGACAGAAAAGGAGGCCTACTGAGAACAAGAAGCTTGGCCCAAGCCATACAGCTCATGAATCCTGGGGCCTAGGCAATCTGGGTTCAGATTCAAGCACCTAGCCACTCTCCATCCTGCTGTGATCTAGAAAAGTTAAAAGCTATTTGTGTATCTTAGTGACTTTTCACATTTTTAAAGCTTTTTGGAATTTCCGTAAGATGTTCCACAATCCTATGTGCATATCCTAAATTTTAAAAGTATCACTATTACGTAAGAAGTAACTCAAATACTCTTAAATTGCCTATCTCTCACTGACCTTTCACAGGCATAAATCAAGAAGGCCTCCACTTCCTAGTTTATCAAATGATAGATGGTTAGTGGAAAAACAAACCTCCCATGAATTTTGGAAAAGCAAAAGGAAAGAAAAAAATCCTGATATTTTTCAAGAGAGGTTATCAAAATTTGATCATGGAGAGCTGATTAGATGCAGATGACTCTCCCCCAACAGTATTCAGATGAGGCCAGGGGCATAAAAATGTTCTCTTCTCCTGCTTTTCTGGTTCAAAAAAATAGCTCCTCAAAGAGGGAGATTAGGAAGAATAGCATGTTTGCTATCTGAGAGTTTGCATTCAAGATACCCAAGAAAAGAAGGATCATATCAATCAATTTATAAGGAAAATGTCCCATAATTTAATTTAAGGTAAATCCAAACCCTGTGTAAGTTTTAAAAGGTCACAGACCAGTAACACTGAATTTCATCCCAGGTTCTAATACTTAAACTCATCCATTCTCCCCTAGTTCCAGGGTGGTGGCCTGAAGATTCTCTCCCTCCCTCCTACCCCAAGTACTCATCTTGGAGGTTTAACATACTGTGTGCTGTTGCAATTTAGGCCTGTGACACTAGGTCTTCAAAGCATTTTAAGAAATGAAATTCCCTTAGTTGGGGTGGGCCAAATTATGTTCCGAAGTGCCAGTGTCTGAAGTTTCAGCTTAATTTTGATCTCCAGACTAGAAAGGTATCACTAAAATTAATAAAATGTAACATATATATTTTAAAGATATCCTTTTAAATCCCATGAGGTTTCTTGAAGAATAGACAGTTGTTTTTAATATTTAGCATGTCTATTTAATCAAATTATACTATCTTAGAGTTTAAAGACAAGGTACAAATTGAATGAATAAAATCATAAACAGTTGCAACAACAAAATATTATATTCAAGTGTCCAAAGAAAAAGTCAGGAACTCAGATTCTAGACCTTTTTTGGCCAGTAGTAAGCCCTGTGACCTACGGCAAATAACAACTCCCCAGGGTCTCTCTTTCCACATCAGAAAAAAGAGTGTATAACCAAATGTATAGAACATTAAGAGACAGAAAGACTATCATAAAGATCTGGTGGTTCCCAGACTAGGGTTCCTGGACCAGCCAAGTTAGTGATGCTTTTCAATGATAATAAACAATGAGCTACTTTCCTTACAGGGTTCCTTGGCAGGGGTACCAGGTTACAAAGTTGCAAGGGAAAGAAAGGAGTTGTAATCTGAAGAAAGGTCACTCATAAATTAACTATTTATTTAAAAATAGCCCCAATCTATTCCCATGCTCCCACTAGATCTAACCTTGCCTTTGATGTCTTTGTTCTCTGATAGTGACATGATGCTTGGAATCTGTCAACTACAAAATACAAGTTCAACACAAAAAAACAACTCTAAACTGAAGGCAAAGATTCAGCACCCGGGATGACAGGACTGAGAAAGAGAATGGTTTGAATATCAGAAGAGTAAGGAAGTCCTTGGGCCTTGACTATTTTGCCTACCTCACCCACCCTCCACCCTCACCTCCCTACCCTCACCCACCCTCCAAAATGACCCTTCTTGCAAACTTGTTGAGAAAGTAAAATGTAAGGTGAAGGCTTGTTGGAAAAGATCACACCAAAATAAAACAACATTCTTGTCACTATATTTTCTCTGTTATTTTTAGAGACAGATATACCCTAACTGCCAGGTATAGCAGAAATAAAATAAACTCATTTTCATAATTATAAGTTCCAACTTTTAAGGCACAGTGACCTCTGTTTCACATGAATTCACTTTAAATGGCCCTTTTCTGGAACCAATTATCCTTGTATAATAGGTGCTGCCTATGTTTTAAAATGTCTGATGGAAATATAAATTTCACCACAGTCAACCTACACAGGTTAACAGAAATATCAAATTTCTCTGGCTTTGGTCAATAGTATATCCACCCAGTGTGGTAATGTGGGGTATCTTACAGTGGTCAGAAGCAACAATTAATGTTTCATTGTTAAAAATCTGAAACAGATTTGTTAGTCATTCCATGTAGTTTTGTTAGCAAAACTAGGGCCCATGGTGTATGAGTGAATAATAAAAATGGCCCTTAATATGAATAGATTGGGATTTCTCAACATACACCAACCCTTAAATTTTACAGAAGCAGAAACTGAGGCCAAAAGAGGTTACAACTTGCCAGAGTCTCCTTCCAACTCTGAATTTTTATTTGTCTAGTGAATCTATGTTACATTCCTAAGCATTCCATATATTACAGGGTTTAATAAATCTCACTGGTGATAAATATATTCAACATCAGTTCCTCACGGTTCAACTAAAATCCATTTCCTCTGTAGGTGAATTCCATTCCATCATACCTTATGAAAGTGACCAATTAAAACAATCCCATGGCTTATGTTACACTGGGTTAATGTTTAGGCCTGGCTGCTTTGGCTAAGTAATCTCTACTAGTAAAACATATTTATAAAGGCATTTGTAGCATATGCATTAAATCCCCTTCATAGAACATGTGGCTTTAAATAATGAGGGAAAAACTTGGCAAGAGCATTCTGTGTTCTACCAAATCCAAAAAAACGGTTTATGAAATTTAACTAAGGCTAAAGCCTTCCTCCTTTTTTCTCTCTGAATTCTTTGTCCTTGAGGACAAAGCTTTTCTTCATTTATAAAATTTTAATTCTCAAGGCAACTTTTAGTCACCCCCCCCACTGTTTTCTAGAAAGATGGAAAAGAATGTTAATTGAAAATGAAAAAATAAGGAAAACAGTCATTTAAAGGGTCTCATGTTTAGTCCTATTAAGGTTCTACCTGGAACTCCATGCTTATTAAGATTAATAAATTTCATTTTTTCCTATGAGCCATCTTAGCACTCCCACAGAAAATTAAAGATTAAAACTAAAGAAAAAGAATCCCCTAAAATGCTGTTCTGACTGAGCTAAGCCACTTTGATTATACTCAACTCGAATTTATTCTGACCCCAAAGACCTTGGATGGGAAAGGGTTGGCTTCTCCCCAGTAAACTGGCTACCACCTTACAAAGGAAATAAATCTCAGACCCAATTTTGCTATAAATATAGACATTTATTTAACAAATACTTTTCAACAAGCAGGTTCAAAAACCCTTTCTTACAACCTGATCCAGAAGCTTGAAGATGTGCCAGCTCTCTATTCTTTAGGTATTCTGCATGAAAATTTACTCGAGATAGATAAACCAATACTACACAGGCAGGATTCTGTCCTTTGTAGTCTGCCTTGGACAGCCAGTAAGCACAGAGCTGGGCCAAGGAATGGACCCAAGATTATCTAGAAGTTCAGCCTTGAGTCCCTTCCCTACTGGCACAAGTTCTAGGAGCCACAAAAGTCATCCTGAAGTAGAAAGTGTTTCTCAAATTCCTTAGTGATCCTTGAATACCTTTAATGTCACCAATCATGGCCCATTTCTAATATTCATCATACCTATAAATAAGTCATGAATTTCCAGATAAAAACCACTTCTGACATTTAGTACGCTAATTAAACAAGTCTCAGGGGTTGAGATACAGATAGCTGAAGCGTTTGTACTAGCCACCTCTGAAAAGTGGCATTTTCTGATAAATGGCTTGCTGCCCACCTCTGGAATCTCCAGTAAGGAGATTAACTGCCTGCCCCTTGAGTTAAATCTGAAACTAACAGACATATGCGTGATATTATGCTGTCCATGTCGGAGCACTTTAAAATAGATTACAGATCTCATAACTAAGCCTTGATTATGATTATCATTTTTAGACATTAGGAAGCAGCATTTATAGCAGTAACCGAAGAAATAATAAAAGGAGAAATTCTGTTTAGAATTCTCTTTGCATTTCTAAACCTTTTGGGGGTTTTCTTAGTTTGGAGAGTTAATTCTCATTTCACCATATATGTTTCATTTTACTGTCAACCTTTACCTCTGTAAATTGGTAAATACTATTCACTGTAGAGATCTTGAATAGTTAATTTACTGCTTTATTATATTTTGCCTTAATTCCTGCTGATTTAAAGCACTCCCAGCTAGAGATGGTTTCATAAACAGAATGGTCTTTAAAGGGAAAGGAATGTTACTGTGCTTTTCTTTCCCTTTTTAATGCTAGTTGCTAAGCACTAGAATTGTGAACACTATTTTTAAATTTAAAAGCATTTTCATTATCTAGCTCTTATGAGTTCATATGCACACAGAGGCATCTACTGAAACAGTGAGAACAGGCTTTGACAATGAGTCCAGAGGAATAACCACTATGGTCAATCTTTTAAAGAGGGGTACTCCAAACCGGCATTCCAGAAAAACCAGGAGATCCAGAAAGGGGTGATTGAAAAGCTATTGTCCCTTTAGCCTGTAGTGGTAGGGGAAGTACAGGGACATTTGTGGAGTCATTATGTGTCAGGCACTGTGCCAAGCACTTTACATACGCTATTTTATTAGCTACATTGACAAAATCATTCTATTAGCAATGGCAACAGTATATGGTTGTTAAAAGAACAGAACTTAAAAATCATAAAGATGTGGGTTTAACTTTTAGCCCCAGCACATTATCTCTGGGATCTTTGCCATATTGTCTTCTCTCAACCCGTTTCTTTATCGGTAAATAATACTATTTACCTTATGGAGTATGTGTGTATGAGTGTGTTTTAGTGACTGGTATAGAGTCATCATTAAAAAATGTGTCTCTTTCCTTATTGTTAATGAGTATTTCTAATAAAGTAATGTTTTAGGCTAAGCTGTGCACCCCCAAATTGTGGTGGAGCCCCATCCCCCAATACCTCAAAATGTGACTGAGTTTGGAGATAGGCCTTTAAAGAGGTTATTAAATAAAAATGAGGCCTTTGGAACTGGCATTAACCCAAGCTGACTGGTGGCCTTAGATGAAGAGGAAATTTGGATACAGAGAGAGAATCTAGGGGCACGTGTGTGCACAGAGCAAAGGCCGCGTGAGGACGCAGGGAGAAGCCGGCCACCAGCAAGCCAAGGACAGAGACCTCAGGAGAAACCAAACCTGCCGACTCTGATCTTGGACTTCCAGCCTCTAGAACTGTAAATTTCTGTTGTATGTGCTGTAATACACCTAGAAGACCAATAAAAACATTATTATGTATTGGTGCTGACATCAATTTAATTCAATATTTTTGAAAGAAAATATTCCATGGTCAAAGAATCTCAATGTAGAAGTTAATATGAATTATCTTGAAAAAAAAATCTTTTCTGACTGGCAGAATACCAAATAGAGAACATTTTGAAGGAGCCAGTATAAAGTTTATATAAGTAGAAAAGCCGTAGATGAAATTTAACACATCAATATGTATTCATTTATTGCATAAGTATTTATCAGGATCTGTTGTGCATTCTGTGCTGAGCCCAGCTGATAGAAAGATAAACTTAACACAATCCCTGCTCCTGAAGAGCTCAAAGGCAAACAGTAAACCATGCATTTTTGTAAAAATATCCCCAACCACTCAAAAAGGTGGTGAGTTTTGAGTTTTCTCATTTCCCAGAGGCATAAGGAGAAGGAGCCTTAAAAGTCTCCATAAAGTGTTCTGTGAAGACATCGATTCTATGAACTAGTTTGGTCCACAAAGATCAACAGAATTCTAAGAATACTAATTGTGGTATTAGAAATAAAACAGTAAACACATCCTTGTAGAAAGCTTTAGAATCTTTGCACTTTACAGTTGCCTGTACTGCTTCTACCTCCAAACTGTTTTTTAAAATACATTCACTTCACCCTAAGTCTACTCCTACCACACTATCCAAGCCGCTATTGTCTCCTGTCTGGACTGCAGTAGCTGTTGGCCTTCAACCTTGCCCCTCTACAATCCACCCTTCGCAAAACAGCCAAGGTGATCTTTTTAAGTCCCAGATCTGATCACGTTATTCCTGTGTTTAAAATACATCAAAGATTTCCTATTTTCAGTTAGAAAAAAATGAAGGTCCTTTACCTTTGCCTATAAGGCTTTGTGTGATCTAACTACCCCCACCCCCGTAATCACTGTGTCCCACGCCCCTACTTTGTTTTGTAAGCATGCCCAACTTTTCCTCATTTTAAGATTTTTTTGCTTTAGATGTTCTCTCTCTGCCTGGAATGCCCTTCCCCCAGATGTCTACATCCCTGCCAACTTCTTTGCATTTCTGTTTAAATTATAATCTCCTGAAACCTCTTCTGAGAACACAATCTAAAGTTACCCACCAGATACTATATATCAGATTATTTTATTGTTACCACAGCCCTTCTCATTAACGGGCATTTCCTCATTTGTTTCTTGTGCTGTCGTTTCTTGGCTTTTGTTTGTGTCCCACTCCCAGCCCCTCGAGAAGCCACATTCCCTGAGTCATGATCTTGCCTGTCTTATTCACAACTACATCCCAACCCCCAACGTGCCTACCTTACAGAAGGCACTCCGCAAACATCTTTTAATTAGAGTACTGATACAGAAGGAAGCTTAGGTAGGGTCACAAAGGAATGGTGATGATCTACTTTGGAAAGGTAAGAGCTACAGTGGGATATAAAGGACTTGCATATGTAATGTGTGCTTAGTGTAAATGTGGACTCTGAACTTTGTTCACATAATTGCAGTGTTTTAGGCTTATGGGGAAGCACTTTTTAAAAGTGGTAGTTCTAAGACAAAAATAATGACTCATAAAAAATTGATGACTACTTACACTCAGAAAACAATCTGAGCACATAGATTCAAGTAGAGTCTTGGAGATGTAGCCGTTGTGAGGACCTGTGCTGCCATTGCAAAGGAACATTGGAATGATTTAGGTCCTGGGTTCTTTTCTACAAATAAATGCTTACTGTATACAAACCAGGGAAAGGTAAATGCCAAACCTGAATTCAGTTTTAAGGAAAGTCAATCTGACTTTAGCTATTAGTTACGGTTGAAGTCTATTAAGTTTTCATTCCATTCATAATACTAATAAGCTTGACAGATTTCTGAGTTGATACGAATTGGATTAAAACTAAAGGTTTATGAAAATGTTCACATTTCAAGCATTTAACTGATTTGCCATGGGACAATAATTCACTAGAACTCTTAAACAGATTTCTGTTAGAATATGGAACTCTTGGGTCAACTTTGTCAAAACAAATTGATGCAATAGTTACATCTTGGAGGATATGACTTAGAACAAAATATTCGAAATATGTATTAATTAGCAAGTTGGTTTCTATTCTCTTGTATTCTTAGAGGTTAAAAATTTGACAATGAACATAGATGGCAGTACTCCACAAATGAAAGAGTATCTGGATTTGAAGGTCTTCAAAGAAAATCAACTCATTTTAGTAATCCTATACAAATTTTACCTGCATTGCTGTTAAGACTATTTCATTACGTGTAAAAAAAAAAAAGTGCAACTGATAAAGATTTTTTTTCTACTTTCCATCCTCAGTTATATAAAACATGTCATCTCAATCTAGTATATACATGCTAGCCAGCCTGACTTGCTCTCTTCTATTAACTAAACAAATCTTTGGATTTAGTCCATTCTTCTACCTTTTTGTTGATTCGACAAATATTTTCTTAGGTATTTTCTTAGAAATGCAGAATCTCAAGTCCTACCTCCGGCCTAGTGAAGCAGAGCCTGCGTTTTAACAAAACCCTCAGGTGTTTTGATTCTCATGAAAGTTTGAGAAACCCTGCTCCAAACGATTATGTTTTTTACTTCCAGGTATTAACTAATGGAATCTCTATGACCAGGAAAGTCAGGAACCGCTTCTGTTTTTCCTTCTTCTGCTACAAATGGCTTTAAACATGGTCTTATACCAGGTATTGATTGATTGATTGATTGATTCATTCATTCATTCATTCATTCACAACCTAGTGAGACTTTTCTTTGTTCCGGGGACGCTTCTGGATACTAGGAATAGATTAATATGATATGGCTTGGTCTTTAAACAACAAGCCCAATCTAGAAAGAAATCTTAATTTTCCATTTACTCATTGTTTTTTGATTTCTTCATTCAATGAAAAATTTTAAGTATTTTAAGGATGATTTACCGTATCTAAATTTATGATATTGAGGGGTTTTTTGTTTAGATATTTGATTTTCTCTCACTGTCACAGACATCTGGATATGGAAATCCTAATACTATTGACTCTGCTATTTATAGATTGGTGCATGAAAATTCAGTTTTTCCTTCTGAACTAAAAAGAAGCCCTTTTTGTGGATGACTAAAAGTCACTCAAATGTAAAAAAGGAATTGTGTTCTATTAGCTTATTTGTAAGTTAGCTGCCTAAATCAGAACACATGTCCCATGGGTGCTATATTGCATGGTTTGGTTTGACTCTTAGGCTAGTTTCAAAGCCCATTTAACCCATAATACAATTAAAATACATTAGTAAAGCACAGGCTTAAGTCCTGGCTCCTAGAAGCAGAAAGCCATTTGGAGCAGAAGAAGGAAAAACAGAAGCGGTTCCTGACTTTCCTGGTCATAGAGATTCCATTAGTTAATACCTGGAAATAAAAAACATAATCGTTTGGAGCAGGGTTTCTCAAACTTTCATGAGAGTCAAAACACCTGAGGGTTTTGTTAAAATGCAGGCTCTGCTTCACTAGGCCCGGGTAGGACTTGAGATTCTGCATTTCTAACAAGCTTCCAAGTGATGCCGTATAATGCTGATCCGCAGACCATACTTTGAATGACAAGACTTCAGATTGCCTAACGAGTCATAAGACGTCTGTCCTTGCAAGTCTTCTGCCCAGGCCTCCCTTTGCAGACTGTTCTCTCAATTAACTGTGGCAACCTGCTGTATCTCCTCTTAAAATATTTCCTAGTCCCAAGCTAACCACAAAATCCCCCATCTCTACAAAAAAGCTGATTTCGGCTAGTGTGTAGAAGAGAACTACCTAATTTAAATTGCTTCATCTTTGTCTGACTAATGTCAGATTAACTCAAAAATGTAGTTTTTTCCTTAAAGAGGATGCCCCACCCAAATGAAGTCTCTGGGTAGAAGAATTTGGAATGTTGTATTAAAAAAATAAAAGCACCTCACGCAGGGTGTTTAGAGAGGGATATATGTGAACCAAGGTCTTCCAGGGAGCCATGCGTGGAAGTGTACCATAGGGCTCGAAGTCCCGGAGATATTCCTGCATCTCACAGGTATTTCCCTTCTTCTTCTCCTGGAATGACAGACCTTTGAGACAGCAAGCTGACTACTTATTCACTATTAAATTCTACTTGAAACAACTAATGTTTATCAAGCACCTACTTCTTATAAGGCAGTGTGATAGAAAACTATTAGATGTACAGAAATAATAAGCTCTCAGGGAATTTATGATTTAATACGGCTGCATTTTTGCCTAATACTTTTCTCAGAGAAAACTAAATTCTGTCCCTGTGCAGGTTGACTCTCCCGCTGTCTAACATACTTGCAACAAGCTGTGAACTTGGGAAAGTCTCCGTTTTGGGGGACTTTTGTTTTCAAACCTAAGGAAAGCTTACAACTCAAGCACTAGGGTTTTAAAATCTCCCTTCTGTGTGATCATTTCTGTGTCACCCTCTCACCCCTTCTGGTCTTTATGATACTTCTGTCCTCACAGTCTAATCTACAACGCTACTTCCTCTGCCCTCGATTAGATTTGTTACGTAACAAAGCATGCTCTTAATTGCCCTGTACGAGTCCAATGTCAATATCTGTGGGATCAAGGTCCTTGAAATTTCAAGTTTAGATTTATTTTGGGTCAAAAATTGATGACCTAATGTGGTCTACAGATGTCTTTTTTGTATTCGGCTAGTAGAGTGCTAACTTATAAGAAATAGCAATGAGAATGAGGAGGAAGAGGAAGAAGAGAAGGGAAATCAGCTAGATGTGGTAACTGTCAAGTTTACCACACACCCCAGGTCCCACTATTACTGCCCTAAGTGTGGGCCTGCTACCTGTTCCACATTGGCGAGGCTACCTGAAGGTATGCGTCCCATCCTGTGCACCAACTATACTCTGTAAGACAAATGGATAGACTATAGACTAATTTGCTCACCCACTTCTCTGGTACTTTATAAAAGAATTTCTAACACTGTCTCTCTCTGGTGCCACTATATATGTCATGTCTATCATCTTCAGCATTAAATTTAGAATTTTATCTGGACAAGTATATTAGGACTCTCCAGAGAACAGATTGAGATATATACAATAGAATGTGTATGTATATAGATAGAGGTTTTATTCTAAGAAATTGGCTTATGTAATTATGGAGGTTGGCAAGTCCAAGATCTGCAGAGCGGGCTGTGAGGCAGGAGAAACAGGGAAGAGTCAGTGTTGCAGGTCAAGTTCAAGGTCAGCTGTGGGCAGAACTCCCTTTGGCCAAGGTAGGTCAGTCTTTTGTTCCAGTCAAGCCATCACCTGATGGAAGTAGGCCTACTCACATGATGGAGGGCAGTCTGCTTTACTGAAAGTCCACCCGTTTAAATGTTAATCTCATCCAAAAACACCCTCACAAATACATCCAGAATAATATTTGACCTTTATTCTGGGTACCATGGCCCAACCAAACTGACACATAAGATTGACCATAACAACAGGAACAGGTGTCAAAAACTAACATGTTCTGTTTCAGAATACAATGGAAGGTGCCCTCATGCATAAGAATTATTTTAATGTCTTTCAAGATGGATATGACCACAATGGTTTGAATATTTTTGCTCATTGTGATTTTTCTACCTAAATCCCACCATCTGCGCCCATATAACCAGGAATTCATCTAGCTTTATGAGTGTAGGAGTGAGGGAATGGGGGTTTGGGGATGGAGGAAAAATGGTATTACAGTAATTTTGGGAGAGATTAGTAGATAATTCCCTCTTCCCTCATAATAGAGGATTTTATTCCAGTTCTTTTTTTAGAAGTTTCCCCTCTATAATTATCAGAAACATTTAAAAACCCTTTAAGTTCACAGTTCATGCAATAAAATTATAAGACATAATCTCTTAAGGGAAACACTCATTTCCATTGTGCATATATATTTCTATACTGAACTCCTAACAATTTCTAATTCCTTTCATGTAAAAAAAATTGTGAGGCATTTGTGCTGACTCTGGGTGGACCCTTTGTTCTTCTGTATTCATTTTATTTGTGATTTTGCCAATTAAAAGTTATTTAATCTTAAAACTTGCATAAAGTGAGAGAAATGGTCAAGTTGACATCAAAATGCAGATCAAAGCTATAGACTATTTTACTTTAAACTAAGAATGGGACTTGACAATAAACTCAAAATAAAATGATCACAGATTCCTCTTTTGGCATATTCTGCTGGGATCTTCTGAATAAGATAATTTGGATAGAAAAACATCATTGCTTTGTGCATGTGTCGGTTTTGAAATAGTTCATCACAAAGTTGACATTCAAATTTTAAGTGTCGAAGAGGTTACTCGACTGTGGACAATGAGAAAGCACATCTACTGTATTTTTTAGTAGGATAATACTTTGGCCCATGGCCTACTTAGGAAGTCTGTGCCTCATATACCAGCTTATGGAAAGATAACTACCCTGTTAACAATAGCACTGTTTGGTGGTGGTTTTATACGCTGTTCCTGAATTCTAACAGCTTCCCTTTAGGATATTACTGATGCTCAAATAAATTAATGTTTTTGTTTTGACTGATTCATTTGTAGAGACATTAAGTTTCCATTCTTCAGAAGGAGGGAGTCCTAGGATAGTGGAAGTAGAGGACAAGGCCTTAAAAGTCCATCAAGAAATGAGCACAGCACGTGGAGATGTGAGCCCCAGTATTCCAAGTTATACAAAAGAATGCTTCTGCCTAGAATAACCTTGTCTTTCTGCAGCCGCCAACCCCACAACCCTCCTACTTGATTCAATCCATGTGCTAAACCTTGATTATTGACTGAATCGCATATATATTATAGAAATCAGTGTTATTATGCGCAGGAATGTACAAGTTCTACAGAAGTTTACGATAACATAGGGTGCCATGAAAAACTTTCACATATTCATTTCCAGGAAAAGAAGTATGGCTCCTTTCAAACTCTTCACTATTAACAATACAGGGAACAGTAATGTCTTGTTTCCCTTCCAGGTGGTGAACTTCCTGAGGGCAAGGACTAGACCTTATTCATTTTTGTTGATGGAGAAGCATTAGTACATTGCCTGCCACACAAAGCAGATCTCAGGGGAAGTGGGAATGAAGCAACCCTAGGACTCTAACCTAAGTAATTAATGATAGACGGTTAAATAATAAATAAGTTTAAGAAACACCATGTTACCCTCAGGCCCAGCTTTTCTGGTTACTTTTCATTAGAAACAACATATGACTGAGCAAATGTGTTTATGTTTTATTAGCAAAACAGCTGTCTAAAGGCAAACCATTTGCTATGTTGATATCCCATCCCTCACACCATTCTACCTCCCGATTATTCTCAGAAGGATAAAATTTGAAAACTTCCAAAAGCAACTTGATAGAAAAGGACCTGGCAGTTTTCAGATACACACTGTGAACTGTGCATCACTGAGCATGGTAAGCACAGTAATTAATTAAACCAGATAAGTCTGGACATAGAAATTACACACAGTTTTTGAAAGAATAATTAAATTATATCTTCAAAGCATCCTTCCTTCCCCATATCTTACAACTTCGATTTATATCAAGTCCATTAAGTAAAATTATTCTTCCCATGTTAAAGATGGGTAGGAAAAAAGTTTCCTTTTTTGTTGATAGACCAAGTGTGTGCTGACTATTGTGTAAACACAGAAATGTAAATATATTAATTATCTACACTGACATATTTCACAGTAAAATTAACACTTTCCTTAGTAAGTTTTCATTATATTAAAGCTCCCTTTTCTCAGTATAACTCCTTCAACTCCACAGTACTTCGTAGATTTTATCGAGTGAATGCTCCGGGTTTGCCTGGTCAGCCATCCCCTTTTAAACAAAGGAACAATCAAAATCTTTATCTATAAAATATCAGGGATTTAAAAGCACAATTAGTAATAGTAACAATAACTTACACTTACAAAGCATTTACCAGATGCTAGCACTGATTTAAGTGCTTTACAGGCATAAGCCAACGTATTTCTTCAAAACCTTCTATGAGGTATTATTACTATCCCTCTATTACTTATGAGGTCTCTGAAATAAGGAAGAGGCTAAATAACTTGTGAACAGTCACGCCTACTAAGTGAAAAGCTGGCATTCAACCACAGGCAATTTGTCTCCAAGGTCTGTGCTCTTAACCCCTAAGAAGTATACATATTTTTTTATTCTGCTATTATTAATATACAATTACATGAGCAATATTATGGTTACTAGACTGCCCCTATTATCAAGTCCCCACCACATACGCCATTGCAGTCACTGTCCATCAGCATAGTAGGATGTTATAGAATCACTACTTGTCTTCTCTGTGTTATACTGCTTTCCCCGTATCCCCCCACCTCACCCCCACCCCGACTGCATTATGTGTGCTAATTGTAACAGCCCTTTTTCCCCCTTATCCCTCCCTTCCCACCCATCTTCCCCAGTCCCTTTCCCTTTAGTAACTTAGTCCATTCTTGGGTTCTGTGAATCTGCTGCTGTTTTGTTCCTTCAGCTTTTTCTTTGTTCTTATACTCCACAGATGAGTGAAATCATTTAATATTTGTCTTTCTCCACCTGGCTTATTTCACTGAGCATAATACCCTCTAGCTCCATCCATATTGATGCAAATGGTAGGATCTGTTCTCTTCTTATGGCTGAATAATATTCCATTGTGTATATCTACCACTTCTTCTTTATCCATTCATCTACTGATGGACACTTAGGTTGCTTCCATTTCTTGGCTATTGTAAATAGTGCTGCAATAAACATAGGGGTGCATATGTCTTTTTCAAACTGCACTGCTGCATTCTTAGGGTCAATTCCTAGGAGTGGAATTCCTGGGTCAAATGGTATTTCTATTTTGAGTTTTTTGAGGAATCTCTATACTGCTTTCCACAATGGTTTTACTAATTTACATTTCCACCAGCAGTGTAGGAGGATTCCCCTTTCTCCACATCCTCACCAACACTTGTTGTTGTTTGTCTTTTGGATGTTGGCCATCCTAACTGGTGTGAGGTGATATCTCATTGTGGTTTTAATTTGCATTTCTCTGATGATTAGCGATGTGGGGCAACTTTTCATGTGCCTGTTGGCCATCTGAATTTCTTCTTTGGAGAAGTATCTGTTCAGCTCCTCTGCCCATTTTTTAATTGACTTACTTGCTTTTTGATTGTTGAGGTGCATGAGCTCTTTATATAATTTGGATGTCAACCCCTTATCAGATATGCCATTATGAATATATTCTCCCATACTGTAGGATGTCTTTTTGTTCTACTGATGGTATCCTTTGCTGCACAGAAGCTTTTTAGTTTCATATAGTCCCTTTTGTTCATTTTTGCTTTTGTTTCCCTTGCCCGGAGAGATATGTTTATGAAGAAGTTACTCATGTTTATGTCCAAGAGATTTGTGCCTATATATTTTTCTAAGAGTTTTATGGTTTCATGACTTACATTCAGGTCTTTGATCCACTTTGAATTTAATTTTGTGTATGGGGTTAGACAATGATCCAGTTTCATTCTCTTACATGTAGCTGTCCAGTTTTGCCAACACCAGCTGTTGAAGTGACTGTCATTTCCCCATTGTATATCCATGGCTCCTTTATCATATATTAATTGACTGTATATGCTTGGGTTTACCTGAGGGCTGTCTATTCTGCTTCACTGGTCTATGAGTCTGTTCTTGTGCCAGTACCAAATTGTCTTGATTACTGTGGGTTTGTAGTAGAGCTTGAAGTTTGGGAGCATAATTCCCCCTGATTTATTCTTCCTTCTCAGGATTGCTTTGGCTATTTGGGGTCTTTTGTGGTTCCATATGAATTTTAGAACTATTTGCTCTAGTTCATTGAAGAATGCTGTAGGCATTTTGATAGGCATTGCATTGAGTCTGTAGATTGCTTTAGGCAGGATGGCCATTTTGACAATATTAATTCTTCCTAGCCAAGAGCAAGGGATGAATTTCCATTTATTAGTGTCCTCCTTAATTTCTATTAAGAGTGTCTTATAGTTTTCAGGGTATAGGTCTTTCACTTCCTTGGTTAGGTTTATTCCTAGGTATTTTACTTGTTTGGATGCGATTGTGAATGGAATTGTTTTCCTGATTTCTCTTTCTGTTAGTTCATTGTTAGTGTATAGGAATGAACAGATTTCTGTGTATGAATTTTGTATCCCACACTTTGCTGAATTCAGATATAGATCTAATAGTTTTGGAGTGGAGCCTTTAGGTTTTTTTATGTACAATATCATTTCATCTGCAAACAGGGACAGTTTGAGTTCTTCCTTGCCAATATGGGTGCCTTTTATTTCTTTGTGTTGTCTGATTGCCATGGCTAGGACCTCCAGAACTATGCTGAATAAAAGTGGGGAGAGTGGGCATCCTTGTCTTGTTCCCGATCTTAAAGGAAAAGCTTTCAGCTTCTCGCTGTTAAGTATAATGTTGACTGTGATTTTGTCACATATGGCCTTTATTATGTTGAGGTACTTACCCTCTATACCCATTTTGTTGAGATTTTTTATCAAGAATGGATGTTGAATTTTGTCGAATGCTTTTTCAGCATCTATGGTGATGATCATGTGGTTTTTGTCCTTTGTTTTGTTGATGCAGTGGGTGATGTTGATGGATTTTCTAATGTTGAACCATCCTTGCATCTCTGGGCTGAATCCCACTTGATCATGATGGATGATCTTTTTGATGTATTTTTGAATTCGGTTTGCTAATGTTTTGTTGAGTATTTTTGCGTCTATGTTCATCAGGGATATTCGTCTGTAATTTTCTTTTTTTGTGTGGTGTCTTTGCTTGATTTTAGTATTAGAGAAATGTTGGCCTCATAAAATGAGTTTGGGAGTATTCCCTCCTCTTCTACTTTTTGGAAAATTTTAAGGAGGATGGGTATTAGGTCTTCACTAAATGTTTGATAAAATTTAGCAGTGAAACCATCTGGTGCAATGGTTTTGTTCTTAGGTAGTTTTTGATTACCAATTCAATTTCTTTGCTGGTAATTGGTCTATTCAGATTTTCTGTTTCATTCTGGGTCAGCCTTGGAATGTTGTATTTTTCTAGAAAGTTGTCCATTTCTTCTAGGTTATCCAGTTCATTACCATATAATTTTTCATAGTATTCTCTCATAATTCTTTGTATTTCTGTGGTGTCAATAGTAATTTTTCCTTTCTCGTTTCTGATTCTGTTTATGTGTGTAGACTCTTTTTTTCTTGATAAGTCTGGCTAGGGGTTTATCTATTTGGTTTATTTTCTCAAAGAACCAGCTCCTGCTTTCATTGATTCTTTCTATTGTTTTATTCTTCTCAACTTTATTTATTTCTGCTTTAATCTTTATTATGTCCCTCCTTCTACTGACTTTGGGTCTCATTTGTTCTTCCTTTTCTAGTTTCATTAATTGTGAGTTTAGACTCTTCATTTGGGATTGTTCTTCTTTCCTGAGATAGGCCTATATTGCAATATATTTTCCTCTTAGCACAGCCTTTGCTACATCCCACAGATTTTGTGGTGTTGAATTATTGTTGTCATTTGTCTCCATATATTGCTTGATCTCTGTTTTTATTTGGTCATTGATCCATTGATTATTTAGGAGCATGTTATTAAGCCTCCATGTGTTTGTGGGCCTTTTCATTTTCTTTGTGTAATTTATTTATTGTTTCATACCTTTGTTATCTGAGAAGCTGGTTGGTACAATTTCAATCTTTTTTAATTTACTGAGGTTCTTTTTGTGGCCTAATATATCATCTATTCTTGAAAATGTTCCATGTGCACTTGAGAAGAATGTGTATCCTGTTGCTTTTGAATGGAGTGTTCTGTAGATGTCTGTTAGGTCCATCAGTTCTAATATGTTGTTGAGTGCCTCTGTCTCTTTACTTACTTTCTGTCTGGTTGATCTGTCCTTTGGAGTGAGTGGTGTGTTGAAGTCTCCTAAAATGAATGCATTGCAATCTATTTCCCCCTTTAATTCTGTTAGTATTTGTTTTACATATGTAGGTGATCCTGTGTTGTGTGCATAGATATTTATAATAGTTATATCCTCTTGTTGGACTGACCCCTTTATCATTATGTAATGTCCTTTATCTCTTGTGACTCTTTGTTTTGAAGTCTATTTTGTCTGATACAAGTACTGCAACGCCTGCTTTTTTCTCACTATTAGTTGCATGAAATATCTTTTTCTATCTCTTTACTTTCAGTCTGTGTATGCCTTTGGGTTTGAAGTGAGTCTGTTGTAGGCAGCATATAGATGGGTCTTGTTTTTATATCCATTCAGTAACTGTATGTCTTTTGACTGATGCATTCAGACCATTTACATTTAGGGTGATTATCGATACGTATGTACTTATTGCCATTGCAGGCTTTAGATTCGTGGTTACCAAAGGTTCAAGAGCAATTCCCTTCCTATCTAACAGTCTAATTTAACTTACTTCATATACTATTACAAACACAACGTAAAGGTTCTTTTTCTTTTTTTCTTTTTCTTCCTCCTCCATTCTTTGTATGTTATGAATCATATTCTGTACTCTTTGTCTTCCCTTGGGTGACATTTATTTAGTCTTAGGAATACTTCCATCTATCGGAGTCCCTCCAAAATGCACTGTAGAGGTGGTTTCTGGAGGTCAATTCTCTCAGCTTTTGTTATCTGAAAATTGTTCAATCCCTCCTTCAAATTTAAATGATAACCTTGCCGGGTAAAGTATTCTTGGTTCAAGGCCCTTCTGCTTCATTGCATTAAATATATCATGCAACTCCCTTCTCGCATGTAAGGTTTCTTTGAGAAGTCTGATGAGAGCCTGATGGTGTTTCTTTTGTATGTGATCTTGTTTCTCTCTCTAGCTGCTTTTGAAAGTCTTCCTTTACCCTTGATCTTTGCCATTTTAATTATTATATGTCTTGATGTTGTCTTCTTTGGGTCCCTTGTGTTGGGAGATCTGTGCCCCTCCATGGCCTGAGAAACTATCTCCTTCCACAGAATGGGGAAGTTTTCAGCAATTACCTCCTCAATGACTCTTTCTATCCCTTTTTCTCTCTCTTCTTCTTCTGGTCCCCCTATAATGCAAATAGTGTTGCGTTTACATTGGTCACACAGTTCTCTCAATATTCTTTCATTCTTAGAATTCCTTTTCTCTTTCTGTGCCTCAGCTTCTTTGTATTCCTCTTCTCTAATTTTTATTCCATTTACCATCTCTTCTACTACATCTAATCTGCTTTTAAATCCCTCCATTGTATGTTTTATTTCAGATATGGAATTTCTTAATGAATGAATCTCCAACTTAAATTCATTCCTGAGTTCTTGAATATTTTTCTGTACCTCCATAAGCATGTTTATAATTTTTATTTTGAACTCTCTTTCAGGAATATTGGTGAGTTCAGTTTCATTTGGCCCTCTTTCTGGGGTTTGTGAGATTTTGGTCTGAACCATGTTCTTTTGTTGTTTCATATATCAGTGTGGTGCCCACTAGTGTGCAGAAACTCCAGTCTCTAGAGCCAGTGGACTACTTTTATTAACAAGAGGCATAAGAGGAAGCCAAAGTGATACGCCTTTTGGATTAAATGTTCAAACAGTCAAGGTTCAGTACACTATTATACAGGGATGATGGGTTTTCAGGAATTATTCTTATTTATTAGTTGAAAATAGAAAAGTTAATTACATGTAATTGTAACTTTGCTCGAGTATATAAGACCTGCATGATACTGACACTAGGTGAAAAGTGGTTCTTTTACTAACTGGTACACTGATTTAGTCTGACATCCCACATGGGTTTTTGTGGTAATGTTTTAGATAACATTAACTTAGCTCTGTAGACTTTTCCACCAAAGCATTCAAAGATAAAATATCATTAATGAAATAAAATTTTTTCTCTCTAATTTGATTCTTATTCTGTGAATGTCTCCTCATAACCCCAAATCTCTTAGATATCATAGCTCCTGTCTTTTATAAGCAGCAGTTTCACAGAAACTTTCAAGAGACAAATGGGACTGTGGACAGACTTTCTTACTATGGTGACGATAATCAAGAACAAATAAGAATTCATTAAAATGTGGTTTTGGGCACAGAGAAAGTTGGCTTCATACTGGATACTTCCAAAAGTCCACAAGTTCATAGTAAGACAGATTATTTGAAGTACAAAAGACATTTTCCACACTGAAACAATGCAATAAATCAGTTAAGCCAATGGCTTTTCCTCACACTTTCTAACCTGTGTTACATTTCACCCAATTTTTCATCTACATTGTTATTTTTTTTTAATTCCCACAAAATGGATATTCAGTGACACCGCACTTTGGGGTTTTCTCACTCACTCTTCCCACTTCACTGGCTCCTCTCCCCAGGGCCTCATCTGTGGGCTATTTCCAAAGCAGGTCCCTTTCTTCCCTCTCTCACATGATTTACCTGAGGTAGTCATCCACACTCTGCCTTGGTCCTATCTAGATGCTAGAGATTTCCAAATTTTACTTTCTTTGAAAAGACCCCTAGCACATAATTCAGTCCCTCACCACCTGGCTTTTTAAGTATTATCCAAAATTTTAACCTGAAGTGACATATGAGTCCAGATCTGAGCATATCTGGAGGGGGACTCCTAGAGAAGGGAACACACTTGGTGTTTGGAAGAAATGCAAATGGTTCAGTTTGTCTGAAGTGTGGCGAGAGAGGCAGGGAACGGAAGGGCGTTGACTGGAGCCTTAATACAGAACCACATTATTTAGCATCTGGTGAGCTATAGATTTTATGAAGCCTTTAGCTTTCATTCTAGATATGGTATCTTTGGAGGGTTGAGGCCATGGGAGTGACCAGTTCTGGTGACACTTTTAAATAATCACTATGATTGCTGAGTGAAAAAAACAGCTGGAAAGGCAAGGAGAACACTGGGTCGAATCCTTGTGCACACTTCCAGTCAAACTACTAGGAATGCATGTACAGTAAGAGTCAAGGTTAACCCACAAATGGCTATTTAAACTATAATATGACTGAAGTTGTTTAATTTACAGTGAAAGATAAGAAGCACTATTTCTATAATAATAATGAAATAAAACAAAAGCAATATTGCTTAATATGATTTTTATTGATCCTCTTTGTGCAGGTATTTGAAGGAAAGCTGGCTTTATTAAAAGATTTAGAGTTCTGTGGAGATTTGTAGAATGTCTGTTGGGAACCTCTAGATACTTTCAAGAGCTTTAGAAGGCAAAGGAAATAGTTCTGGGTTATATTTAATCTTACTTTAAAATTCATGACTTTCTACTCCAAGAGCATGGGGCTTATTACCTGCAATTAATTAACTCACAGTGCAAATTTATCTTTGAGATTACAAAGATAAAGGGAGAACATGAAGGAGGAAAAAAAAAGAAACAACTTAAGAGGTTTGTCCTGAGGTAAAAGAGTTAGAATACAGCTGAGGGAGGAATGGAATTAGGAGGATATTGTGTGTATACTAAACACAGCTAAAGGGGTATTAAGGTGGAAGATAGCAAAATGAAAGGCCACAACTTATGCATGGCTCACTTCAGTGAGAAGAAAGAAACAGTGTGAAAAAAGAAAAAAAAACTTTTTTCAGTGATTGGATGAATGCTTCACAGCACTGGACAAGAGAGACAGGGAACCATGCAATAAAGTATATAAACGGTAACTTTATAAGTCAGGGTTTGTTCATTTGGAAAAAACTTACACTGTGAGTTAATTAATTGATTGTCAATAGACTTACCCTACTTTCTTACAGCTAATAAAGAGTAAAATGTCCTTTTGGAAACTTTAGAGAACAAAAATTATAAACGTGTTCCTTAAAGTTTCCTTACTTCAGTGGTAGCAATGAAATTCCCCACTCCAGAATTTATTGAAATATTAACTACATATTTTCTAGCAAAGGGTAGTTTTCTGAGATCTACTGGCAAAATACTGTCATGCTTTAATTTGTGAACAGTGCTTATCCTTATAAAATAGGATATTAGAGGACATAACTCTTCGTTATGGGTTCCTGTAGAAGTAGCCCCTTTATTATTTGGTAATACATCCCAAAGTTCACACCTGCTTATATGTGTGTGTGCAAAGAAGAGATGTGCGTGTTCTTTCTGAACAATGCTATTATAATTTAAACAGGCCCATAAATGATTTCACTGGAACTGCACTTCAGGAATCCATATGTAAAACTGATAATGAGAACTGAGTTCAAACACACTAATGTAAGGTTATACTCCATGAAAATATCACATATATTTTAAATGTCACAACTTCATACTCTCTTCAGGTTAATTCATTATAAAATGGACAAAAGGATAAATACATAGTAATGGGTGAAACCATGAATTGGCATTTCTAACAGTAAGAAAATACTTACTTTCTTTTTAAAAGATAATAAACAAACAAAAAAAACCCCTGTATTTTTATCTTTCCTGGCCAGAGAAATTGTGTTAACAGCATGCTAGCAAGAATCATCCTAATTTTTGCAAACACGATTTTTACTGCAGTGTAGGCAGTGCCTTAAATACATTTCTCACTACTTTATCTATTTTTAATTTCTAATTCACCATGGAATTCTTAATTCACTGTCTCTAAGTTGCAGGCTATTTACAAAGGCTTAGGTGAAACACTAAGCTTTTACTATTTTATTTTTAACATTTCTCTTCCCTAGGAATAACAAAATGGACCTCTTTTGAAAATGTGATAAGGATACATCGGGAGCATTTTTCTTCTGCAATATTCAAAATAGATTTCCAGCATCGCGATTAGCAGTGCTATCTCAACCAAGCGAGTTTCAGATAAAGTCCATTCTGGACATAAAGCGTCAGGGCAAATCAACCTCAGTGTATGAAGGTTAAGCTAAGTGAAGTCATTTCAAAACAACAACAAAACATTCTGAACAGTGTTTAGATTTTAAAACATCATAATTCCTCGGTCTCTGTCTCTGTCTGCCTGGAAAGTTTGCATGTCTGGGTTTTGGATTTCTTATCAAAAAAAAAAAAAATTCATGACCAGTTGGTCTTGTACAATGCAGTTCTATTTTTACTTTTATTCATCACAATTTTGAACATGATTATACCTACTTACAAGGTTCAAGTATCACCTATGGGACAAGGTAAACTTTCTTTTAATGAACACAGGATGTGTGTTTGCCTTTCTCCCTATAGACAGGTGCGGACTTCTAACAGTTTCCATCGCTCTCCTTATATCCTCAGAACGACAAGGAGGTTGTGTCCTACAAGGGGAAGATCGTATAGTAAATATTTCTTCACAAGCTTTCTAGTAATTACTTCCAGTTCATATAAGCCATGAAACAATAAATAAATTAAATTTTAAGAGGTTTGGAGATTTATTGTATTTTTTAAAAAGAGCCGTGAGAAAACCACCTTTGGTGATTGTAGCAAGAATGGCTACTATCTTAGGGTGAAGGTGGCTAGTTACCAAGTGGGAAAGAGCCCAAGGGTACTTCTTACTATCTCGTTCTGAGTGGTAGTTGCATGCTAATCACATGTACAGTTCATCTAACTGTACATTTAGAATTAGTGTCCTTTATATATATATATACTTAATAAAAAGTGTGTGTGTATATGTATATATGTATATACATCATATGCGTACATCATGGCTTATGTATGTATATATATAGTGGTAAAAATTGAACCAAAAAAGCTTTAAAGTCATATGAGAAACAGACATAATTGGATTACAGGGACATATTATTCTGATTCAATAGTCAATTCTTATATACTACCAATAAATAATAATTGACTATAAGCCTATGTTATGTTTGAATATTTATTAACGAGTAGTGAAGTAATATCTGTTAAAGTGAAATTGACTTTCTTTTTTGTTCAACTCCCATTTTGGGAAAAATGAGACATTTACTCTGTGAGATATTATATACTATACTTCTGACCTTTTTCTACCTACCTTTTGTTCTCCACACTCACTTTTCAGCAACAGAAAAGCTACTCTCTTTTCTCAGTGGGGGCATCCATTTGCCATTCCGGAAAAAGGACAAGGCTGGAATTGAATCACAGTGAAAATCCTCTAGGACTCTAATTCTGTTCTTTCCTGAGCTAGGAGTATTAGGACATTCTAGGGTGTGTGTTGTTTTTTTAGCGTGGTAAATCAAAGGGTTTAGGGCTTAGAAAGAGTCCAGCAGATTTTTATTCCCCCCAAGGCAGGAAATAGACTAGGCACCAACCAGAAAAAAGATTATCATCTCTGAGAAATTTTTGGAAATGTCTGGGAAGAGAATCATCATAAATCCCCTTTAAGTATTTCTGTTTTATTATTTTTTTAATTCTCATAACCTCCTGCCTTGCTTCATAGACCTTGTTCTTTTTTCCTACATGTATTTGGGGATCTTACAGTCTCTGAAATGTGTTGAGCATATTTTATGAATTGAATGAGCGCTGAACCACAACAAGATGAATCCTGCCACACCACTGCCAACTGTCTTCCCGGAAATTTTTTGGGATCTTGATCACAGAGACAAGAAAAGGAAAAACAAAAAACAAAAACACAAAATTTTTTTAAATTCGTGATTTTAGGGAGTGGAAAATACACCAAATATTTATGAAATGGAGGGATGGGGAGAGCCAACCACTAAGAAAAAGATCATGCAGTTTTATTTATTGGCTGTACATTGTCACATTTAGTTCTGACTCTAAAAATTCTGAGGGAAGGATGGGATTTCTTTAATCGCTTCCCTCAGGAACAAACAGTAAAAAGAGGTAATTTTTGCTTGGAAAGCCCTGAATAAATTTGGGCACAGACATACATTCAATATTGTCACAGGTATGTTTCTATTTCTTACAATTCCCATTGTTTGGAGAGTTTTTAGTTGTTAAGAAACTTATTCATCCTTAAGGCAATCTCAGGAGAAATTAATAGGAAAAAAATGAAGGTAAATGCAACATATCCAGACACATAATGACTTGTCATAGTTCAGGGATACCCACCCCACACACAGAATTTTAAATGGATACTGCAACCTAACAGTTTCGCTCCCTCAGTCCTAAAATTATGGCTGAAACATAATCTTTGAAGTGAGTTAAATGATTGAGTTAAGCATGTTTCAACATTCTGCTGTATCTATTTCTCTGTAAAAAATCAGCCCAAAAACTTAATGGCTTAAAACAACAATAAAATGTATTATCTCGCATAGGGTCAGGAATTCAGGAATGGCTTAGCTGAATGGTTCTTGCTCAGAGTCTCTCCTAAGGTTGCATTGAGATGTTGGCTGAGGTTGTAGTC
This sequence comes from Phataginus tricuspis, assembly GCA_029783875.1. Classification (NCBI taxonomy): domain Eukaryota; kingdom Metazoa; phylum Chordata; class Mammalia; order Pholidota; family Manidae; genus Phataginus; species Phataginus tricuspis. Next base: position 6,932,574 of record JAQQAC010020790.1, on the reverse strand, counting down.
ATCTGAAAGTCGGCCTGGAGTATCTTTTCCAAAGATGGCTCACTTGCATGGCTGGCAAATTAATGCTGATTGGTGGTGGGAAGCCTTAGTGTCTACCCATATGGACTTCTACGTAGGGCTGCTTGAGTGTCCTAAGGACATGGCTGCTGGTTTCCCTCCAAGCAAGAAATCCAGAAAGCAAGTGGAAATTGCAATGACTTTCATGATCTAGTCTCAGAAGTTACAGTCTGCCATTTTCACAAGAAGCAGTTGATTTTAGAGGTCAGTGTTATTCAGTGTAGAGATGGACTACCCAAGGGCATGAGTAATATAGTAAGTGAGAATCTTTGGTGGAATTAACATGGGGGCTGGTTACCACAGTCCTCCCTGTTACCCAGTGATACTTACCCCTCCCACCAGCAAAAGACACTCACACCTCCCAAGACCCCCAAAAGTCTCATTCTAATACAGTATTACCCAGAGCCCAGGACTCATCTAAGTCAAGCCGGGATGCTGAGAAGCCTCACAGTGTGGCCCCTTAGGTGCTGGTCTCTGACTACAGATCCCCTGTGATCTGAAGGCCATAGAAACAAGCCATCTGCCTCCTTCTCCCCACCATGTGCCTATCGGACAATGGTGGAGCAGGCACAGGGTGACTGCTGTGGACACTCTCCTTTGAAAACAGGGAAACCAGAGGCACAAAAGGGGTTGCTGGTTCACAGGAGTTCCGAAAATCCTCCAGGCTAATGCTGGAACTGGAAATTTCCGTATACATTGAATTTGAAATGAAATCACTATCCATTCTTTCTGCAATATCCTACTGGTTACCCTATTTGGTGTGGGATGCTGGCTACTACATCTTAAATGGCAAAGCATAGGCAACTCTACCGTTACTAAAGCTTCCCATTTTCAAGTGCACAGGTTTTATGTTAAAGAGCTTACATATTGTAAATAATTAGTGTTACTTAAGTCCTGCAGCATCTGCTAATGAGAGCTGGGTAGTAGCTTTAGACGCCAAAGGGAAGCCTATCCAAGAAGTGTGGTTAACGCTTAAGAAATAGGATCCACGCCTTGTCCTGTATGTGTGATGCACCATATATTGACTTGCTGCTCTTCTAGCTTTCTGTCTATTGGCTGAGTAGATTCTCTCAGAGAGGGATTTCTTTCTAAATCTTATCTGCCACCCTGGAAAAAATGGTTCATAACTGTAACACAGTACAGCAAGGTGGTTAAGAGCATTGACTTTGACGTCAGAAGCTCTCTACTTGGAATCACAGCCCTGGGTATGGGACTTTGGAAAGGCCGGGTACCTGAGTCTCACAACTATTTAATGGGGACATTGACAAGATTAAATGAGATAATGTGTGTAAGGTACTTAGTACACCATCTGGCCCAGAGTAAACCCTCTAATTATTGTTATTATCTAACATGATGGAAATTATCTGTGTATTTCACTACTCATTGGGCCAAAGTTTTCCCATCTGAAAAATTAGAGAGTTGGACTCAATTTCTCAGGTTCCTTGCACCAGCCTATGGTTTTTCCAGCTGTGGTGCCTACTGCAGACTTTTTTTTTCTAAATAATATTCACATGCATTTCCACAGCACTTTTAACTCAACAATCGTTTCAATCTAGTCTCTCTTTTGATTCTCATCATCGCCCTGGGAGGCAAGTGAGCAGGGCAGGAAATATTATCTTCATTTCACTGATGAAAAAAACGAGATACTGGGAGGTTGTGACCTGCCCATGTTAGCTGGTTGCAAAATCAAAACTAGAGGAACCTGGCTCTTAAGGCTGTCACCCTGCAGTTCTTTCCTCCAGGTAACACGGCCTATTTAGTGTCTCTACTTTACTTCAGTCCAGGAAACATGAAAAGCAATTAAAGACATGCCTCTAAAAGACCAAAGAGCTTGAATATAAATAATATGGGCAGTTCTGATCAAAACCAATAGGTCATATCTTATTTGTCCACACCAACCTTAAAAATTCCATTTACCATGCACTTTGAATCCCTTGACACACTATGATGTCATAATATGAATTGATACAGGGCCCTGGTTTCCGTAAGCTGTGTGTAACTTTAACAGGATATGAGTAATTACTCAGTTCATTCGTTTTCTTCCTCTGCTGTTGATTGTTTGCAGTTTCAGCCGGGGTTTTTACATGGAAGGGATTCACTTCTTCACTATTTTAATCAGTAGCCCCGTTTGAAAATCAATGACTTGAAAACATATCCAGAGGAGAGAAAGGGCATGTAGTTCTTGACCCCAACTGAAAATTAAGGAATGAATGGGGACAGAGGTGAGCCTAATGTAGATATAATAAAGGAACAAGGAAATGCTTTCAGCAACCTCACTTCTGATCATGCACCTTCCCTGAAGTGGGACTCATGCTAATATACCAGGGCACTGAGGCAAAATATCAGTCAAATATTGACTTTTCATTGGCAAGACTGTCTGACCACACCCTGGCTCAGAGTTACAAACTGCTGGCACAGTACGTTCGGCCCCATTACTCGGGGTTGAGTCAAGGAACTTATTTATTTTTATTTTTTTTAGTTCCTGAATCAGAATGCCATACCCGTTGTTACAGTATTTATTTGGCATGGCCTTCAATTACTGAATTTCGTGGATGACAAGACGGCGTTCTTTCTAATCTTAGAAATATGGTAAAGAAGATCCCAGCTGAAATATCCTGCCAGCTACAAGATGTTTCATCCCATATGAAAATCCAAAAAGCTTTAATCAAAACCTTTACCAAGTCACTCAACCTTCTGAGTTTCAATTTCAGTCTCTGTGAAACTCTGGAGGCACGGTTTTCAAAAATTGTAGCTATGTTATACCTATTACGTCTTTTTACATAATATATAAATATAACAAATATAAGTTTTACATCAATATATATGTTTATATAATATGTAAATAAATATTTGTGTAATATGTAGATATGTATGTTTATACAAAAACAATAAGATCTCCCTGTAACATAGCACTGTTTCAAGGACGCTGTGTCAAGAAATGAAAGGTTGTTGAGAGATGGAAAATTTTTTCACAAGTTGTTATTGAAGTGTCTTAACTAAAAATGTATTTTATTTAGTAGACTTCTTTTAAAACATTTATATAGAGTTAAATGCCTAAGTGTTTCTAAGGAGCTATTGAGTGGGTTTTATTATCCCACAGGGACGTCTGGGTGGGATCAACTCTACACCAGTCCATCCTTAAGCCATTCTTAAAATCAACACTTCTTCAGGCCCAATTGAAACATAGGAAATTTATTTTGAAAACATCTAGATATTTTTTCTTTTTCTAAAGAAAAGTTTGAGCTGCTTGGACACATGCCAACATGTTGCTAAAAAAATACTGTGAATGTCAGGATTTGCTCTAATCTTGAGTGTCAGCCCATGGTTTCGCGACCATCTTACAACATACTGCTCTATTAGTAACTTCAGTTGGAGTACTCCCTAAAAAAGGGTTGCAGTATATTCTGCCAAAGTATGTACTTTGATAAGGAACAGCACCTCAAAATGAGTACCTATCAAATATTTTGGAAGCTTCCACCCAATCTCAATTACCAAGAAGATATAAGAAGCCAGTTTCCAACTTCCCATGTGGGCTCTTTGCCTTGTCTGTAAGCTTCTTGTGGTTATGGTTCACATTGTTTTGACTTATTTTTTATTAGTTCCCCTTTCACTGTCCTGGGACCCACAGAATTGCAGTTTGACAAATGCTTGTAAAATTAAATCGGTTCACTAGACTGATGAGAGAGGGAGAGCTAAGAAAAATCCCTAGGTTCACATCAGAGTCCAGAAATGGAGCAAGCCTTAGCACAGGACTACCCTCTGTTTGCCCTGTGAGTCACTGACAAATTTTAGGAAACATTAGGCTATGATATCCTTGAAAATGATCAGACCCTTTTATTTCAGTTTTACTTAACCTCTGGCTTTCCTGTGATTGAGGGCAGCGCTGAAGAGTTCTCTTCTCTATTTCTCTGTCTCTTATATAGTCTCCTGCTATTGTGTGATATCCAAGATTCTGGGCTGTTATAATTTAGCAAAGTTACTGAAATGTGATAGAAAGAATATTTTATGATGACTTTGGTTTATATTTTATATTTGAGATGCAAGTTATAAAATACAAACTATTTTCTTTTTGCTCAGTTTTTATTAGCTTCTTTTTTATTTTTCAGAATGATTTTTCCCAGAAGAGAATAGCAAAGAAGATTGTTTAAATGACAAGTATCTGGCTTTCACAGTTGTGGCATATGGGCTTCTCTAGAGGCTGTGAAATTTGAGAGAATTGTTCTCTTAAATTTCCATCACCTCTTTACACATAAATGACTGCCTAGACCATGTATGGATGAGTATTTTCCATTTCCTAGACATGTCAGCATAACATTCAGAACTGAATTTCCCTTTCAGCCAGTCAGCAGATATGAAAGGAGTGTCTATACATACACTGTTTGCTAGTAAGTAAATGACCAGAACACTTTTCTCTTGACATTTTCTAAAAAATGTTACAGGTTTGTAACAGCCAACAAAATGGATGAAATTGGGGCAATTTTATGAGGCACAAACAGAAGAGGTCTAAAATATTGTCACTGTTAATAAAAGGCATATATGGCAATAAAAGAAACATGCAAGCAGCAGAAAATGCAATTTTGCATTGATCTTACCACATTCAATAGATTATCATATATAGTGACATTAAAGCAAAAGGATCTGGGGTACTTTCGGTTTTCTTTCTGTTTAGTTCTGATTCTACTGGGATTTGGAGTAAATTTAAATACATACTGTAAATTATTGCCTGAGACCTGCTATTAGAAGCTTCTTATTGTGTTTGGATTTCTTTTGCTTTGTTCTAGGGAGTTTCTTATTATTCTTGGCATTAGATATATGCTTACAATGTTTGGCTTCATTAATTTCATAAATAAAATAGTTACATAAAATTGGTCAGAGGAAATTCTAGAAGAGAAAATACTGAATGAACTCACAGCCCTTTAAAAGATACTATTTCCAAAAATCCCTTGAAAATGACATCTGGTAACCATTGCATTTTAAACATATTGAAATGAAGTCCGTCTTCATATGTTTCCAGATGCTTCCCTTTATATTCCTTTTACTGGGTAACACCAACCTACCACATGTCACACAAAGTGTTCTGAAACATATTTAGTGTCTGTAGCAATATTACTTTACACAGAAAAAAGGTAAATTTAGAGAACTGCATTTTTAACACTAATTTAATTATTGGCTTTGTCTTTTTTCCTCCTTGTAAGATGGAAAGATGTAACATTCCACATCAACCACTTCCACTACCTAATTCTTCCCAAATCCTCAGCAAGAGGATTTTTAATCTTAGCATTTACAACAGGAAGGCTAATAGGATACCGGAAACTGCAGGCTGGTAGGGCCATTATGAGTCCAGGAATTATAAAAGCCCAGTTACTCCAGATCTTTGAAGATTGCTTCATGAAGTGGGAAGCATACTCAGAAAAATCTGCTTATGAAGCCATTCAGACTCAAAAGGGACATGTCTACCAGAGTGCTCACTTACTAATTTAGAACGAGGGGCCGAAAATGTTGAGCGAACAAAATCTCTGGGCAAAGCGTGGTGGACGGCCTCTCTCCTTTCTGCTTCTCGGTATCAAGGATCCTCACTCCATCTTAGAAACTGTTCGGGAAAATTACCAAATGATGGATCTCTGGCTGTTTTTCCAAGATTCTAGAGCCCACAACTTCTCTGTTATTGGGTCATTATTTTACCAGTCATTGCTCTTTCAGAGCAGACTGTCAGAATTGGAATTCTCAGTTCTACAGTTCATTTTACATTGATTACATACTTGTTTATTTTTACTGTAATACAGCTTCTTGTAAGTACTTGATCTTAAGTGTAAAGATTGGTAGATTTTACATATATACATTCCCATGTAACCATCACCCAGATCAACATACAGAGCACGCCCAGCACTCCAAAGGGTTCCTAGCGCCTCTCCAAGTCAATCTCATCCCCCAAAGTAAACCTCTATATTGAACTCCATTTCTCTAATCGAAGATTATCATATTTTAGTTGGCTTGTCTTGATCTCACCTAAGAAAGTGGTATCATCTCACTTGAGTCCCAATTCTACTGCAGAATAGATTAATCTGAGGACACTTTCCTGTAAAAGATAATAACCATACTATGTGGATTCTACCTAAAGTAGAAAAATGATAAGGTTTTAAAATCACCTTTCTAACATTTTCTTCCTGTATCTCTCCCTGATTTTAATGCCCATTTGCCTGCCTGGCTGCCCACGCCATTACCTCACAGGTGTCATCATCCTCTCATGGTGCTATAATAAAATCTTGGAAGAGAAGAATTGGGTCTCGTGGAAAAAAGGGCAAATCTAGAGAACGATGAGATTCAAGGATAGTTGAGGGGAAAGGGGGGATGAGCCTGTTTGGGAAAGCAATAGCCGATAATATAGATCAGGGTGGCAGAGGAGATGAGACCTCTTGGAGAGACAAAGTAGTAAGAGGAAGTACTGTGGGCAGAATGTAATGATTCAAGGATCTATCAGTCTCAGTGAGCTAATTCATTCATTGGTCAAGACTTGCTAATGAACACATTTTTGTCAAGTACAAAGCAGGATAAGTGTTAAGTGCTATAGTATTGTATGGGTGTGAGGAACCTAGCATCTTGTCTTCTCAAAATTGCATTCCCATGCCCATTGTTAAAGCAAGCGTTGCTTTTCAGTTTAGAACACAGTACTTGGAAATACTACTAGAAACTATTTTCTGGCTAACCAGCCAGCTGAAGCAGACTGGTTGATGCCAGAAACCCTTCAGAAGCCCTGTGGGCAGACATCTTAATGAAGAAAATTCAGGGCCCTTTTCTGCTAAGCCAATAAATAAATACAATGACGAGCACTTCAAAGTAATGGTTTAAACAGTTTTCATATTTAATATCTATGGTTTTGAATATTCCAGCAGACTAGCATCTTAGTATAAGCAGTTAAGGGGTAATACTGTATAAATAAAAACACAAAGTGTATTTTCTGATCAGTTTTTCCTTTGTACTGCTTCCTCTTTCTCGTGTTAACATTTCTCCTAAGTTCTACTTTTCCAGTAGAAAATTTACTCCTGAATTAAAACAAAATGAAAGCAGGCTTGATTCTTTTGAATTGTGTTACACAGAAGAACTTCAGAGTTTATTCTTGTAATGGTGTAGGAATACTGCAGGTCAAATTGATGCCTAGAGTAGAAATAATATCTACAACTAGATTTTTTTTAATAAGTCATGAGAGTCCTGAGCTAACTTTAAGGAAATAAGGATATGCAGGTACATCAACCTGATAATTTCCTCTTGTCAAATTAAAACTTGGTTTAGTGAACATCTTGGTTTAGTAACTAGATTGAACTTGGTTAAGGAACGAGGATAAACAAACATTTTTAAGAACCATCTTAAAGGAGAGAAACATCACGAAGCTTAACATGACCATCCAGAGCTTGAACATGCATAGAAGAGGAAGAAATTATTTTATTTCATTAACTTACATGAGCGCTTAATGTTTACAAGCTTCCAGTGGTTACCTCCGCAATCGCTGCCCAGCCTCCAAATGTCCTCATGTCTATGAAAAGCACCCCCTCCGCATTCAACATGGGGTAATCTGACTGTGATAATCTATCTTTCACCAGTATTGTCAAGGGATTGTCTTGTATGAGCACAGAACTAGTGGAAGCATGGTGAGATGTGATAGGACACAGGGGGCAAGGACATGGAGGCCAGAGCAATACGCAAAAGAGGGTGCACAGAAGGTACCATGGGGAGAGAGGGAATGTTGATAAAGTTAAGGAACTCCTCTTAAAAATCTTCTCAAGGCACATCCAATGCAAACAGGAAGTGATTGGAAAGTTCTTACCTTTGGAAAGAACTTCAGAGGCCCTGAAATCTAACTCCAAATGCCAGTGGGTATGGGATGTGAGTGGACCAGGTAATAACCAACAAGAGCAATTTGCCAAAGACCCTCCCTTCTAAAGTGTGACTCCTTTCCTGAGCCAGCACCTACTTAGTGGGCACTTCTAGGGCTCTCCTGAGAACCCTTGAGTCAATAGCTTGCCCTTTGGGAGCTCAACACTCCATCTGGGGCCAAAATATCCCCCTCCTCCTTGTGGCGATTGGGATAGAATATGTGCAGCTGCGAGTGAGTGAAGGTATGCACACAATCTGGGATAACCTTTTGATTCCATGTCATAACTCAGGAGAATGTTGCCCCAAGGATACAGTATAGGAAGCTCACTGAAGGAAACTTGCAAAGAGCTCTGGTGAAACTGCCCCACCCATTCGCTATGACACAGAGCCCAGTGTGAGACAGAAACCCAGGCTGGGTAGGGAAAGCATGACCAAGCAATACCAGGGTGGAAGCTGGCAGTGAGGAAAACCCCCAACGTGTTCTGTCAGGTCAGCAGTCAGTTTGGCGAAAAACAAGTGAGCCTGCAATGCTGTGAGGTAACCCTAGTCTGACTCAGTCCTTTATCAGAGCTCACAGATCATTTTCATGAACCTTCCGTTGAGCAAATAAAACAGTTTCACAATGATGCCGTATTTAAATGTTTCTTATCCAATCCTCTACTTATCCTTTCCTTTATTTACTTTTCTTGAAATGGATCCAGTCATAATACAAGGTGACAGAAAGGAAAAGGAGGGAGGAAGCTGTGTGGTCTTCCTGTTTGTGTCTCATTTATTTCCCTACCAGAGACCACTTTCTACAGGAGCAGGTACTTGGGAAAATCAGATGAGAGAGACTAGGTAGATTTTTTAAAGCAGAATCTTTCAATATCACTGCATTCAATTCCCTACATTTATAAAGGAGAAACACGAAGTTCCAAAGAGGAAGGGTGACTTGACTAAAGCACGCAGCAAATCAGTGGAAGATGCTGCATTAGAATTCCAGTTTTTTGATTCCTAATCTCAATCTAAAAGTTTTCAAAGATGGAAGAGGCCTCAGAAATTAGGGGGCACCAGAGTTCTCAAATTCTACTAAGTTTTTGTCCCAAGGCAGTCTTTCCTTAGGGTATATACAAGCTAACGTGGTATAGTCACTGCTTCTGAGCTGGAGAGATAGAGCCAGAGGGCCCCCCTCAGCCCTCAGCTTCTCCCTCCAGAGGAAGCCATGCGAGCACTGTTAAAGGATGATATGAAACCAGTGTGCCTTCTGACGCCCTCATTTCACTGAGGAGAACACTGGGGCCTAGTGATGCAAAGTGACAGGCCCACTTCCAGGACACTCAGGGGCGAAAGTCAGAACCTAGAGAGGCAGCCCCTCATGTGTTCACCAGTTTGAAATTTCAGAATTAAAGAGGCATTCTGAACTTAAGTCCTATAGGCCAAAGAGAAAGGAAGGGGAAGCGGGATTCACACAGTCCATAAGGAGAAAAGGTACCAATCCCTCAAGGGGAGGTCACAGTACACAATGTCGCTAGCTCCTTACCCCTGACCCTCCGGCTCCCTAAAATCGAACCCAGAATTCTCAGGCCAGTACATCTCACAAATCATACATGGCTGAAGTGTGAACATCTAAGATGAGGTTATAGAAATTACCCTACCCCTGAGTGTATATATGTGTCTTTTTTATGGGTTTTAGGTTATAAAACTCTAAGGCTATGGAATACATATAAACAAACCAAAGATTCTCTAAGTTACTCATGATTCAAAAATGACTGGCCAGATTTCACTTATGAAACATGGAGAATATATTTGGGATGGTCTGGTTTCTATTATAGGCATACATGAAATTCACTTGAGGGGTTCTTAAAGATTACTCAAATTTATAGCTAGTCACCTTCTTGGAGAGGCCATTTGTGAACCTTCCCCCACTCCTTCCCCATTGAACACTGGAGATAGACACATTCTTTGCATCAAGATGTTGCTCTGCACATAGAAAACAAACCATGCTTTTTATGAACATGCAGCAAGACTTAATAGAAGCCGCAGGGATACATTTATTAAACCGTGGCCCATGAGTCACTTAACAGCACCAAGTAGACCAGCTAATATTCTGTATGTGTAAATGAATTGAAATAAATCACTTAGGTTTATTAAGCTGTAGCCTTCCTTGAGCATGACCAGCTCCCCAAAACAGCTCCAGACTGGAGAGCAAAACCCTTTAGCCAGATTTCACAGAAGCAGGATCAACTCCATTTTCATGTCATTACGTAGGTGAGAGTACAGTTTTTCTTTTTGTGGAATTGCCTCACAAAATAGTGACTCCCAGCTGTGACGCTGAGACTCTCCTCTGTGATTCCCAACTAGCAAGTTTTCCTTGGCCTCAGGTCACTCTTTTGTCTGGACTCTATAGCTAAATAAGGGACAGGTCAACGGGCAGTGTGAATGTGGGACGAGGAGGGGCGCCCGAGCCCACTCTCATTGGCATGTGTGACAGCTCATCCCCTATTTAAAGTGAGAAGAAAAGGGGCTCTGGAAATTCAGATCTATGTAGGAAATCTCATGAATCTTAGTACAGGTGAAAAGATACATATATACATATATATTAGAAATTTAATCCTAGAAATTAGCTCTATAGCAACTAGAGCTAATTTCTAGGATTAAATTTCTAATAGGTAAGAACTCAAGTCCTCTTGACATTGCTAGGAAACAGATAAATTTCAGATAATAGAGAAGATATGGGAGTCAGGCCCATGGAGTGAAAAAAGGGTATCATCAGTGAAAGGCACTGCTGGGGGGAAGGTGTTTTCCGGCCATGGAACTGGAGGAAACTGTACTCTTCCCTGGGAGCTTGCATTTGATTCAGAAGTGAAACCACAGAATCACCCAATTTCTATATGGGCCTGGCATGCCTCAAACCCTGGAAGCCATCCAGAAATTAGAGCTCAAGGTAAAAATTTATGCCCATAAATAGTACTGTTCTTGTTCTGTGAATGTGCCTTTCTGTGCATGTTTTAAAATCTTGTAAATGGAGGCTCTCAATTATAACAAGAAATGGGATCCCCCCATTCTTCTCACCTATGTAGAGGGATATGGAAAAAAGGAAAGACACTTCATCCCAGAGGCTGTAGCCCCATTTATTTTATAGTCATTCAACAAATATTTATTATGTTCCTCTTAGTACCTTCTCATACTTACTGACATGGTCATAGTGGAAACAGATAATGTCTCTGTTCTCATTAGGCTTGTAAGTAAACAGGTGAATTAATAAATAAAAAACATAATTACAGATTTAATCAGGACAAGGTGGATGTTCAAGTAGCCTACATCAAGGGTGACGAACTTTTTCAGTAAAGGACCATGTGTGGGCCAGATGGTCTCCGTGGCAACCCTTCCACTCTGTCCTTGTAGCCTGAATATAGCCTATAACCTATATACATGAATAGCTTGGCTGTGTTCAAAAGAACTTTGTATATATTCCTTAGAATGTTAGTGCCTTATAATTTTCATATGTTATGGAATATTATTGATTTTAACCATTAAAAAAATGTTAAACCATTCTTTGCTCCTGGGCTGTACAAAAGCAAGTAGAGGGTCAGGTTTGGCCTGGAGGCAGGCCCTGCTGTGGCCTGGATGTTTGTTCCTCCCCTTCCCCACCCTGTAAAGTCATCTGTTGAAATCCTAAAGCCCAATGTGATTGTATTAGAGAGTAGGACCTTTGGGCCCTTGGGTGGTGCTTAGGTCATGAAGGTGGCGCCCTCATGAATGGGGCTAGCATTTTTACAAAACAGACCCAGGAGCTCCCAAGCATTCCACCATGTGAAGACACTGCAAGAAGCCAGCAGTTTGCAACCTGGAAGACAGCCTTCTCCAGAACCATGCTGGCACCCTGATCTCAGACCTCCAGCCTCCAGACTGAAGACATAAATTTCTGCTGCTTAGAAGCTACCCAGTCTGTAGTTTTTTGTTATAGCAGCCTTAACAGACTAAGACATGCCCTTTGCATTGACTCCTGGCTGCATGATTCAGGGAGGAGGGAGTCCAGTTGACTTAAGAGCTTGGCTTGAAGAGGACATCTCAGTGGAGGAGAGGAAACCAGCTGTGGGAGGGGCTGGAAAAAGAGTACCCAAGGCAGAGAAAACAACAAATGAAAAACCCTGAAGTGGCAAGAGCCCTGGAAACACCATGTTGTACATCAGGGTTTATTAGGGAATGAAATATTTAAGCAAAAAAGCTAAAAATAAATGTCATTGCACTTACAGGCATTGATCTCCAGTCATTAGGTGATAAATGTTCTAAAAAGGATGGCATAAACGTGGCATAAATAATTCTTTAATGAAATTTCACATTCTCTTTGACAAAGAATGATAGGTTAGATTTTCCCTTTTGTGTACGATTACTTGGCAGAGTAAGAGAAGAATCATTTAAAATCTTTGTGTCAATTAAAATGAATTATTCTGTAGCAATGGTTGACATCCTCTATTGAATGTTTTTACTGTATGTCTATGTCATTGAGTACATAACCATATGTTTGCCAGCCAAATGTTATAATTCACTTGGGTAGGCTTTCTACAGTGAAATTACGTGCAAAGATGAACAAAATATACTTCATTGTATACACATTTAGAAGTCTATTCATCAGTGTTTTACTTATATATAAAAAGGCTTTTATGTTACCACAGACTTGTAACCTGGCCATCTGGATAGTATTATTGGAGAACATCCATAAAAATGAATGATGAAAGGAAATGTCCAGAAACGGTTTTCTATAGTGTTTTTCTCTGAACCCAAACTTCCTTTGTGATTTCAAAGTGTGGCATAGAAAAAAAATAAATAGAAGAAATTACTTGCCGACCCCTTATGTGGGAGAGAGATGATTATTTCTGTCTATATTTTAAATCTGTGACAGAACTCCAAATCTTACCCAGATGCTGGTAGAGGGGAACATTTTCTTCATTTCAGAAATAATACCCAGAGAACACACCCATCTGTCTGTTGTAAGAAAATGTCCAAGTCACATGTTTATCAAAAGAACCCAAAGTGTTAGTAAGAGCTAAAATATGCCAAGAATAACAACAACAAAAATCAGAGAAACTAGTGGGCAATCGTGTCTTAAAATGTGTTGCTGGTGAAAATGGTATCTAGGGAGTCTGCTCCATAAAAAAATGCCTCACAGCATATTAAATTTATGATGTCAAAACAATCTTAAGCTGGCTCTGTGATCATCTCAGATATGAAACAGAAAAATGCTGACTGATACTGTGAAACACTGGGGGCCTATTTTACATTTTCCTCAGGTTAATAAAGCTGTCTTAGTTTGCAGACGACCTGGATTATTGCATGGTTTGAGAGCTTGTATTGTGTAAGAATTTTGAGCATTTACAATTTAGGTTTTACAATGGGTTATGATAATCTTCGGCTATAACTTTAATTAAATCCAACAATCACTTAACTAAACACTCTTTCGGGTCCTAAATACAAAGATGAGTAAGACTGAAATATTTCCCCAAGATTTTATGTCCATCAGAAAAAAAACAGTCTCAAAGAACTCTGATTTGAGGCAGAGAAGTGAAGTGCTATAAGAGAGTAAAAGTGTGAAGGGAGCAGAGGGGAGGAAATGGTTAATTTTGAAGGAGGAAATCTAGGATGTTTCCTACAGGAGCTGGCATTTAAGCTGGGCCTGCAGCAGATGAAAATCCAGGGGAAAGCATCCGGCCACAGACATTTTCATCCATGGGAAACCATCTCATAGGCTCTGGAGCAGGAAGTGCTCTGATCAGTTCCAATTTGTTTTTGTTTTTCACATTTTTTTTAAGTTATAAAACAGAACAAACTTACAGGAACATACATGTCGTAAATGTTTACTTCTGGCTATTTCTGCAAAAATTTCTGTGTGACTCTCCTCCTACCAAGTAAAAAAAAAAGAAGGGATTTGCAGAGCCCCAGAAATTCTCAAATCAGGACTGGCTTCATGGGACTATATCTTGAGCAGTGGTACAGGGCCTGGCTCTGAGCAGAGTCCTCTGCTTGGTTGAAGGCTCTGTTGCTGCATCTTGAAATTCCTAATAAATTCTGAACAAGGGACTCTGTGTTTGCCCCACAAATTATGCAGCTTTTCCTGTCCCCAACCATCATTCTGCAAAACATTCAAAGGTGCACTTCTCCCCTGAGTGCGCAACCATTATTTTTTATTTTCTTTAGAGATTATTCCCTAATTGCACATGTATGAACAAAATAGTTTTATTTTGTCTTTTACGAACATTATCTAAACAGAATTATACAGTATGTATTTGGTTGTGTCTGTTGTTTTTCACTCAACATTATGTGCTTAAATGTCATCATATTGTGATTCATTCATTTTCTCAGTTATATTCTTACTACGCTCTATCTGCTGGATTACACAGGATGGATCGGTACATGGGGGGTGAGCAAGGCTGAAGGCAGAGAGACCAGTTAGGATGTGGGGCTTATTGACGTGACAGTGTGAGAGGGTGGGACCCATAAGCAATACAAAAAGAAAATCTCTCCTCTCCAGAAACCAGTATTTCAGAATCCTCAGACTTTGGAACTACTAAAGATGCAGAATAAACTAAAAGAAATCCAAAATAACAGCAAATAACAGCCACAATGATAAAACCCTGTTTGGGGCAAAGAAGCAGGCCCTGAGCATCTAGCAACAAATGATCGTGAAGACAGTTCAATGAACCAAAAATTATTTCCAGCATGCTATGCTGACCAAGAAAAAAGAGCGTTCTGATTGTATATACACACACACACACGCACACACACATACACGCACACATTCATATGTATACACATACGTATATGTATGATACAGACCCTTGTATACAGACACGTTTTTTGGCATGAATGCATTGTTACACAAGTAGCATAAGACAAGAAAGTAATTTTTAAAAAGGAAATGGAAAAACTGCAGAGATGATCTGAGGCTGTGTAGCAAAGTTGGCAGCCGCTGTGCTGTGATGATGGCATCTGTGATGAGAAATGGATGGTGCAGAGGGAAGGCGCAAGGACTAGAGACAAAGCACAGTAAGGACAAGCGCAGAGTGTGCAGCAGGCAGACATCCTCACCGGCTAGTCCCTGGCTCAGGGATTCAGTTCAGGGGTGCATTCCCTGAGTGGGGCATACTAAGATCGAAGAAGCCTTCTAGTGGAAGACAGGAGCTATTTACCGCAATGGGACAATATTTTATTTAGTCGGTAGCCCACTAAAGATGCATCACTCTACAGCTCAGCATTCTGGGAAACACATACATTATTAAACACGAGTGACCTTAATGAACAAAACATCCCCAGTGCAGTAGCGCTGAGGCAATGGGACAGAGCCAGCTGTGTTCAACGACATGTCTCCCGTGCTGATAGTCGTGAGAAGCAAAGGCAGGGACGTTTTTAAAAATTGTGCTAATCTAAAAGAAAAAGGAGTTCTGACAATGACAAACTGTGGAGACGATCACAAACAAATACTATTTGTTAACTTTTTCGGTGCCTCCTCATGTTACAGGAACTGCACTGGGCAGTTTCACATATTATTATCCACATAACAACCACCTCTATCCCCAGTTTATAAATGATAATATTGAAGTTTAAAGAAGTTGTATTAGTCGTAAAATCTAACCAGTAATAAAACCACTTATTGAAGAAAAAAAAAAGAAGTTGTATTAGTTATCTTTTGAGGTACAACAGATGACTCAAGAATTTAGTAGCTTAAAATAAGAAACTTATTAACTCACAGCATCTGAGGCTCAGAACTCTGAGAACAGCTAGCTAGCTGAGTGGTTCTGGCTCAGTGTCTCTCGTGAGGTTGCAGTCAAGCTGTTGGTTAGAGTAGCGGCCATCGCTATACTAAGGATTAAGGTCCAAGTCCACTTTCCGGGTGCCTGGCAGGCCTCAGTTATTCACAGCAATTGGAGTAAAACCTCTGTTCCTAGTCCCCAGGGCTTCTCCACAGGGTAGCCTGGATGTACCAAAGATATGGCAGCTGGCTTCTTCTAGAATGAGAAATTCAAGAGAGACAGAGCCCAAGATGGAAACAACAGTCTTCTGTAATCTTGGAAGTGACATACCATCACTTTTGTCATGGTCCACATTACACAGACGGACCCTGAAACACTGCAGAAAGGGACCTTTCCAGGATATGAACGCCAGGAGGTGGGAACGTGGGTAGCCATGTTGGAAACTGGCTACCACAGAAATTAAGTAAGCCATCCAGTTTTACAACTAGGAAGTGACTTATGCCAAAATTTGTAAGTAAACCTGTAGGATAAATATCCAGTGCTCCTTCTACTTTGAGTTGTTTGACAATAAGAGTCAAAAACGCCAATGTTATTTTTTTCTTTTTGCAGATTTTTATGTGAACTGAAGTTGGTTTAACCAAAATGTTCATATCCATACCCAAACTTGAAAACAAATAAGGTCTTTAAAATGTGATTATTCAATGAAAAGATAAGAGATGATATTTATCTTTCATTCAGTATTTATTGAACAGACATGAAAAAATAATATGCAAATTCAAATGCCTGAAAAATCCTTGGTTCTGAAGAGTGGTTTGGTGTTTGAGATAAACATTACAGGCTGGCTTACCCATCACCATTCTCCATTTATTTCTCCCTTGTCTCCCTTCACTATAAAAGGTGGAAAAGTTAAATATTAATCTGCCCGGCCTCCTTTGCAGCTAGAAGAACATTCAGTATGGTACCAGACAAAGAAACGTTTTGGCTGGACGTCTCCCAGCATTTTTTGTTTCTTAGTAAAACAGAAAGTCTTTCTTGCACCTTCGGCCCCACCCTCCCAGCCCCACCTTCTTCCTGCCACAAAAGAGACTCGTTTTCTAGGACACATTTCTCATCCCTGAGCTATCGAACCAAGGTCAGAAGAACTCTAATTCCAGACCTCTTGTTAGTAATAAATAAATCTTTGTTTAGGCCCACCATCTCTTAGTTGGGTATCCAGGTAGGTGCAGCAGGAAGTGTTCCTAATTCTTTCAGGGTAAGGCAGCTTTACAAGACATTAAATGTAAAGTCCGCAAATCCTGAGGGAAGAGGGGATGTTAGAAAAAGATTTGTGGATTCTTAAGAAAACTTACTTCTAAACAATTTTCCATGTAACCTAGATTCCTACATTGTATCAGTCGAGGGTTAAGACAACCACAATTATGGATCTTATTATTATTAGTAGTATTTTGCCTTAGTTTCTAACAACAGCGTAGGAAATCCAGACCATCTTAATTCCTTGCAAATAGCACTGGGACTCCACAGGGGTGTCTCCCCTGCCCTTCCTCTGACCAGCCTCCTTACTGCTCCGTGGGTCCCACCATCCCCTTTGCGCCTGTGCCAACTCATTATATTGAGGTCTTTGCTGCAGCTTCCGGTGCCCAAAATGACTATTTTTCTGCCAATATGCAAAGAAAAGGATGCATACTGCTGTGGCGGTCTGCTCCAGCACCCTCTGCAGCGGCTGCAGCCACCAAAATGACAGGCCCGGGCAGTGCCTATTGCAAAAGCAACGGGCCCAAATGCTGCTGGCACCTTGCCATCTAATGGCCCAGAGACTTTGCTGCTCTATGACAGCCTCTTTCCCTTAGGGAGTCTCTCTGGGGCAGTCCCAAGCTGTAATCTACACTGGACTATGTTCCACAGACATCTGCCTTTCTCTTTAATGATTTCTGCTGTCTTTGAATCACCTTTATGAGCCTCAACCATCTCTTTTCCTCCCTCTCAAGTGGTTCCTGGGTTCCCTACAGAATAGTGCATTTACCGGCCTGATTTACTGGTCCTGGACCTTCCTTACCTGGCCTGCGGGCATCTTGGAGTGAAACAACCTTAGGCTCAAATTTAATTCTTAATATAGAAAAGTTATATAAAGTTGGTTTAATTTAACTTGTCGCTTCATACACTAAAGTCTGTCTGAATTAAACAGAATAAGAATAGGTTGACATTCTAATATTTAGGAAATAACATGGCACAGTCCTAAAGCATCCTGGAATGCTACTTGTTGCTTACTGGGTAATAATGCTTAGAAAGTCAAAAATAGTGTCTCTTGTCACACCCAACCTCTTCCTACCATTTTTGTTTACATTTAAGGAAGGATCTTTTCTGAACCACAAGATTACCTGAGGATAACAGAACTACTCCATTTCTATGCAATTACTCAACTCACCCAGAGGAAGTACAGCGGTATCTGTGAACATTATTTTTATCTCCCAGCCACTGAATATTAACTCCCTGGGTCAGTCTATAGAAAACATGTTATTCAAGATAGGAAATTTCACTTCATATGAGGTTTATTGAGAAAGTAGATTTATCAGGCATGTCATTTTCAGGAATTTCAATTCCATTATTACAATGAATATACAATTTTAAATATTGCTTAGGCTTGGTATTCTATTCAAATCAAACACTGAGAATAGTTTAGAGAAAATTTCAGCCTGAAACCATGTCAGCAAAAGTATCTTTATTTTTTTTCCAATAAAACATTTTCAGCCCTGAGAGTAAGTTATTCCCCAACCCGTTAGGGTGCACGTTGGAAAGAGTGAGGGGCAGATCTCTTTTAGGCCCCCAGAAAACGGGGCAAAGGAGATGGAAGCCTGTGTGCAACAAGACAACGAAAGCACCGGTGTGTTGATGCTGCAGAAGTCACTGCCACGGGGGCTTTGAATAGTGCTGACACATCAAAGGGGAGTGTTGGCCACAAAGAGGAAAATCATTTCTGGAGAGAGACAAAAACACTCGGAAGAATGCCGCTGAAGCCCTTGATTCCCTCGTTCATTGTGCAGACTGGCTGCTGTGTTCTGCTGCCCAGAGGTCATGAACCTGAACATGTTTCATCCCACCTTCAGGACAAACAGGGAACAACCTCAAATCAGGCTCTCAAGAAAGCAACTTCCAGGACAGTTTTGGTATACAAGATGCAAATATTCCCATCAAACAAATAAGGGAGGAAAATTATTTGCTAAGTAAGTTCTTAAGGTATCTGTCTTATCTGACTTTTTGTTTTCTGGCCAGTCAGCTAGAAAATACCTGAGGCCTACACTGAGCTGTAAGTTAAAAAAGTCATGAGAAAACTGGAACCAGTTTCTACATTTTCAACAATGATATGATAAAAAGACAAGAAGACTATTAACCAAAATGTTAAGTATTTTTTTGGGGGGTAGGCACAGGGGTAATTTGTTATATTTATTTTATTTTTTCTGCTTTTTTATACATTCCAATTTATCAAACATACACTACTTATCTAATGAAACAATATATAAAATCTTTCTTATTGTGACAGAACACCCTATACAACAGCAATATTTTCTAGAAGAATATTCAAGTACTTAAAATGACTCATTGAGCTTAGGTTTATTATAATTTAGCACGCAATAGAAAGAGAAACTCAGAGACTACCTAGGTGAGACAGTTTCATTGAGTTCATTTAATTTACCATTAGTAATGGAATTTTTAATCACAGAAGTCATAGGTTCACGTGTGTATATGGGAGACACATAGTCAGTTTCATAATTATTTGTATGTGTTGATAATACACGAGAGATTTTAACAGAATCTGATGGTACAGACTTAAGAATTATCAAGATTCTTATTCATTAAAAAAAAAAGCTGAATTGGCATCTTTACAAATTCATGTAACCCAAATTTAGCAGTTTAGCAACTTCATGCTGTGTGCTAACAGTCACTGTTAGAAACAGTTTCATTTCTACTCTGATTCCAAAACCTCAAACCCACACCTGGGTTCCCCTCTTTCAGCAGGTGCCATGCCATTTTTATTTATGGAGGGGTTATTTGCAGCTTGAACTCTTTCAACTTTTCACCCTCTCAGCTCCAGCTTTCAGGTCTCCTGGCTCTTCTTTCCTGTCCCAGAGAAATGAGCTCCTTCAGCATTCCCACCAGAATCCTGACTCCTCCTCTGCCCTTTCCTCAGAAACCTCTATTCAGTGGACATCCTATTGTTTGGATTTCAATCTCCCCATCTTTACTGATACTCTCCTTTCAGTTGAAAAGGAAGCCAAAATGTAACCATGAAAAAAAAAATACAAACCTTAAAAATACTAGAAGAAAACACTAGTTGTATAAAATATCTCAGAGCGTGAGATGTCTTCTTTGTGGCAGGAAACCCACAAAAGAAAAGATCAATAAATTCAAAATAGGAATATTTTTTTAAAAGTTAATGAGAAAACATAAGCAAATCAAAGACTAATAAACTGATAAAATTATTTGCATGGCATACAATTAACAGATTAACAGAAGATAATATCCTTATATAGTATAGAGCATAACCATGATATATAATCAATAATTATAAATCAATGAGAAAAAGAAGTCCAATAAAAAATGGCTGCTACTTTAACAATAGTTAAGAACAAATTTTACATTTTATGTATATAAATAGCAATCTGAGCATTTCATAAATTATACAGAATTACAGTCATATCTGTTGACACACATTCACTATTTGAGTGGCATTTTTCTATGAAGTAAGGCCAAGGTTTATGGCTATAGGTACAGATTAGTTCATTTTGATTACAGCAACTTTTGGCCTCCAGCAATAAGTGAGGCTCTTTTTTGATTACATGGTTTAGAGATTGGCAAACTATGGGCCTGTGGGCCAAATGCAGCCCACCACCTGTTTCTGTAGACAGTGTGACTGGAACACAGCCATGCCCATTTATTACATGTTGTCTATGGCTGCTTTCAAGCATTAAGGGCAGAACTGAGTTGTTAGAACAGAGACAATATGACCTGTGAAATCTGAACTATTTACTATTGGGTCCTTCACAGAAAAAAGTTTGTCAAATGCTTGTTTAGAATGCTTAGTTTATATGAAACCCAGAAATATCTGATCAGTTCCTAGGAATTACTCCCTTCTAATTCCATAAAATTATATTCTATCAGGCAATAAGGATTTTTTTAGGGACACAAACTTCTTAACAGAAAGGATTTAATTTTTATACTTTGGGGTAGTATGTCCACATTACAATAGTTGAATAATAGAAGTAATCTTCCTTTTGTGGGTAAGATTTAAAACAGAGAAGGAAAACACTTGGATGGATTATAAACATCCACGACAGAAATGAACAAAACAATGGCAAATTTATTTACATAGGCTAAGTTCTGTAGTTTACTGTGTTATCTTTCTAAGCTACCACCACAGATCCTTTTCTCTATCTCCAGATTACTAGATTGTGGAACTACCAGTAAAGCAGAGCCCCCTTAGGCAGATTCCTTAAACTAAACCCTGCTGATGACAATAATTTACAAAGGAAACTTCCTTTCTCTCAATATAGACTCTCATTGTCTCCATCAGAACTACAAAGTCTCAGGAGTTATTGAGACTTAGCGGTGCTGGACAAGGAGTGATAGTCTTCCGCTGTGCATCAGGGTAAGTGGGAGATAATTGTACCTACAGGAGAAAAGGGGCTCCTTTTATCTACTGGTTAGTGAGAAAAAAGCAAGCCAAGTGAAAGGAAAATTCTTTTTAATGGAGCTAAGAAATTTCTCCCATTCTTCCTGTATTTCATTCTCTGGAACAGAGGTTCTAAGGAGACAAACTTAAATAGACTAAGATTTCAACTTGAACTTTCAACTAAGAAAAACAAGATCAATTAAATCTTTAAAATGTCCATGAGTGAGAGTACATTCATCATATAAAAGCAGTGCTACAAGTGGGTTGCGTTCTTTTCTCTCCAGGTCAGGGTCTCAGGAAATTCTGAGACCTAATAGAACAGTCAGATTATTTATCTTAGAGAGAAGACACTTTTTATTTTTCTCCTTTTTAAAAAATCAGGTAAAAGAATGAAAATATGCCAAACCACTAATAAGGTAGTCTAATACCTTTAAGTCTAATACCACACTTCACAGTGCACTGTGAAGTGTGGTATTAGACTTGGTGTGTGTGTGACACTTCGGTCCAAGGTAACTACTTTAGGGAGATAAGAGTGGTTTTCATTATCAAAAATAACACAGTACACTAATTTAAATGCTGAGATCATTATTCAGCACTAACCTGATAAACAATAGCCTTGAGACAATAGCTATTTTGACTCTCCTTTTTCTTTGTTTTAGCCTATCAAAAGTTTGTAAAAAGCTTGAATGATTTTAGGATATTTTCTTAAAGTTTAAGACCCCTACACTCTTTCCTTCGAAAAACAATTAAATTAGGAAGAGGGAACCAATCAGAGTGCAGGTAACAGAGGCAGACACTGAATCATTAAACGAGGCACACCTTTGTCTCTCTTTAGTTACCATACTACTAGGATTTCAGTATGGTAACTAAAGAAAGACAATTTTAAATATAGAGATAATAATTTTAAGTATATAAGGTAACAATTTTAAAATATAAAGATACAAAATCTCATTGCAAGCCGTAGAAGTCATTGTGCTTACAAGTTGACTGCCCAAAGTATAATATGAATAGTATGAAATGATGATAATTTGGATGACTTACAAAATATTGTAGGGGGCACTACTGGAGATTATTTTTAAAAGATGACTGATACAATAAAATTCCCTAAGCCTGCTAGTGGATACCTGATTCAAACATGTTCAGGTACTTAACTAATATTATTGAGAACTCTGCAATTAATTTGTCACTTATATTTTCCTTTAAAATAAGATATAAGGTCACTGTCAACTTATGCTTTTCAAGGTTTTTTAAAGTTAGAAAATGTATTTACAATTGTTTACCTACAGGTGGCACCAGCTAAAATTATAAACATGATGAAATAAATCTCTACATTGTATAAATGAAAAGGACAGGTAGGGAATTGTTTTTCTGAGGACTTAAAATATTCCTATTCCAACGAACCTTCTAATTCTTTGAAGGCCCAACCCAACTGTCACAGATGCTCAGCAGTCCCCTTGTGAGCAAAGGCCAGGGATGGGACCCCTGTTTATGCAACATTCAGTACCAAAGGTTAAGCAGTCCTTACCTGATAACTTTTATTTTAGATTGTTTTCTAGAAATGCCTTTGCATGTTATCTGCAAATGGTAAGTCTTCTTCAGAGAAAGGGTTTATTCATTGGATGCTTTGGAATCTACCTCCAAGATAGCGCTGATTTAGTGTTTCCACCCAAATAAAGGTACTCTTTGATCATCTTAAAAGTTATCTTTATGACTCAGGGAGACTTCAACATTAGTACACATTTTTCTAAGGGTTCAGGAAATGTCATGTCTCATCAAGGGTTAATAACTTTACCACAAGCAGTTTGGGAAAGGAACAGAATTCCATTCATATATTCATCAATAAATATTTATTGAGGGCTTCCTATGAATGACAGAGATGGTTCCAAAAACAAGCCAGATGTGGGTCCTGCTCTCAAGGAATTCACACAGTGCTGGGTGACCAGACCCAGAGAGGTAAATCATTATGGCACAGGATAATTATTCGTGCCAAAGTGAGTTAAAAAATGACTGCTAACAGATTTCACAGGAAGAAGTGACCAACCTTAAAAATTTGTGCATCAGCGATTTCATTACTTCATTTTGAATTCCAAAACCCCAGTGCAAATCTTTCTAGGGGACACCATCTGAATACAATAAAACTTGCTATAGAAGAATCTCTGATAGAAAGTATTCAAGCTGTGGCATCTTTCTAGTACTGGAGAGGCCACCAAGATTCAATGTTACCCATCCACATGGCTACCAGGAGCTCTAAGGATGGTCTGCTCTAGATGGGGCCATCAGGCCACCTAGGTCTAGGTAGTGATTGTCATGCATTTATGGGGCGCTGCAGCTTTAAAAGCATGTTTCCATCCATCATCTATTAATCATTATCCCTGAAGACAGACTGGCACCATGAAAAGGCAGCTTGGACACCAGGGTACTAATTCTGCTCAGTTCTCTCCGATGTAAAATGATGGGTCTGGTCACGAGATTCTCTCCACAGTTCCTGGTGTAGCGAAGTGGGTAGGGCAAATGTCATTATCACCATTTTATAGACAGTGAAACTAAGGTCAGGAGAGCTTAAGGGATTTGCCCAAGGTCTAAGATAACAACTGATAACCAATACTTAAACACCAGGCCTATAAGGACAAAGCATTTTTCTACTACATGGTAGTCAGAACCACTCCTAGTATTTGTGGGCAAGAGGACAAATAGATGCCCACATAAAATTAATCTAGGTACATTATAAATCAAGATAACTTAACAAAATATGATTTATCTTTCACCTTGACAAATACCTCTTCACAAGGACCTGGATGGCCACGTGTGAATCACCAGTTCTTGGACTCCCCAACAACCATGCTAGAATGTGGCAGGGAAGGGAAAGCTAGCTACAAGCGAGCTCTCTTCCTGCATTTAGCAGGGGTCCGAAGTGCCTGGGACTATACACCCCTTCCCACAGGTCCAAGCACTGTCCTCACTCCAACAAAGAGCCATTCCTGGACACAAGAGTGCATTCAGGGGCCCAGGAGAGTCCCGGAAGAGGGTTTGGTTCTATTGGCATGAGATTCCAGAATTCTGAGCATGGTCTAGAAGCATTTGAGTGCTTCGATCCTGAGGGAAGGGACACTGCCAGAGGAGAGCCAGGGGGCTCTGGGCAAGGCAGAGGTCCCTCTTGCGTGGGTTTGAAGGGACAGTCTGATCACACTACCTCGAGAGTGAACCCAAGAGAGAGTAAAAATCCAGGAAATTTCTTGTGAGAATGTCATATGGCTTACTCGTTACAACACTAGCTGCAACCAGACACCTGGGTTGGGATCCCAGCTTGGCCGCTCATTAGCTGTGAAATCTCAGGCAAGTTACTGAACATCGTAGGGCCTCAGTTTCCTCATCTTTAAAATATGTATAGTAATTATTATTATGAGGAGTATGTATGAGATAGCACACGTAAACCGCCTGGCAGACATCAAACAGTAAATGTTAAGGCGCAGGGGGCAGGTCTCTCCAGCGTTATTAGGTGATTGTCTCTCCGAGAGGATTTGTCGAGAATTATACAAGCATAATTATACCCAATCTCTGATATTCGAGATTAAACCCCTCTTTGCACTGAACGGCGGGCCGGGCGCAGGGTGGGCACCACACCCCACCCAAGGCGTCCGCTGCTGGCCCACATCCCGCGGGGTCGGTGGCCAAGGACTGCAGACACACACGGTAAGAGCTACAGCCGCGGGTTCAGAGAAGGTTAACTCGCTCACGTGGTCGTTGAGTCACAGCGGGACTAAGGAACTGAAACTAAGAGTGAGCACACCGCCTGCCTCATCCCTCCAGTGCGGACGGTTAAACCAGTGGGAAGCAGCATCGGATGAAAAAGGCAGGAGACGGCGCCAGGGCCGACGCAGCTCGGTCCCCTCCCACCCTCTTCACTGTGGGGCTCAGGCTAACTTCGCTGAGTCTTCCGACAGGTCTTGACATCACTCCACCGAGAGAAAGGAGGGAGACTCAGAGCAAGTCCAGGCGTCTCCCTCGCACCTCCCACGAGGGCGAGCCGAGCCCAGTCGAGCGACCGCCCTCCCGAAGCGAAGACGTTTTCTCAGGGCAAGCCTGGGCATTCCCCCATCCCTCCGTGCGAAAAGAATCCAAGGTGGCCCATTCCTCATCCTAGCTCCTTCCTCTCGCCGCAGGACACTTGGATAGTTGGCGGTTGCTTGTCGACCAAGAACTGTAATCAGCCCTTTCTGCTTCCCTTTAAGGGTCAGTCGTGATTGGGCACCGAGAAGTCAGACTCTCTCAAAACGCTAACAAAGGACTATATTTAGCTCTGAGCTCCCCGCCTAAATTCCTCTTCGCTTTTCACTCTTAGCTTGAAAATGACTAGGTTGGGGAAGTGGGAGGAAGAGGTGGGGAGCAGCCGAGAAAGAACAGCTGTACCTCCGCCTCTCAACTCAATCTCTATAAATAACCAATCACGAGCAAAGGCTACTTTTTAGCCAATGAAGCAGCCCAAACTGATAAAACCTTGGCGGTAGCCAATGAAAGGCCATTTGGGGGTGTGAGATTTGCGCCCCGGGACCAATGAGTCCCCAGTCTGAGAGAAGCAACATGAGCAGGAGTGTGGGTGTGCGGTGCAAGAGCTTCCTATTCCCAAGCCCGAAAACCTGCTCTGCCCACTGAGCATGCCCTGACTAGCTGCGGGGAGGGGGGGGGGGGCTGCGACTTCTGCTTTGGGTTGCACTGCAGTCTCCGAGTTTTGACCCGACCCCAAGGCGGAGGTGGGTGTGACAGCCAGGTCCCAGCCCAGAGAGGACTCCGACCACCAGAGGCTGCCCCTGACCTCGTTAGGACAGTGTTTCAGGCCCAGGGTGCCTGTTTTCTTTAGGCGGGGGAGTAAGTGTCAGCGAAGTCGGCCAGAGAAGGCTTGACCTAGACGGAGTTGCGCCCGGTGTGCGGGAAGATGCTCCACCCGCCGCTCAGGCACCCAAGTGCCCTCTGAGTCTGAAGCCCTAAGACGCACACCCGCTGGGTCCTCGCGGAGTGGAGGGCACGGGCCTTTGAAAACGGGAGTCGGCAAGAGCTCAGCCCAGCCGATTACCGGGGCAGTCCGCCGCGCCCACCCGCTTCTCGCGGAGCCGCGGCCCTCCTGCCTAAACCCATTCTTCCACAGTGTACATCCTCGCGCCCAGGCTTTCCCAGTTCCTCCTAAACACCTACACACGCCCACACCTTTTCCAACGGGCTGCTGCTACACCCGTGCCTCTCCGGAATCCGCTCCTCCAGACTCAAATCGCGGGCCCCACCCACAGCTCCGCCCCCGCCAGGCCGCCCAGAAAACCAGGAGCGGCGCATGGGGCGGGCGCGGCCGGTGGCGCACTGGGCATGCTCGCCGGGGCAGGGAGGGCCGGGTTGCGCGCGGCGAGTAGGAAGCCCTCGCCCCGCGGAGGCTGCGGGAGAGCTCGATGGGCCTCGGCGGTGGGCGCACGCTCTGCAGGGACTCATGCCACGCGCGTCCCAGCCCGGTGCGCAATTAGCAGCCACCTCCGCGGCCTGCCGCCACCGTCTCCTCGCCTTCCCGGGCTGCTTCGGCAAGGAGCCGCAGCCGTCCCCTCGTACAGGCTGCCGGCATTGTCTTCCCGGTCCGCCGCCGAGGCTGCCGCTGCCGCCCCCTCCGAGAGCTGCTGCGGGGCCCCGGGCCCGCGCCCCAGGGACGCGCCGCCGCCGGCCGGCCGGGCGCCAAGCCCCCATTTGATGACTTGTGCGCCTTGCGCTCTTCGGCCACCTTCTCCTAGATTTTTCCTGCAGAGGTGAGGAAGGGGAGAAGTCCAGCCGCCAAACCCAGCCTTTCCCCGGCGCGCAGCCCCGACGGGGCCACGGCAGGCGCGGCCAGAGCGCCGACGGAGCCATGAGAGAGTACAAAGTGGTGGTGCTGGGCTCGGGCGGCGTGGGCAAGTCCGCGCTCACCGTGCAGTTCGTGACGGGCTCCTTCATCGAGAAGTACGACCCCACCATCGAGGACTTCTATCGCAAGGAGATTGAGGTGGACTCGTCGCCGTCGGTGCTGGAGATTCTGGACACCGCGGGCACCGAGCAGTTCGCGTCCATGCGGGATCTGTACATCAAGAACGGCCAGGGCTTCATCCTTGTCTACAGCCTCGTCAACCAGCAGAGCTTCCAGGACATCAAGCCCATGCGGGACCAGATCATCCGCGTGAAGCGGTACGAGCGCGTGCCCATGATCCTGGTGGGCAACAAGGTGGACCTGGAGGGCGAGCGCGAGGTCTCGTACGGCGAGGGCAAGGCCCTAGCCGAGGAGTGGAGCTGCCCCTTCATGGAAACGTCGGCCAAAAACAAAGCCTCGGTGGACGAGCTGTTCGCCGAGATCGTGCGGCAGATGAACTACGCGGCGCAGCCCAACGGCGACGAGGGCTGCTGCTCGGCCTGCGTGATCCTCTGAGGCCCCCGCGGCTGCCGCGCGCCGGCCGCGCTCTGCGTACAAAAGCCAAACGCATCCGACTCTCTCCGTGTGATTTCGCTTCTTGCTTTGAGATTGGAGACGACTTTGCATTGGCCGGAGTGTCCGGGGATCCCGGCTGGCCTCGCACTGCGGCCGGCGTCCCCCTGCCTCCGCCCTGTGTCCGAGGGAGTGCCCCGTCCTGACCATCCGAGACCCGGTGGAAAAGTGGCTCTTGGCAGCATGTACGTTTCTCATTGATTTTGGTTGACGCATATTTTCCCGTTTAAATAGCCGTAGGGCGCTGCATTGGCAGCCTTAACACCCGCAAGCAAAAGTTTCAGCTTGGAAAGAGAATGGGGTGGGGGACGAAGAAGACGGGAAGGTGGAGGGAGGGGGGACTTTTTTTTTTTTTGTCAACAACTATTTTCTGGTTCTAAGTTTTAAATACATGGAAGGAAGTCCAGGAGAACTAAATGAAGGAGCAGGAAGACAGGAGGAAACTTTTGTTCTTCCCTTGTTTTCCAGGAGTAGCTGGAAATTAAGATCTGGTTCCTTTTCTGCCAGTTTGGAAGGGCGACCCCGTGACTGATTGCGATTCTGAGGATGTCTATGCAAAGTTGGATTCTTGTTACACTGTATCCAATCTGAAGTATGCACATCTGAACTGGGGACTTTTAACACTGATGCCAATGCAGTGTGAGGTGCCAGAACGTGTCTGCTGATATTTGTGGAAAAAAAATCTATTTTGTTTACCTACTGTATCAAAGGGGAGTCTGGGGGAGAACGGTAGTATTTTTTTTTTATCAGCTGTGAAAAAAAGTTACAGATCTGCACATTTTTTGTGTGTACTATTGTGTGTGTGTGTGTGTGTGTGTGTGTGTGTGTGTTCTTAAGTTTAGCTTTTTGTTATTGGTTGGCAGTAACAGGTTTTGATGACTAGCTCTTTAAAGTACAGTACAAAGACTTTGAAAATGTGATTCAGGGCCCCCAGCACCCCTGTGTCTGCAGAGTGCCTTCAAAACTCAGCTGTTCCAGCCCGTGCCAACCTGTGAACTTCCCACCACATCCTAGAATCTATTACACCCCAAACCACTTCCCAGTTTCCTTTCAGTAATCTTCCTGAAGGAGCCAGGACAATAGGTCCTGTTGTTCAGTGAATTTCTTTATTATTCTAGCCTTTAAAATGTAATTTCCATGTCTTGCAATTTTTTAATTAAAAAAATTTTTTTTTGCTTCATTTTTTCAAATGTTCAGGTATTTAGCTCCCCTTTTATATTTTTAGATTTTTTTTTTTGTTATCTGTTCTAGGGTGTTCCTCCAGAAGCAAAGAGCAAAATTTTACTGTTGTGATGTACCACAAGAATTATAATTGTAATTTTTAATTCCAGACATGCGTTTAATCATTGTCTCTTCATTTTAAGACTTTTAATACAAATGTCATTTTTAAAGAAACCCAAACTATTGTGTTTCTGTGTTTTCATATTCAGTGATTCAATGCAGCATCCTGGTTGAGGTGGACAGAGGCAGGTACATGATGCCTCAAAGAGTTGTTTGTCAAATTTTGAAGACAGAAGTATCTCAGTGACAAGTTAGGTGACGTTATTCCAAGGTGACATTATTCCAGACCTTAAGTGTGGGAAAAAATCAAGGTCTAGAAAGCCCCGGAGTATGGCCATACCATCGGACTTTGAGATGGGCAGGATACTGAGTCTGTTCTGACATGGGGCAGTTACCTCACCCCAGGCAGGGAGGGGAGAAGCCAACTGCTACTACTGCCTTCAATTTGGGAGACTAAACACCACCAGATCAGGCAGGGTAGCACTTTTAATTTTCTTTCTTTTTTCCTTTTTTTCAATTACATCACAGATCAAGTCAAAAACATGTTTGGGGAAGATGATTTCCAATTCTGAAGTCATAATAGTGTTTTCTGCAGTACATTTGTATGGGTTGTAGACAGAACCTCAACCCATTTGAGGTTTTGAATTGGTCGTTTGATTAAAAAAGAAGAGAAAGAAAGGAAAAACTCATTAAACTGCAGTTTGTGGACCATTTTGACCTCATGAAATTTTCCTTCTAACAGTAGGAGGCAGTGTGAGCTTTTTATTTTCTATTTTATTTTTAAAGGCCGCTTTACAAATATAACCTCTGTAGAATAAAAGAAAGATGTATGACATATCAAGAGCTTGGTTTAGCTTAAGTCTATGAAGCATAGATGAAGTCTTCTGAAGGGTCTTTTGACATAGGAATTTATTCTGCCTAGGAAACCGAAAGAAATTAGAGGCCACAGGTTTCTTTCAAGCTGTAAGAACATCTTGCCTTAAAATGTGACCTTTACCCAAGTAACATAGTCCAGCATGGAAGAGGAATAGAGAAATTTGTCTGTAATGGCACTATGACCATTTTTTTTTTCACTCTTGATCTCACTTAAGTTTAGTATGAAACTCAATTGGAAGGTGATACATATAGTCTAAATATAGAAATTGAGAAACGACTCAAAGTTTTGCCTTTGCAGGAGTTCATTCTTGCACTTGAAGTTAGTTGCATAAGTAGATCTAAAGTGTTGAAAATTCTGAAGACACATCAGGTACTATGTGAAAAACAGTTTTTAAAAAAAGCATTCGGTGATTTTTTTTATGGTTTTGTTTTGTTTGTATGGAAGTTGTTGACATAAAATGCTGTCAAGTACCTAACTAACTTAAGAAATGTATATCCTCCTGACACAGTATATTTGAAAATGGAAAAATGGAAATGAAATAGGTTGCTGGGTGTATTAATCATCTTCACACAGGATTTAGTCACTTGCATGACTAAATTCTTTATAGGTCTGAGGTGGCAGGACAGAAGATTTTAATATGCTTTTACTGAGTACTGTAAAATAAATGCTTTTTGGATTCCCAATGAAAGTAATTTTGTGTGTGTGCCTGGAGCAGGAAAATAGTAGTCCTGAGTTTTATATATAGTCTTCTCCATTATTTTCTTGACAAAACTGAGAGACATTAGGGACATTGTTTTTAAAAATACATCAGTTTACTTGGCTACTAAGAACCTCTTTTAGTATTATGGTGTGAAAAGATAAGAACATTTGTTTCCAGGGAAAAGTTGGGCTGACTTAGGAGTGTTAAAGGAAGTGAGGGAGTGTGTCGGAGGCAATCACCTGTCCAAACAAACTGGTGGGAAAGGAACCTTTATCTTGGGGAGCAAAAGTTAACTTTTAAACTTGACCCCTGCTGTTTTTTAAACAGCTTTTCCTTTTGGTTCCTGAGTCATCCAAGCTTTTATGTTATTTCCAAGGATTATTTTTCTCCTCTGTAACTGCCTCAGACAAGTTGAAGGTATCTTTAAATCTAACATTTTTGCTCTTAGGTAAAATAAGTTTCATATTGTTAACTGTTGAAATAGAGTTCATTGAATTACATTTTAGCATCAGATCTATTTGGGGTTAGAATTCTTTAAATGTATGAGGCTCCATGCTTCCTGATTAGTTCACCTTTCCTGTAGGTGCGAATCCTAAAATGCCTCATCCATTTGAACTGTTCAGGTAGTTTTATGAGTGTTTCCACTAGCATGATAATTGCACCCCCTTTTGAGTTATAATTTAGTATTTCTCACAGGTGGGATGGGAAAGAGAACGCTGTATGTACAAGAACGCTGCTCTTGAAAAATAGACACAGAATGCTTGTATCTTAACTGTCATAAAAGCACATACTTTTCACAACAGGTGAAATTATAATTATGAATTATAAATAATACTTAAAAAATGAAAGAAATAAAGATTGGAGATAACCATCATTAGTTAAAATGATATCAAACATCTGTCACAGTGTCTCCTTCATTGAGATACAAATTTTGTCCTTGTGAAAATGTAGCAAATTTTTAGATATTGATAGAATGTGTTATTTCTTACCATGATATTTTACTCAGATACTAGGAATAATTGAATACATTTAATTGAACATGGTGCTAGTTCTAGAAGATACATATCTAGTAATGGTGGATTTTGGTGGCCTGAGAAGTCTTTAGAGATCACCTAATCCAGAAATTCTCAAATTTAACCACCTATCAAAATCATCTGGAAGTTAAAACACATACTGTGGGTCCTCCCTCTGGTTTCTTATTCAGTATGTCTGAGTATGATCTCATACTTTTAATTTCTAACAAGTTTCCGGATGATGCATATGGCTGTTCCAGGGACCACCACACTTTGAGAACCACTAATCTAGTCCAAACTCCAAATGAGTAACCAAGAGCTACCCAGATATTTAGGGTGTCATATTTTACACCAAGTCATAGACTAATCTTGATTGAAATCTATAGCTGAAGACATAGACCATTGACACTGACTTTTAAACTGTTGAGGGTGAAATGGGATAGACACATTGCAGCCAGACTCTGACCATTTTTACATTAAGTGAACAGTTTGGCTGTGGTTTTTCAGTGGTATTTCAGAAGTTGACTAAAAAGAGATGATTAGAACAGGGCATGGCCTAAATAATCAGAATCAACATCTCCCTCATAAAGCAATTTTGAAAAAAATTATCTTTGTTAAAAGAACACCTTGAATTATTTGTGTTCTCTTTACTTTAAGATTAAAGGCAAGGATTTAACTTTTCACACTTCCTAGCAAGGATTCAAAAAAAAAATTGTATTTGAGAACTTCAATCTTCAGGTCATGATAAGCCCCATGTGGGTGTCTATAAGTATGTATGTGTGTATGTAAATACATAAACTCAATTTTCTAGTCAGACTTCCCACGAATTAGTCAATCCAGTGTCATGCAGTTCTGCAGTTGTCCATTCTATGACAATGCATACCCTAAAATTGCCATGCATCTATTTGGTTATGAATCTTAATCTTTTGGAACTGTGAGTATTGATCTGTTTTATAAATTGGAAGGAGCAGCTATTTGTAGTCTTTGGTTGGTATTAAACTGAAATCTTTGAGGATGTTTCTCTTAAAGTGTAGAAAGTATGGGCTTTTTTGTCCAATGGACTACACTTACTTTATTTAAATTAATTACCTAGCAAAATTATGTGTGGCTAAGTTTATCAGAGGTATGAAAATGTGCGGTTGGTTTGTGGTAATTGTGCAAATGTAGCAAAAACATTTTTTCAAAAAAGAAAGATTTTTGATGCTTTGAGAATAGAGGTGCCTAAAAAAAGGCCTGAGTTTGTTTTTTGATTAAGAATATGTTTGCAATAGAAACCGGTAAACATAGTTGAAATTGATTCATTCCTTATTCAACATTTATTGAGCACATACTATTAGCTGTGGTGTAAGGACTAATGCTTCAATATGAAGAAGTCAGACAAAAGAGTGACACTGCTTTTATTACCATAAACTGTGAGAATAATATATGTTACATAATAGGAGTATGTGGAAAAGCATTGCGACATATGCCATCAATTATAATTTAATACTATGAGTCTGTTTGGCAGGCAATAGAGTAGGTAAATTTGTTGCAAATTGGAAATTTACTTTGAAAGGTATGTGGATATTGCAAATAAAATTGGATCCCATGAGGTTTAAGTAACTAACTAATATTTGTTTTGTTGCATGTGGAACTCCAGTTTTATGCCCGGTTTCCAAATTCCTGTTTGAGATTAGCTAGAATTGAACATTGAGAAGTATGAAATCAGAAATCAGTTTGCTTTCGTATTGTCATGTTAAAGGGAAGAGGGAAAAATGAGAAAAAGACACAAGGTGTATTTACTGTCTTTTTTTTTTTTTAAATAAGGAAGCAAAAAAAGGAAAGGACGATTTAGGTTATATTAAGAAACGATTTTTGAAATAGTTTTTTGGGATTCTTCAGGTGAGAAGATTCAGAGTAGGGTATTTCTTTTGTAGAAGATAATCTTCTAAAAATGAGTGTGCCAAAGATTAAGCTGATGTTTTAAGTTTGCTAAGCTTATAATTATTTTATATAAAAGCTCTTGTTCTCATGCCTTTAGTGTTTATTGGAAAAAGGCAACCAGCTCAGAGAAAAAAATGTTGGGCAACAAGCTGTAAAAGGTAACAATAATAGCAATTATTTAAAAACCGTATAAATTGAAGGGGGTTTTATTATTAACCTGCAGTTTGCAAAATGATTTCTAGTGAGAGTTTTGTATAGACTATGTCATGAGTTTAATAACGTAATTTTTAAATGTGAAAAGTTACAAAATTACAGGGATAGCAAAACAGTTCATCTGAAGGTACCTCATTGTTTTACGTTTTTTAAAATCTGATTATAGAACCATTTATGAGATGCAGATTTATTACCTATAGTTTTATAGCTAAAGTAGTTTTACATTGATCTGACCATTTATAAAAAATTTGAAAATCTGGATTTAGTCATGAACTCAGAATATTTTAATGTTATTTACTATTATACATATTAATATTAATATACTATTTAAAAATATTCTCTTTAAAGCCAAACATTATATTGAATTATATCTCATTCAAGAAAAGAGCCTCTATAGAGATCGGTACTAGCATAATTCTATAAGAACATAGATGTCAATGAAATATATTTTAAAATATATTTTTTTAAGATAGAATTGCATTCAACATTCAAGTGGGTAAGAGAATTACAAGTATATTTTTAAGTTTGATTTCAACATCATTCATCATCTAGTAGAAAAACGTCTTGAATTTGGAGCTCTTTACTCTGAGTTCGGTTATCTTAGCTTTACTTGTCATATTACCTGTTATTTTTCTTTTTGTATATCATTTCATTCTTCCATGTCTGATTTATGCAAATGATTTTCTCTGTCACAAATGTAATCTACATTCATTGATAAAAAATCTACAAACTGCTTAACTAATGGCTATATATAAAAGTGTTTTCTGTGTAATGGTGTAAAGAGAGAAGTATTTTTCACATTTTGTTTAAGGTCCAGACTGAAAGAGACCCAACTAGTTAGAGAACATTGCCCACTGAACAGACATTACGTTCAGGTTGAGGCATAGTCTCTGTATTTCATTTTTAAAACTGATAAAAGATTTTAAAAAGCGAATTCAATCATAGGAATTGTCATAGTATACTTGGGACGGCTGAAAAATATTTCTAGGCCATCTCTTCTTCCTCACTAATCTTGTGCTGAGGTCAAAAACTGAGAAATAACCCAAATGCCTTCTCTTCCTTTAAGAGAATCTTATACCTTGAAAGGCAGGGCCAACAAGAAACAAAAACCTAATCCCAAGAGCAAAACTGTTCTCCTGCATTTTCATACAAACCAGTTTTTAGTTTGTTGCTGAGGAAGCATAGTGGAAAGGACAGTGAAATCTTTTCCTTAATCATGTTGGTAGTGTTCAGCAGGTGGCCTTGGTACTCTCGCTAAGGAGAATGTGATGGAGCTGAGAAGGAGAGCCAACTGCAGGCTGAGGTGGAATTGTCCCTCAGCCGTCACCTCCACTCCTGCATTCTGCCGACACTAGAGGGTTTCCTGTGTTCAAATTAGCTACGCATTGCTTTTCACGGTTTACTGAGACTTAGCACTACTATTGGCCAAAGGAGAAGAAACCTGTGGGATGGAGTGATAACACTACTATAATAAATTTCACTCTGACTCAAGAACCTCAACTTGAGTACTATTAGCATCTTGGACTGGATGATTCTTTTTAGTGGAAAGCGGTCCTGTGCATCTTAGGATATTTAGAAGCATCCCGGGCCTGTACCCACTAGATGCCAGCAGCTCCCTCTCCCTACCCCAGTGGTGACGGTCATGGTGAACTTGACTATGTGGAGGTGGAAGAGGCAGGCAGAAACCAGAGGAGAAAAAGAAGGGTTGAACTTTGAGTAAATGAGGAGCACTTAGGAATTTTCCTTTCTCCCAAGCACTGGAATTCATGCTTCTATTTTAAAACATCAGTGCTGTCTACTGTGCTTGGAACAATAGATTGAATGCACCCCTAAAGAAAAACACAATATTCAGGGATTGAGATTTATTGGGGAGTTCAGTTACCTGGATGGAAAAAGAACATGATTCAAAAGGAGGGTGTGCTCTAGCTGGGGTGATGAATTTACATGGTCAGAGAGTACCTTGAGGTAGTTACTGAGCGAGTAAAGGGGCCTAGAAGTACAGAAAGAACCCTGAAAGGAAGGTCCAGGGCAACAGTTTCACTTTTGCTTGGGGCCCCTTTGGGTTGGCCGGAGGTTCTCAGCCTTTCTCAGCTCCCTCCACTTCACTCACCATCTCTTTCCAGTTAATCCAAGCTCCAATTCAACATCTGGACTCCTTACTTTGGGGTAGAAAGGATGTGTTTTATGCATCCTGTCTCTCTTCATTTTCGCTTTTACAACTCCTCCCTTCCTCTCTCCCTTTCCTTCTTTCCTTTGTCTCAGCTACCTTCCGAACAAATGACTGTGTCCAGTGCGGACTCTGCCGGTTAACCGCACATGCTTATCTGTGCTCCAGCGTCTTAGCTAGGCTGCCAAGAAGGGGGTGGCAGAGGCAGGGTGGCTGCTTGGTAATGAAGTGCCTCTGGAATCTGGCAGGCTGTAGCCAGCACAGAGGCTGTGGTTGCCAACCCCTGAAATACAGCATTAAGTATCCTGTCAGCAAGTTCATTAATGAGGAATTCACGACCATGGATCTTTAATTTATTCTGAGCCAGACATGGTTGTTCTTGTTCTTAAGTTTGAAATTAAATAGGTATTTTATACTCTGTACAATATACCCCTAAAAACATTAAGCAACCAAACTATTAGATACCCTACTTGGTGGGGCAATTATGATTCTACATTTTACAGCGGGCCCATTTGGACACCTACCATTCAGTAAGTAGGAAATGTAACAGTTTTGTAATTAGCAAGAACAATCTCCAAGTCCATCAAAAGGTTCTAACCAGTTGGAAAGTCTCTGTAAGAATAGTAGACAGTAAATGAATTCTTTATGATAAAAAGTATTGTTTGGTGAAAGTAAATGACTGATTTAGTAAATAAGTAAAAGCTGAAACTTGCTTCTTAAATTTAAGAAGTCATTTTTTAGAATGGATGGTGTGAACAGAAATAGTTTATTCTCTGAAGTATCTTTGTATTAAATTGAAAATGGAAACATCAGATGTAATCGGTAATGTGATCACAATTAAGGCAGAGAAAATAGATCTGGTCTATCAAAATTTCCTGTTTTTCTTATACTGTTTTTCCTAAACTGTTTTCCTCTCTTATAATCATTTGTGCTGTTTTGCTTTTTTCTTATCTTTAAGGTCATATTGGCTTTGGGGAGTGTTATGTTTTCTTTCTAATTAAAGTCTGTAACAAGGGAAATATTCCGTTATGAATCTCTGTAGGCAGTAGCCAAGAAAATATATGTATTCATAAATTTAAACATAAATAAATCGTGTAGGATGTTTTGCGATGTCATTATTTGCTTTTACTTTTTATAGCTTAGAATGATTTTCCTGCCATATTTTAAATGGAAATGAAATTCACCCTTTTCTTTGATTAATTACCATTTGACTACTGTTAGAATAAAAGCAATTATTTTTTAAAGGACTATCATCAATTCTCTCTAATTTACATTTTGTAGCAAAAATACTAACAATTTTCCTTTCTGATGTTTTCCTCAGAAGAGTAACAATTTATGGATAGAAAAAAAGTATGTATGTGAATTATCCAACAGTCATACAGTTGTTTGGATTTATCATGGTGTTGGCGATTTTGGCAAAATATTTACCCTATTAATTATAAGTACTGTATATGATTTGTGCTAGCCTATAGGGAAGCATCAAAAATGCATGCACAGTGGGACTGTGGTGCCGTTTTGCTGTTAACAATTTTGGATAATAAATGTATAAAGGAGATAACACACTAGAAATAAATAAACAAAAAGTTGCCTCCTACAGTATTTTTGTTTAGTCATTTAATATGCAATTAAAAAATATATATGATGAAAAGTATCAGCATGATAACATGGTGACATACAGTGAGAATCACCAATTTTCACATGTTAAAAAATTTTCTGACCACTGAAATTATCTTCTTTTTCTTATTTTTCAAGGCTGGCCCACTCTACCTATTGAAAAATTGTCTTTCATTTGCCAGGGGCTATGAATAGATTTTGTGTGTGCACTTCATTCCCAATGGAGTTTAGAGCACCACATATCAGAATTTAGATAGATTACAGGGAATTGATTTTTACATTTTTAGTATCAGAATACAAACTTTGTATAGAGTCCAGTTTCATTAAACAGTAGAACGGTAGTATTTTATTAAAGAGAATAAGGAATATAGTAAAGAAAGTAAGTGAATTTTGTGATTGCTGTCAATATCAGTGTCACTGAAATTTCATTCGTTTAACAAGTTTGTGAAACAGATATTTTCTTGGCTATTCTATGTACATTTTGGAGCAAAGATGAAATCTTTCAAAGTGTGTTATCTAAAAATTGATCTATCAGAGTATTTTCTCTTGATGTTATTCTTTAAATTATAGTTGGCCTGAATAGAGTTAAAGCTTTTGCCCAAAATACTAAATTATGGTTCCCATAGCAACCATAATTTACTGTCTTATTTGACTCCCGCTTCATGCCATGGTTAATATACGCAATATAACTCTAATTAATTTTTATCTTACTTTAGATTAATTGTGTGGCTTCCAGGAATAGAAAGTGGAGGAAGGTGGGGAGCAGTGCTGTATTTGGACAATCTGCATATTGAGACCAGGAAGATTGCTAAGTAATAGAAGGAGGATTTACTTAGGATTTCAGCCATTCCAAATCAGAAAAAAAAGTTATATTAAAGTGTGCATTTAAATTCATGATGTATATAGTATGCATGGAATTTCTTAACTGATATCATAGATATGGAATTACAGTCTCAAAAAATAAGTATCAGAAAAATCTGGTAAACTTACTTAATTAGAATACAGTATTATAAAATGATGAGTTCAAATATATATGTAAGCTAGTTTCCCTTTATTTGAAGGACATAGCCATCTCCAAACCATGAAGAAGGCTTTTCTGAGGCAATAAGCACCACACCGAGAATTAGATGCCATCTGTGCCTTCAGTACATTTAAAATGTATTCTCGCATTGGATTTTATTACTGATTTCCTCCACTAGAGGTGTATATAGGCAAGGCCTCATTTTTTTACCCCAGTGCCTAGAAGACAGCCTGGCATGAACCAAAACTCAGCATTAGTTGAATGAATGAATGAACAGTTAGTACAAGGGGAAAGGAAGTAAGATTGACTGCAACACTAAAAATAGGTAACAATGACCAGAAAAGTTGGAATATTTCAAAGTTCTGCATCAGCTGCAGAAAAATGTTGTAAAATGAAAACTTGCAGCCTGTTCCTTTTATTCATCAATCCTGCATATCTATAGCTTGGAATGGCAATGCTATTATAGTGTTATTGTTAATAGGACTCAAATTTTCTGTAAAGTTGTCAGAAGTAGTCAAAAACATTCTAGGACTTTAGGGAAATTAGTATATTTTGTTATAAACCTGTACCCTGCTCTGCCTTGGTTTTCCAAGCAGCTGCCATGCTTTGATTTATGCAGTGGACATGATTATGAAATAACTGTATGAAAACTAAATTGAATTTAAAGTACAATTAAGAAACTTACTACTTAATGGGCACATCTTTGAACTATTTGAAAGCAGGTAACTTATTTTTAATTCAAATAACCACTAGCTAACAATTCAAATTTGTATATTCACACACTGAACTTTTCTTATGTTAGACATTTGTTTCTTAAATTACTTTATCTTTTTACTTTGAGCACCTGGAATTCTATTTTTCAGAATGACAGACCCTTATTAAACTTAGCAGTGTTCACCCTAGTCATGTTTGTCTGGATTGTTTCTAATCTGTGACTTGACTTCTCACTTCTGTGTCTTCCCAGCCTTTTTGCCGAAACTCAAACCTATCTGGACTCGGAGCATTTTTTGAATAACCAGTACTGAATTAGAATCATTTTCTAAGCAATAGTTTCAGAACCTTTCAAGAAACCCATAAAGTAATTAGGTTGAGAGAGAACCAAGAAATACATAAACTAGTAGAAACAAACTGAATTCTCAGATGGTAAGATGGTAAGATTTTCAAGAAGTTGTTTGTTTTTTGGAACTGTGAATTTGGGGAGATCCTGGCCAGGCTGCGGAGTTCAGATCCCATTGACATCTAGCCCTTCTATCCTCCTCCAAATCCCCTCAATAAAATGGTTTGATTCCCCTACCGCAAAAAAGAAGTTTTCTGTGAGGAGAGATATGCCACTTAGGAAATGAAAAATAAAAGGGATACATTATATGGTGCCCATCAAAGACTGTTAAAAGTAAATGTTCCTATTTAGAAAAATAGTTTACCTATAAATATTAAATACTATGTATTATAAACATGTGTGTCTACTCTATTCTTGTTTCAGACTTCTTGTTCAATTTTAAAAATATAACATTTAATTCCTTACTCTCAACAAACACCATATTGTTTCAGTTAGCTCTATAAGCAGTCATCCAAGCGCCCAATGGGGTTAGGTCCTTGGCAGTGGCTCTCAAAGCGGGGTTCCCAAACCAGCAGCTGCTGCACCTTGTTGAAAAGGCAGATTCTCAGGTTCCACCTCACATCTCCTCTATCAGAGACTCAAAGGGTAGGGCTCCACAGTCTGTTTTCATTTGCTATCCAGATGTTTTTAATCCATGGTAAAGTTCAAGAACCACTGTTTTATGGGTTATTGTAAGAAAAACCTGTTATGA
Source organism: Phataginus tricuspis (assembly GCA_029783875.1). Taxonomy (NCBI): domain Eukaryota; kingdom Metazoa; phylum Chordata; class Mammalia; order Pholidota; family Manidae; genus Phataginus; species Phataginus tricuspis. Next base: position 6,892,155 of record JAQQAC010020790.1, on the reverse strand, counting down.
ATGCCTGTTTTATAGAATAGATGAGACATATACAAATGATAATAATAAGAGGCTGAAGGTAATAAAAGGGGGAGTGTGGATAAAGTGAAAGTTCCTGTGGCCAGGATTCTCACCTGGCCCTGGTCGGCTGGCTCACTACACACATGTGGACAATACGTTATTATTGACTCTATGTAAAGAGCTCTGCCCAGTGTTCTGGTCCACACAGTGGCACGGCTGCAAGTCTGCAGGAGAGCAGAGATGAGACTGGAGTGGTGGCAGCACCGAGGACAGAGACAGAGACAGCTGAAGGGGGCAGAGACGCCCAGAGGCAAAGACCGGCTTGCTGCATGCAGACTTGCTCTGAGTGGACAGCATTCTAGTGATTGACCTGCCACCTTGAAAATAAAGTTGGGTATAACCCTTTCACCGCAAGAACGCTCTACTGTCATTTCTTTGGTCACACTGAATCCATAGTGAACTTGTCTGGGGCTGAAACCCATTGGCAAGGCAGTGAGATATGCCATAAAATAGTCATAGATGAAGTATAATTGGAATTTAGGGAGAGAAGAGATTACTTAACTATGGAATCCCCAATCATTGCTAATTACCTCAGTTAGAAGAAAGTTTAGAGGTCACACAATCCATTGGTCTCCAAACTTGAGAGTACATGAGAATCGCCTGGCTGGCTTGTTAAACCACATACTGCTGATGCCCACCCCCGGAGTGTCTAATTGAGTAAGTATGGGGATGCCTGGAAAGCATGCCTGGGATATTCTGCTGCTTGTTCACATCCTCAACTTGAGAATCATGGATATAGTCAATAACTTCAAGCTGAAAATGGTAATACTAATGTCCAGAAATACGACTTGCCCAGCAAAGTCAACTAAGGGCTAAAATGGGAATAAAACCAGACTGTCAACTCCCAATTCAATATAACCTCCATTGCAGACTGCCTTTGGGACACCCTGAAGAGCAGGTGCCTGCTTGACCTGGCAGTAATTCCAAGTGAGGAACTACAGGAGTAAAGAATGATGACTTGATGATATTTCATCTGGCCCTTGTTTATGTTGTACTTTAATATCTTATTCCAAAATCAATCATGTTCTTGACATCTACAATCCCAATTTTGAAATACTAAGCATTCTATTCTGTGTATGGAGATCCAGTCTGTATGTAAAAATAATATTTGAATCACAGTATCATTTTAAAAAGGCAATTCTAAAATTTACTAATATCTTCCTGATAATGGGGGGTTCTCAGGATAAAGCTCTATTACAAAAACACTTCTTTCTGTAGTACCTCTTTGTTAGATGACTGATTGTGGAGCTAACAAAAAAACTTACTGTGTTCATGGAGGGTAAGGAATTACAATATGTACTGGGAGTCAATTAATGGAGATAATGTGCTGTGAATTCTTTGCTGATAATTCACTTCTATTTCAGAAGCATGTGCACTTTATCCATAAATCCATGATTAAGGTCTCTAATTCTGTAAATTAGAGAAAAAAATATATTAATTTCCTTTTGAGTGGTGATAAAGATAGATTTCCCCCAAATTTAATTAAACTACTTTTTATTCCTGAATGATTACACAAAAAACTCAGGCCCCTCAGCACGAACCATGTAACTGCATTTTAAGTGATTATGTGGAAAAATTGAGCATGGATGAAAATAACATATTCTGCATTTTGTTATGACTTCCTCTGAAAATTTCAAAATCTGTTTTTCATTGCTTTCATTTTGAATCAAGTCTTGGAGGACAACTATTCTGATTATCTGAAGGTTAGCACTGTGGAAGGACTAGAAATGAGGAAGAAGAATAGCAACCAGATGGTATCTTAGCCTCAGTGGGTGAATTCCTGTGGATGTTGAAGGATATTTGCTTAATCCCATTGTGAGTAATGGCCTATCAAGGAATGAGAGTATATTTTAGACACATTTCATAAACATACATATATATAAATATACAAATATACACTAACTTCCTTCCACTGAATCGGTGTTAGCTCATAAAGGATAGAGGAAATATCTCTGTCTCCAGATCTCTCTTCTTCCCTGTAATCTCTCCTTTCTCCTATTTTGTAAAATAGCATATAAAGAATGTTCAGACTCCAATGCAGTTAAATCTTAGGCACTTTCACTTGTCACAGTCATCATCCAGGCTCCCAAATCAAGGAACAGCTGTTCGGAGTCTCTTGGGTAAGGACATGATGAGCCTTATTTCTTACTTCCTGTGGAGCTCAGTTTGAACTATTTCTGATTCTCTAGAACTTCAAGTAATCATCCACTTTTTAAAGAGAAGACAAAAACTTAATATTACTTTCTTCAGTAATTCGGATGACCATTTATTGCTTTCATGCTGAGGAGAACAACTGGTTTATTTTGTCCCTAAATATAGCATTCTTAGAATTAAATGAAAAAGTTTATTTAGTGCACCTATATTGTGTTGTTAGAAATAGCACAAAGTTATTTCTTCCGCTGTGAAATAAGGCCAAACAGTCTTTCTTTAAAAATAGAGTTTTAATGCCTTCAATAATCCTACTCAGCGGAAAGCTTATTTCTAATGCATTAGACTCAGTTTCCTGAAATTGGCTTCTTGGGCTCAAAACAGAAAAAGACAAGTTATGGTTGAGTAAGTGAGAAGAGAGAGGGTAAACTAAGGATGAACCTGATTTCTAATAGATCTTTTTTCCCTCCTACCTATTTCTCCCAGGGGTGGAAGTTAAGGTGAAATTATATCTTTGAAATGTCCTTCCACCTACTTCCTAGCATTTAAGTCTATAGAATAGTTCTGTCACTGGATTAATTTAATTTCATTATTGACAAGATTTACAAATAAAATATTTCTAATATCAGTATACCAGATTGTTTTACCATGGTGGCTGATTACTCTTGGATCTTACTGTAATGCGAGCTCTTATTGAGCAGGTTTGAGGTTCTGTGACTCTGACAGGCTCCAGGATAATGCTGATGGTCTGCCATGGACCTCACTTAGAGCATCTAGAACGTATACAGTGTAACACATAAGTGAGTTTTCTAACTAGCTATCTTGTTCTCTTTCCTATCTTTTCTGATTCACATGCAGATCACTTCTCAAGATAAAATAAATTATCTCTGGAATTGAAGGGTTTCATTGTAGAAAAATAATATAAAAAAGCTTAAAAAAGAATTGTTTTTCAAGGTAAAGAACTGAAGTTAGAAGGTGATAGATTTTTTTTTCAATCATGGAAAACAAGGTACTAAAATTGAAAACTTGGCATCTTTCTTAAATTAACTGAAGTTTGAAAATGTGTCTAATTCCTAATGATTCATTTTGACTATCCTGAATTCTTCAGTTCTCATTTAGAAATGAATTTCAGCACTTAGAAATTTAATGTCACTCAAAATCAGGTCCCATTTTATGTACATTAGTGAGTGATTTTTCAGACCAAATTTAATTTTAGAATGTTACGTTTTAGCAGTCAGGATATCAATGCAGTAGGCCATGGTTCAATGCCAGTGAGCCATTCAACACACTTTTTTTTTTCTCTTTTTTGGGGGGGGTTATTTTATTTTTTATAATTTATTTTGGTATCATTAATCTACAATTACATGTGCAATATTATGGTTATTAAACTACCCCTTTCATCAGGTCCCCCCCACCAACTTTTTTTTTCCTCTTAATAAAATATACACTTGAAGAAATATTAGGAGCTCGGGAAATTTGGAGTGCAGTGAAGAATGGCATATTCTGCATCTAGTTTACAATGAAATTGCAGGCCAAAAGTCTTACAGATAAAATTAAGTCACTTAGGTTATAATGTTCATATCCACGTGGTGATTTCCAAAAAGATATATGCATCAATGAAATTTTATAGTTCTTTTAAGCTGCTGATAGGATTTTAATCATTACTAATATAATACACTTTAAGCCAATAAACTATGATGGTTTTCATTAATAATTTACATAAACTGAGTCTAAATTTTAAAAGTTGTTGGAATTAAGGAAGTTATATGTAAAAGTTAACTATTTCCATAATAGTTTTACCTTGCATGGCCTGAACAATACACTGTTCATTATAGTCCCGTGGAAAAATATTTGCTTTTTGATAGAATACTAAAAACAAAAATAAATACAAACCGCCCCCCAAAGTTCACAAGTGTATAACATAGGTTTTGCATTCAATGTGAAGGTACATTTTAAAACATTTTGATTGTTCCAATATTTAGAGCCTATATCCTTGAATGTTTATGAATGACTTAAATCTCTCTCAACTGTTTAGGCAGTTATACATTTTTAAATGGATTTTGTAAATCTATGTTTATTCCTCCTGACATATATAATTCTCAGCTTTTTATTGGTGAAATTATTTTGCAACTCATTTAAATTCTGGTGGCACCTCTGCTGCCCTTTCTAGTACCTAGGTAGTTTCTGTGTTGGATTTCTGGCTGATTGACAGACACCTTTATTTATCAACTACAATGATCATTTGCATGGTTTATTGAGCACCTACTATGTGCCAGGTACTTTACATATATATTCTCATATAGTCTCAGAATAATCCTACTTGTAGATAATACTCCTCCTTTTCCAAATCCAGAGAACTTAAGTAATTTATGAGGCTGTTCAGATAAAAAGACACTAGGCTGGTTTTCTAATGTGTCTGCTCTGTCTTGAAAAATCATGTTTTACTCTCATGTGACTCCCATACTGCTGCTCCTGAAATGTCAACTAATTCTAAATATCTGCCTGCAAAGAATTCAGCTGTGATTCATGTTATTACTATTGCAGAAAAAAATACATTATATTAAATTCTAATACCAAATCATTAGCATGTTGTGATTATTGTATTTTTCTTTTTCTTATTCTATTGTTTTATGCTGTTAATTAAGGGTATATAATTGTTTTTCATTACATGACCCTCATAAGAATTGTTTTAAAAATGCTAGGCCAGTGCTGGAAGTTCATTAGGGGCAACCATGGGCATTATCCCTGAATCTCTGCCCTGGATATAGCTACTAGCACTTCTTCATTACTGTATTTTTTGTAATTATTAATAGTAATAAATGTTCAGTGTAAACATAATTCAATCATTTAATTTATAAGTAAATAGATTGGTTTAAGGTCTAATTTCTCCAGTAAAACTATTATGTTACAATCAACCTTTTCATATTAGTTTGTTTCTACAGATTCCTCTTCAATACTTTGTAAGGATAAAGTGCTTATCTTGTTGATTTTATAAAACCAAGCACGTGCACAGAGTGTCAAGGAAAAAGAATAACAATTGTGTTTGGTGAAGCGACTTATATTTTTCTGTTGACTCCTCCATTCTATTCATCTCCATTTAAGATATAACTCTAACTTATCACACACTACCCAATAAACAAAGCCTTTTGTAAAAGCTAGCTGCTGTTCTTGGATAATAGCTGAAAAATGGTGACTCAGTTAATTTACTTATAAATTAATCTATAAAAAAATTATTTAATTTTAACTCTGACACAGATTTTCAAGCAAATGCATCACTTGTCCAGGAAGGTATTTCTCTAATTTTTTTTTCCAAGAAATTTTTCCACCCACGAATAGAACTCTTATTTACTAATCATGTGTCAAAGTGTGGCTAGAAATTTTCCCTAGAAGTTATGTCTGCTTTGCAAATATAAAATGATCACCTATCCTTATGTGGCTGTGAAGGAGAGTAAGGGGAACGCAATCTAGAAAATATTGTTCAGCAAATTACATTTGTTTGCTTTTCATCAAACACATTAATCTGATGTACTTTTATTCTTTATTCCCCCATTAGTTTGTTAGATTTTCATTTGGAGTCATCATCTCATTGAAGAAAATGATGTTCATCCTGTGTTCACGTAGGCAAGATGCCCACTTTCTGGCTCTTTAAGGCTGCTTCACTGCCTAGGGACTTTGCATTTATTTGTAGGGCTTTTTATTTTTTAGAACCATTTTACCTTATATGATTAATGGAGTCACTGTTAATTAGCAACAATTATTTCAGTGCAATGGGAGTGCCCAACTGTATATGCTACACGCACAAACTTTTTCTAAAAATGAAATTTTGGGTGCCTAACCATCATTAGCAGAAGTGCTTTCCTAGCCAGAGTCAAAAGCTAATATTATTTTTTATTAAATATCTTGGGTAGATGTTTGCAAAGGTAGCTGAGACTTTTTTATTTTATTGAAGGAAATTTTCATTTATTTTCCTGTTGAAACACACTAATGTGCAGTGTTTTAATTAGAGAAGAGCATCAGTCAGTTATGCTTTAGCTTTAAAAGAGTAACAGGAAGTAGCTAAAAACATATTAATCTTAAGAATTCAATCCATTCAAGCACTTCAGATTTTTTAAATAATTGGTGTCAAAGTCAGATAATTTTGAAAGATTGTGGTGATGGTAGACATAACCTGAAATAAGACTGAGATGAAATGTTGATACTGGGAAGTATAATTGAATGTATTAGTCTTTGCATTGAAAAATTGTTTTTAATAGCTATAAAATACAAGTCTGAAAAATACAGACATATTTAACAGATGGAGTGAGGTCTAGTGTTTGAAATTAAACATATGCAGGGAAATTGTGTTTTAAAAAAATCTAAAATTTGATTTTCCTTTGTAGGATTGCAATACATCAATGTATCATACACAATTATTTACCAATAGTAATTACATTATGAAAGTTGGTGGAATGGTTACTTTGTTCCCTTTACAAAGCAGAGTATATTCAAAGTTTTAGCTATTCTTATTCTCATTCACCTGCCTTCTGATGGACTCAAGAGGAAAAAAGGAAATGGAGTCAGAGTGAGCATTCTAGGGATTATGCTTGGAAGCATGTCTGCACTGTGAGCATCGTCAGACCTGAGCATTTCTGCAGAAAAAAAGCAGAGAGCTGCTCTTCTAGGCCATATGGCCACAGTGAAAGGTGCTTTTTAACTTGAAATGTCCTATTGTGAAAACAATGGGAAGTGGGATCAATTTTACATAGTGAAATAAATGCTTATCTTTTCATTTTGATTTTAGTTACCAAAAATGGAATTGAACCATCCCCATTTGGCTTCAGATGAATAAAGTGTGAGCCTTGAATGAAAGAAAAGCCTCAACTTTTTTTTGGTGAAAAGCAACAAAATTCCAGAAGGATGAAGATGAACTGTGAATGTGCTCTAAGTGTGCTGCTAAGATAACAGGAAATATTATCCTCACCTCTGAATTCCTTCCTTTTAAGTATATTTTAGAATATGAAAATTGTATTCTAGAAATAGAAAAAATTAGCGGGCACAGAAGACCAAGAAATAGGGTTTTTTATTGTGTGCTTATGAGGGTATGTGACTAAACACCCACAAGGGCAGCATTTTAATTAGATTTCTGGAAAGTGGAATATGGGGGAAGGGGCTATAACAGCATGGTGATATGACATGTTGTTTTCTTTTGTGAGAAATGAAAGGTAATTCCAGGCTAATTTAGGGCATGGTAAGCATTATCCTGAGCTATTGTATTGCTAGAGTCCTTATTAGCTTCTCCTTCTATTGTTTCTCAAATACTCATACAGACTCAGTAAGTGCCAAATGGTAAGCACCCCCCTTGCTCTGCAGGGAGGGCCCCAGCAGATAGATACCACATCTGGAAAACACAAGCCAACCCCAACAACTGACGCAGGGGGTTCAGAAAAGCAGCACACATTATTTAATTACAGAAAATGATTTATTCATAAGCATTAGGAATACGGAATAAATTCAATTTATGAAGATTGGTTTCTTACGCTGAGCTGTTATATGCAATAAGATATAAGGTTAAGTGGCTTATCCTCAGTGACTTGACCTTTCACTTTATTTTCATTATCTTAACAATTTGATTTCATTAAAGAAACCTTAAACAAGGCGTTTTATGGTGAATAACTTGGGCCTGGCACTTCTGAATTCATCTCTTTGGCTCTTGGTTGCAAATAGGTTAAACTCCACATCAGTAACTCCTACCGTGCTTAAAATTTTTATTCAGAAATTCTTAAAGCTTTGCTGCATATCAAAGTCACAAGCTTTACAAATTATGGAGTTTTGTCAATAAATTTTATTTTTACTGTGGCAGAAGGTAAAGGATTTGGGGAAATCTGATTTATTATCTATACCCTGTATTAATCATTGAAAGCAAGAAAATGCATAACAGGTGACCTTTGCCCTTTACTGCTATGGGACAAGTGATATATTGGGAGAGCAGGTGATACTACAGTCTGTTTTTGTTTTAAAATGATTTCTACGCAATAACTTATTTGAACATAACTCCTAAACAAATATATTTAACCCTGGACAAACCCTACCCTAAAGTTTATAAAACCTACTTCGATTCATTTTTTTTCTCCAGCTATTTCCTTTATTTTTTTTATTTTAAATATTAAAAGAATAAATCTGGTTGGAATATAGAGCTAAAATATAGAACCCTTAATATTTTATTGATTACTTGTGTTCTATTATTTCCCAGGTCTGACACTGATACATAGATTCAGGGACTAATTCATCTGAAAATTGGGAGATGATAATAGCAAGATGAAGTTGACTTAGAGCTTATGAAGTAAAGATGTTAATTAAAAAAAAAAGCTGAAATATTTATTAAACTAACTTAAATTCTTAAATTGAAGTAATGTCCTTAATACCTTCAAGTTTACAAATTGCATTTTCAAGTTTTACTACTTTTTAAGTCACTGTTTTAAATTTGCTTTTTAAAAAATTCCTTAGCTCCATAATTTCTTTTGGGTTTGGCACTTGACAGTCTACAAATAACTTTTCCTTTAAAAAAATATAATTTTCTCAATGTAAAAGAGGGAAATAGGATTCACTTATTTACATTACTTTTCATCAGTACAGTTAAGGTGTAATTTGGGATTCTGTTATTTTTATTTTGAGGAAGACCTCTTTTCATGTGGATTTAAGTATCAACAACTGTTTTCTCTAAAAGTTTTAATTTATTGGACTAATGACTTACATTATGATAGAGTTCATATATTTAAATATCAATAATTTATGTCAGCTCTACAGAAAATTAGTCAGAAATAAGTGATGTGGCTGGCTATGGGCTGAATGTGTCCCCCAAAATTCATAAGTTGAAGTCCTAATTCCCAGAACCTCAGAGTGTGACTGTATTTATAGATAAGGGCTTTCTAAAGGTAATTAAGTTAAAATGAGGTCATTAGGGTGAGCCTTAGTGTAATTTGACTGGTGTCCTTACAAGAAGAGGAGGTTTACACAGACATGCACAGCGGAAGACTGTATGCAGACACAGAGGACACCACTGCAAGCCAAACAGATGTGTCTCAGGAGAAACCAGCACAGTTGATGCCTCAGCTCAGCCTTCTAGCCTCCTCATGGTGAGAAAAGAAATTTCTGTTGTTTAAGTCACCTAGCCTATGGCGCTTTGACAGCCCTGGGACTTAGCGTGTTTTAAGACCAGAAAACAAATGAGTCCAATTAGAAATGAAATGTAAAAGTTTAAATAGCATTAATTTCCTTAGATGTTGCTTTTACCTACATAACCATCCAGAGTGAAAGTAAAAGAATATTTTAAAACTCAAATTTGTTGTAAGGGGCATTGAGAAGACGTGTGAACTTACTGAGAATTTGTAGTGTAACCCAGTCAAAACACAGATGCGGATTGAAAACTAAGGTGAAATAATACTAATGAAATAATCACTAACACAAGTAGTTCTTGTTATGCACCAAATACTGTTCTGAATATTTCACATTTATCAAGATTTTTGAGCATCACAGGTCTTCAAGATCTAGGTATTATAATTATCTTCATTTCACAGATGAGGAAACTGAAGCTAAAACGGTTAAATGGCTTGTCAAGGCCATACAAATAGTAGGGGGCAGACAGGATATGAACGCAATCTAGTTCTAGGGTCTGTGCTCCTAACCGGTATGAAATATGGTACCAAGCTGGAATAACCTCCCTATCTTAAGTTTCTGTTGGTTCCTCTTGTAATTTGTTCCCGGAGCTACAATTCAGTACTATCCCAGACTAGGGAATTGCAAAGGAGGACACCTGCTCTGTGGGTGTGTGCACACTTCTGTGCAAGCCTGTGTCTCCAGGGAATGGTGTGAGTGAGGGTGGGACAAGTACCCTGTGGTACTGGGGATTTAGGGAAGATGTCGTTTAGTCATATTTACTTCTCAGTGGGGATGATGGGTTTGAGGAGGTCACACTAGAGGCGGGGAAATGACTTAGCAAGTTGAAGTGGCCTGAACTAGTGATTGAATCAACCAAAATTAGAAGCAATAGTAGTGAGTTGCTGAAGATGGCTTTCAAGCTGGCCAGAGAAGAACACTGAATGGTTTAATGCTCCCTACTCCGACCATAGAAAGTTAAAAACTGAGAGTGAACCCTACTGTAAACTATGGACTTTGGATGATAATAATGGGTCAATGTAGGTTCATTGATTGTAACAAACGTACCACTTCAGTGCCAGATGTTGATAGTGGGGGAGACTGTGTATGTAGGGGCCTGGGTATGTGGGTAATCTCTGTACCTTCTGCTTAATTTTGCTATGAACCTAAAAATGCTCTAAATAAAGAGTACATATATTGATCCTTTATATTCTTGGACAGGGTTGTATATCCTTCTACTTTTGATTCACAGATATATGTGTGTGTGTATATATACTATATATATTATATATATAAACACCGATTTATTGTTTCCTCATTGATTCACTCAGTAGTTCCACAGACATTTATTGACTGTCTATTTGCCAGGTCATTTTTAAAGCTTGGGGATATAGCAGTGAATAAAACTCATCAAATCCGTGACTTCATGGACATTGTGGGGAAGACAGACAATAGCAGATACATATATAACATCAGGTAATGATAAGTATTATGAAGAAAAATTAAGCATCTTAAAGGATAGAGAGTGATATGGATGGTGAAGAGTCTTTTAGTTAGGTTTTCAGTTATCTTTTCTTTTAGATATCTTTTAGATAGGTTTTCAGGGAAGACGTCTGAAATATAATGAGTTAAAAGAAATACATATTTGGTCATTCATTGGATATATATTTCCCAGGTACATTTAGTCTTCATCCACAGTTCCTGAAAACACTTCAGAGCCTTAAAGGTGAAATGGGTGTCTTATTCTGTTAATGAGAGACTTTTGGGCCCCACCCAAGGGCAGGGGCTGGGGTTTGAATCAGCCAATGGCCAATGATTTAGTCAATCAGGACTATGCAATAAACAAAAACCCCTGAGAGAGCTTATCACTCCCATGGATCCTGCTTCTCAATCAGAGAGGCTTCTATGCTTGGGGAACCAGAGTGAGCCCATATGCCACCAGGCCAGGCCCCAGGCTCCACAAGGATAGAAGCTCTTTTATTTGGGACCTTTCCCTATGTATCTCTTCATCTGGCTGTTAACCTGTATCCTTTATGAAACTGGTATATTTAAGAGTTTTCCTGAGTTAATGGAACCTAACGGGATGGTCTTTGGAAGCTCCAATCTGTAACCCGTAGGTCAGAAGCACAGGGAACTGCCTGGGGCTGGCCACTAGAGTCTGGAGTGCGGGGTGGAGGGCAGTTCTGCAGGATGGAGCCCTTAACCTGGGGAATCTGGTGCTATCTCTCAGCAGATAACCTCAGAATTGAATGGAGTTCTTGGGCATGCTGCCCGTGTTTGAGAATTGCTTGGTGGTGTATGTGTGGGAAGACCCCCTCCTACACACACATTGGAATCTGGCCCGGGAACCAGAAAGGAGTTATACTGCTGTGTATACTATTACTGCTGTATATTATCATTATTGTGTATGAAAAATTACAGCCTCTCTGAGGAAGTGAATTTTGACATCCACTGGAGAAAAGTAGGAAAGGTTGAGCCATGCAGAGGTAATGGGGTTAGAGAAATTCAGGCAGGAGTAGCAAGAAAATAGCCCTGAAGCTGGGGCAGGCTTGGTGCCTGTGAGAAATAGCAGGGAGGCTTGTGACCCGGGGCTCAGTGAGTCAGGAGAGAGCAGGAGAGCTGTGGTCCACAGGTAGCTAGACGCCAGATCAGGAGGGAAGACATCGATTTTGTTTTGATTGTGACAGAAAGCGATTGGAGGGTTACAAGTTAGAGAAAGAAAAGTTCTGACCTCTTTTACATAACAAAGGACAAGAGTAAAAGCAGGATGGCTATTAGATCTTGATGACTTGGAATACACTGAAGTTGATGAGAAGTGAGTTGAGCCCGAGATACACTTTTAAGGTATAGCCAAGGGATTTGCTGATGAATTGAAGGGTCAAGACTGAGAATCAATGATAATACTGAGGGTTGGTTCAGAAAGTAAATGGGGATGAATAGGAGATGGGAACACTTGCGGAAGATCAAGTCTGGGTGCAAAATTTAAGAGTTTGGTTTTGGTAAAAGTCAAGATTATTACATACTAAACGTTCAAGTAGAGATTTTCAGGGGGAGTTGGATATATGGCATTCAAGAAAGAGGTCAGGCCTGGAGATAAGTAGCTGAGAGTCATATTTGCATAAATGATCCAGGCAGTAGATGTGTGGAGAGCTGAGGCCTGAGTTCTGAGTTTCTCCACCATTTAGGCTGGGAGGGTCCAATGAAAGAGACCCAGATGGAGGCACCAGTGAGGCAGGGTGAACCCATGTGTGCCTATGTAAATTGCACGTCACCTAGTAAAAATGGTTCCAGTTGCAAATGCCCTAGCAGAACCACTGAAATTATGAAAACAAGAGGCTGAGGTTTTGGGTTATTCATGAATTAATTTATACTTAAAAAGAGGCCTTCAAATCCTCCTTTCCTCCCGTTCTATTCCAGGGCATAATTAAGCTACCATACTGTCTCACCTCCAGAGAAACTAAAAGCTGAACTGTTTTGAAGTTAAAGCCTACATGAGAAATATCAACACAATGTAGTACTGCTGAATATGGGAATATGCCAAATTATGAATAAATGAGTGTATAGAAGTGAAATACTTATTTGTGAGGGGTTTATTTGTTAACTTTTTTTCCCTATTGTAAAGGTTTTGTTAATCCTTGCATATCAGGGAGATTTAGAAAAATACCAATGACTGGGCTCTATCCCAGAACAATTACATCAGAATTTCTGAGGCATCAACATTTTTTCATTTTTAACAACACTCCCCAGGAGACTCTAATATGCAACTAGGGTTGAGAATCACTTGTCTCCATGTATGTATCACTTTATATAGTTGTAATCAGTATAATGACTACAATGCTTTTTTGATCCTTTTCTGATATATTTCTTTTCTGTATAATCTTTAGAATTTTATGGTAATATAATTTTGCATAATTTTATAATGTAATTTATATACCAGATTATTTTAAAAAAATAAGTTAAGTCTTAGTCTAAGTCTTATATACCAGATTATTTTAAAAAAATAGTTAAGTCTTAGGCTGCATTTCGTATTTTGAAGCCATATGTATAACATTGCAATTAGCAATTATTCACCTGTCAGTTTGTATTCTTAAGCAAAATATTTGGACATAATATGTAGTTCATTGTATCCATATTGTTTTCCAAAACTCGAAAATGATTTACAATCCCTTGGAGTATTTGGGGAATCACAGTCATCACGATCTAACCTCCGTTGAGTATAAAGATTTTTTTCTTAAAATTGCTGGAGTAATGACCTCCGTTGAGTATAAAGATTTTTTTCTTAAAATTGCTGGAGTAATGGATTATATTAATGAGGGTATTTTTCCTTGCAAGCAGCAGAAACCAACTTAAAATGAAAAAGGGCATTATTTTCTTGTGTAACTAAAATATTCAGAGGTTACTTGAGTTTGGGCAATGATGAACCCAGAGCCTCACATATGGTACAGGATTCGATTTCTCTTTCTTCAGAAGTTAGCATTGCAGGCTTCTCGATTGGCTTTATTCTTGGGAAGGGTCATACGCCTTTTTACTTTAGCTTCCATCATTCCAGTCTATGACTGAAGTTCAATTTGACTGGCTCGGTCTGAATAAGTCACTGTGGCTACTGTTACTAGGATTTGGAATTCTCACCTGCCTGTTCTGGATTCCGGTTTGAGGTTGATACACCAGGACATGGATTCAGAACTAGTGGTGACAGGGGATCTAGAGATAGGCCAGGTTAAGCAAAAACATGTGTGCAGTATAGATTGGATATGATGTATAACTTTTCTTTTGACATGTATTCATGTTACTGTTCTAACATTGTTTTAATACAATGTTTAGCATGTTGATATAGTAAGACATACCATATTATTTTAAAAACTACTTTTATGTTCGTAGAGTCCTATAGAATATTTATTTAAAGAAAAATAAGTGATCTTAAAAATAACAACTGCTTGACATCTGTAGGTCAATGTTCATTTATGAAATTAGAAATGGAGAAAAGGACGTCCTATTGTATATACGGTGCTCTATATGATAGTTATTCTGAACATAATGTGTTCTCACAATTCATGTTTCTGTTGAATTTTAGGAGGTGACAATATTCATTCAGCAGCTCCCAGGAATATACCTTTTTAATCTGTTGGTGTTTTATTACAAAGATAAACCATAACTTCAAATGGTTCATCACTATAATTTTAAAGTTTGCACACCAAACCAGCACCATATATAACTGAAGTTGTCTTAGCAATGTTCAAAAACTATTAATCACTTATTCAAGATGACGGAGCATAACACCCAGGCCTAAAATTTTCCCATCTGAAGGAAGGATGAAAAAACAATATAACAATTTCTCTCCGGAACCAGCTCATCACTTACGTGGTACCAGGTAGAGGAGCAAAAATGATAGAGTTCATATTCATTTCTGACAGCAGCACTGATATATTAGAATCTAAAATGTGATAAGGGCATGATTATATCAAACTTTATGTACAATAGTACTGAAACATTTGGTTACATGAAAAAATATTTGTTTTCTTTTCACCTATTAAAATTATTCTCTAATAGTAGCTCGTTACATTCCTATGATACATAAGCACATCTTTATGTACTATATGAATAAGAACACTGTTTAGGAAAGTTTTTTTTTAATGTTTTTCTTTAGTGTTGACAAACTGAGGTCATTTGGCAAAAGAAACAGTAGAAACAACAAGGTAGAAGACATTTATGACAATGTATAATATTTTGAGATGAATCCTTTAATTTTTTTATAGGCTGAAAATAAGTAATATGTATCTTCTGTAGATAAAATAGAACAAAATAAAATTATAGATTGATATTCTTAAATATTGAGTTTCATAGTAATTTGGATTTTAACTTTGTGTTAACTCCTCAAATTTAATTGCAATTCATTATATATAAAAGTAGTCCAGAGCCTAAAAGGTATAGAAATAATATTGGTATTCATCTACCTAAGAATGAAGACATTCTTCACACTCTGAATTTTTAGTAATATTTTTGAAAATATTGTTTAGACACAAACTTCTCATTACTTGTTACTTTCTAGAGCTGTCAGCCTATCAAATCATTAGGCCCTACCACACATTCTGTTCTTGTAAATATTCCAATAATGGGCATGATATTTAACAGATGATCTCTACATTTCTATGAATTTAATCTGGGTTCATTCTTGAAAGTTGAGTGTTCCTTATTTTTAAAATAAGAGCTCATACTTGTTGAATATTTTTTATATTGCCACTATTCATTCTCTAAACAATTTACCTAGATGTTGGTACTATTTTCAAATGAGGAAACTGAGTCAAGGGAAGTTAAGTGTCTTGCCTATGAAAACACAGGTAGTAAATGAAGGCATTCTGGCAGGGGTGTACAACATTATATGACCTTTTATGAAGTCTTACTATCTGGAGGATAGAACTTCTCTCCTTTGGAAGAGCTCAAGCATCCGCCTACAGTGATATCACTGAGTGGTTAAATAAAGCTATGGAGGTAGTGGAAACAGTTTCTAGGGCACCAATCAATGAACTTTGGAGATGCCAAGAATCAGTTAAGTTTGGCTAAATTTCCCCCAGAAAACATGATATCCCTTAGAAATTCATCAAACTTTGTCTTTCAAGAAGCCAATATTGAAATTAATTATATTTATTTTTACTGATTCAATGGAACCTAGTAGTAGAATCTTTCAAAAAGCTTCAAACATTTCTCCTAGTATGGTTCTTACTGTGTTGAGGACTTACACAGGAATGTTATCATAGAAAAGATTCAGTCTCTCTCTCTCTCCCTTTTTTGGTAAAATTCTAATGATTATGAGGGTCAAAGGTCCCTTAGAACATTTTTTATTTTAACGGCTGTTTCTCAGAATAAAGACTAAAAAACCCATGTAAATAAGATGTTAGTATTCTGAAAGAGTAATATTTTGGGAAGACTGGAACTGGATGAAAAGTATGGGATTAAACACCTACAAGGTAGTTCTCAAACATTTTGGTCTTAAAACACCTTTTTGCTCTAACCTATGACTGCCCATCACAAAAAAAACTTTGTTTTTGTCTTTGTAGGTTGTATCTCTTAGTACTGACCATACTAGAAATCCAGGAAATTTTAAGAAATAATTGATTAACTAAAGAATAAATCGTTTCATACAAAACGTATAATATGTTTAATGAACAAGTAACTATTTTCTAAAATAATTAGTGAGTAGAATAACACTGTTTTATATTTTTTCAAATCTTAGTGTCTGGCTTAATAAAAGATATTTAGATTCTCATATCTGCTCCTTGATTTAATCTGTTCTGATAATGTCATTTTTATCGAAATATAAGAAGAAAATCTGGTCTCACTCAGATATGAAGTTGAAATAACTTCTTTCTTTCTTTATTTTTTAAAGATAACTGTGGATATTCTTCTTTGATGTTATGCCCACATACGTCAAGTGGTTGATTTCAATCTGGATCTGAAACCATATCAATGAACTTCTTTTCTCTGTTACATTAAAATCCATTGGCTACCTTGCATTTTAGATGGATCATTATCTGTGCATGATTCTGTAACATCATGCATAGGTCATTTGGAAATGTGGTTGGTTTACTAATTTTGCAGATCTTCCAAATGTTAACACATTTCATTATACAATATCAAAAAATTACATTAGTGTTTATCACTAGCATCGCGTTCAATCTCATCAGAAAAGTCTTTTAAGTATTGAGAAACTGGCAAGCTCAGAGTGGAGGACACATGTTTTCCTAAAATATAGCTTTTGGTTGAAATTTTGAATTTATCATCATTGGTAACACATATGGCTAGTAGTTTTTTTCTGAAGTGACAATAAAGGGACCACCGTGCCTTGCTTTGTCTAGGACTTTTGTTGCAGTTTTAGCACTGAAAGTCCTGTGTTCCCAGAATCCTTAAGTACCAGGTAGACAAGGATGGTTGGTCACCCTAAGTGACAGGCTCACATTTTTTAGAAAATATTTCTAAATATTCAAGTCAGAATAACAATAGTTTCTCAATTATTCTTTCAAGGAAAAATGGGTGCTCTATTAAGAAGGCTAGTTTAGCTCATAACCTGATCACACAAGAGCTTTTCTTGGAGAAAGCCATTTGCATGTATGTATGTAGAAGTGCTTTATGCATATTCCCATTTCTGTCACCCAGAATATTTTTTAAAGTATATTTGTAAGTAAGATATCCTTAAAAAAAATTAATGCCAAGTGCCTGGCAGTGTGGAATACAATGACTACTAGTATATACAATTGGTGTCATTGTCCTGGTTTGTACTAACACACTAGTGCAAAACATTTCCCAACATTTCTTTTGCATCATCACTTTAAGGTATTGACATGCTGAAAAGGAAAGTAATGTTTTAATATTATTATAAACATATTTTTGGCTTTGTGGAGGCCTTGAAAGGGTCTCACAGACCGTCAAGGCTTTGCAGATCTGACTTTGAGAACCACTGATCTAACAGAATCTTTTTTATATAGTACCCGTCACATATATTTTATATTAGTTGTTTTCAGCAAACATTACAACAGTACCTACTTTTCTTTCTTTCACTCACTGTCATAGAGGTTAATATCTATATTCAAACCCATATGCACCTGTGGTAAAATGACTTCAAATAACTGTCTAGTTATGCATCAGAAGTCTTTTCTCGATATGAAGAAGAGTCAATGTAAAAAAATTACCTGTGTGATCTTGAGCAAGTTAGTCATCATTCTGTGGCTAATTTCCTATGTAGTAAATAAGGCAGTTGGCTTAAATTAGTGATTGAGAGTCAGGAAAACACTGCCTCCCTAGGAGTTGTGGGAATATGTACTATAATGGTGTTTCATTAAATGTGTTGTTGCAGTTGGGAAGGGAGTTCACTGGCGTTCAATACACCGGTCCAGGGTTGCTAAATGACCTCCCAACCAGTAAGTCCTACCACAAATGCCACTAACAATAACACCACCTTTGGGAGACGCTGTACCTTTCTACCATCACATGACAGACGCCTTGTTCCTCCAGGAGGAATACTTCTCAAAGAACAGCAGGTTTTGTGTCAAAGGAGAAGGGAGAAATGAGAACCTAACGATGGAGGGATTTGTGCTAAAGGGAAAGGGGCTGAGCTATCTGTCCATGTTGGCAGGAGTGTTGAGGATGGAGGGAGGAGAGACCGATGGCATGTGTGAGTGTACCAGGTCTTCCTGTCACCCACCTTCCCCTATCTCATATCCCAGGCTCTGGCTAGGATATCATTACAACCATATTAAATATTCTAAAATACATTGTACCTCTCTTTCTTTATTATGCAATAGGATGCAGTGTGAACAAAGTTCTGAAACAAAAATAAAACTCCTGTTTTTTTTTCCACAACCTACATAGAAAATCAGAATAAAATGGATAGATATACTGTTTAAAGAGTTATTGAATTATTAGCTACCTAATCCTCATTGTTTCAAAATAGGAAACTTATACTCCAAAGAGAGAATATATTTAGTCAAAATCATATATTCGGTGGCCAAATGAAATTGACTCCCAATAAAAGGAGATAACTGGAGTTTAAAAGATTATGGCTGGACCATAAGAAAGAAACAGATCCTACTATTTGCAACAACATGGATGGAGCTGGAGGATATTATGCTCAGTAAAATAAGTCAAGCAGAGAAAGACAAATACCAAATAATTTCCCTCATTTGTGGAGTATAACAACGAAGCAAAACTGAAGGAACAAAACAGCAGCAGACTCACAGACTCCAAGAAGGGACTAGCAGTTACCAAAGGGGAGGGGTGGGGAGGGAGGGAGAAGGGGATTGAGGGGTATTATGATTAGTACACATGGTGTAGGTGGGGGGGATCATGGGGAAGACAGTGTAGCACAGAGAAGGCAAATAGTGAATCTGTGGTATCTTACTACATTGATGGACAGTGATTGCATTGGGGTATGAGGGGACTCGATAATATGGGTAAATGTAGTAACCACATTGTTTTTCATGTGAAACCTTCATAAAAGTGTATATCAATAATACCTTAATAAAAAAAGAAAAGAGAAAAAAATAGATTATGGCTGGACCAGGTATCAGGAATTCATTTGCATTTTAAATTTGAGACACATAATACGTTTTGATTATTGCAAATTCAGATAAAGAAGCTTAATTTGTTTTGCTTTTGTTTTGTTTTGCTTTTCAGTTTCAGGGTCTTATAAAGCCTACCTTTTTAAGTGGTAGTGACTATCAGAAGGAATCATTCATTAAAAGAAGAGGTATTAATAATATTTTATGTAATGTTATCATAGAACACTCTCAATTTTTCATGGTCACATTTTTTTTATGAGTTATTTGTGATCTTAGACTCCTGCATCTTTTCTGCTCCAATATTTAGTGATTTAAGACTCCTAAGATGTTATCTACCAGTGAGCAGAAAAAGGCCCATAATAATTACCATTTATTTTCTGTTTCCTTGGTTGCCCTGGCAAAATAAGTGATTGAGGATTTATAGTTATTAAAATAGTTAGGAAACTTTTGCCTAATAAGTGATCATTTCTATTTATCTATAATTTGGTACTCCAGATCATATTCCTTTTCTCCCCACTTTATTAATTATAAGAAATTGATAAGTAGTGATTCTAGAGCATCTTACTACGCTGATGGACAGTGACTGTAATGGGGTATGGGGTAGGGACTTGATAATAGGGGGAGTCTAGCAACCATAATGTTGCTCATGTAATTGTACATTAATGATACCAAAATGAAATTAAATTAAAAAAAAAGAAATTGATAGCAATTTCCTAGCTCTGCTTTTGTCAGCTGAGAGAAACGGACAAGTTTCTTAAGCAATCTGGGACTCAGTTTCTTCATTTGAAAAATAAGGTACGACATATACAAGTATTGTGAGAGTTAAATTATATTCAGCTTGTAAATTAGAATGCCTAGTGCCTGGCAGGAAGTTGATTCTTAATGAAAGTGACTCTCCTTTAGTTCTCATTCAAGAAAAGCTAATAAACAAACACATAGTTGTGGATATGTACTTGGTTTAGATTCATTTCATGTTGCCCTGCCCTGCTTTTGATTCAGGGTTCCGTTTGTTTCAAGGTCTTATTTTGAATTTTGAGACTGGCTTTTGTGGATTTGACATTTGGGTCTACATAATAACTATCCATGTTGTTCTTCTTTAATGGGGAAAAGATGTGAATAAAGAGCATTTTAGAAAGAGGAGATGGGCTCAGGAGGTTAAGGAGCTCAATAACTATTTAGAATTTAACACAACATCTGACATGTGTCCAGGCTCTTACTAAATATGCATTGAACAATGAGTTATTCCCTTTCCACCATTCATTGCATGGGCACCTCTGGGCCTGCTGGTGGCCAGGTAGGAGCCTCTTTTTAGGGTTTAGCTCAGCACTGGATTTTTTTTTTTGTTAACATATTTTTATCTAATTATAAAAATTATAACCATTGTGTAACCATTAGAAAACACAAGAGAGAACAAACAAGAATTTAAAAATAATCCACAGTCATAGTTCCCAGTGACATATCTACTTTAACATAGACATACATTTTAAACTAAAATAGGACCTGAAATTTAATGTTACATTTCTACTTTTAGGACATATAGATGAGAGCTAGCTACCTTAAATCCACACTTCAAAAATCAGGTTTTAGCCTTAAGTGAGGCTAAATAAAGTTTAATAGAAAATTCAGAATGGAACTTTGGGCAGTTTCAAGGCATATGTATAGTTCTTAGGAATCCTAAGTTTTAAAATGATTGACTTTTAAAAATAAATAGCAACATTTAACAGTCTCTTGTTTATAATTTCTTCAAATCCATACTAATACTATTTACTGAACTATTATTTTGATGAATTATTAAGTCGCCAAATACTTTGAACCTATTTATCTTGAGGGCTGATTCAATTTTCAATCATTTCTAAGTGTATATTGAAGTCTAGAGTTCCTCCACCATAAAAAGGAAACAAGTCAATGGAGGGAGACGGCAAGCCTTTACTTGTTCTGTTCCCAGCTTTTAGCACAAAATTGCTGTCTATGTGGTGTCAACCCCTCCTTTCACCTGCTTGCAAAAGTGAAGACAGGCAGGGCCCTGACAGGTCAGTCTGGTTGTTAACCTCAGGCATCTTCAGAGGTGACAAGATTCACTGTCTCAGGAATGCGTGAAAACTTTGCTCTATGGAACTCAGTGGCCAATCATAGGTTGCGTTTGAAAACATGGCTCAGCAAGTTAGTGAAGATTTCTCAGGGCCGTGAGAATATGAGCTGTGAACCTAGCCCCCTCAACTAGAATGTATAACCATTCTTCTAAATCCTGCTGTCAAATTTTAAATATCACATATAGTTTTTCTGACAGTAGTAAATTTGGGGAAGGAAAATCTTGCCTTTGACTTTAAAACAGCAATTAAATACTTGCCTCTAAAGTTCTAAGTCTGTTTCCACTGTGGTAGGTCCGCCTGGTTGAATCAACTAAAAACTTGCACTTCTTCATAGACTGACTTCCCTAACAGCTTCACTACTTTTTGGGATAAAGTGCCTATTGATACACAAAATTCCAAGAAGAGGCAAAAGCCAAATTAGCCATTATTGCACCAGTTTTGTGATTTAAAATTTGCTAAGAGGTTCCCTAAAAGTTTTCATGCACTTGGGAGCTCAGCCTATTTAAAAGAGTATTTGGTGATTCCTTAGTTTATTCTATTTTCAAATGCCATGGTTTACCCCTCAGCCTTTCCCTACCTCACAGAAAGAATTGAGATGTATAGTTAGAAAGTATGGACCCTTGGAATATTATTTTTAAATGACCATTCTTTAGTTTTCTTTTAAAATTAAAGAATCAAATAAAGAATTAAAAT
Source organism: Phataginus tricuspis (assembly GCA_029783875.1). Taxonomy (NCBI): domain Eukaryota; kingdom Metazoa; phylum Chordata; class Mammalia; order Pholidota; family Manidae; genus Phataginus; species Phataginus tricuspis. Next base: position 6,869,984 of record JAQQAC010020790.1, on the reverse strand, counting down.
TCTGGCCTTGTTTTTCTGCTCATCTACAGAAGGACATGAAAGACGAGTTGCTCGCCATTCATCCTGTTTGTAAAAACAACACTCCCAGAGGAACCCCAGACTATTATTGTTCTCCCCTGTTCCTGTCAGTAATTGATTTGGGAAGCTTTCTTAAAGAATGGGATTTTCTACTTTATTGTCACTACTGCTGAATACGTTACACCCGGATTGTCAAAATTTTGAATGCAATAAAATGAATAGTAATACACCTATAATGAACATAATTCAGTCCTTCAGGATGTAGAATTTGAGGTTGTGCAGACCCTCCATTATGAACATCAATGCTAATTACATTGCAGCTATAAAGAATATAGAAAGTGGGCTGAAACAGCCTTCATCCTGTAGTACTCTGCAAGTTGTTTGATAAAAGGAACCCCTTCGATCACTTGTTTACTTGTCTCCCATACAGGGGAAGGCAGTAAGGGAGTGGGGAAAGGGGGATCATGAGAGGCGGGCAGGTGGGTATGGGGGATGTAGTCTGTACTTTGCAAACGTATTACAGAATAAAATAGAGTGACACTGGTCAGTTTCCACAAGGACCAATCATAAATGTGATCAGAGGCAGAGACCGAGAGCAAGACACTGAGGCAGCTTATATGGTCGCACTGATGGGACATGCTCTTTTCTTTCCTAGGGAGCTGCAGTCAAACAATAAGTGGAAGACTCTCAAGCTTAGTCACCATGTCATGACTTGACAGTCAATTTCTTCACTTCCTTCCACCCCACAGAGAGTCCCCGCATCCCTTGGAATTCAGTGCCTGCTAGACTGTGGAAAGATAAGACACATTGCAGGGCTACAGGCCAGGGCCTCGTGCCATCCTGAGTCAGCCCAGCTTCCCCTCAGGCCTGCTGAGTGCCCTCCCAGGAATGCAGTTGGCGGGGAGCCAGCGTGCAAGGCTGCCCTCCTCCACAGCTCCAGGTAGAGAGAGCAGCGCCAGCGCTGCAGCTTCCAGGCCTGCTTTCTCTGGGTCACTTCCTCCCCCGTTTGGTTGCAAAAGGGTGACTAGAGTTCATCCACTCGGTTGCCACTTCTTTGAGCAGGTAAGTCAGGTCGTTCTCACAAGGCTGCAGCTTCCTGCTGAGCTGCTCACAGTGAGTCCAGTTAATAAATCGCTCCTCCAGCTGAGACCGTTTGTCAGGCATATTGCACCAGTTACAATTGCATCCTGAAATATTTTCACTGTAGTATGCTGCAGTCTCCTTGAACACTACCATTTTTTTCTTTTAAAGCTCTGTCGTTTCACCATTAGTAGGAAGCCTCCCACTAAGTGAGCACAATTCAGCAGGTCTGGCATAGCTAAGCTTGATCCTTTCTGGCTGGTGTCTTATTGCTGCTTCTTGCCCGGCCTCCTCTCTGATTTTTAACCCGGCCTCCTCTTTTATGTTCACTTATTTCATTATTTGAAAGAAAATAGCAGAACCTGGAGGCTGCAGCCCAGTCGTTCTCCTGGACTCCTGTCCTCCCCTGTGGTCTCTTTTAATCTAAATTTCTGTCTCACTATTACAAATATGGCAGCTGAGATGCCTGGGGAATCCGAAATAAACCAAGGGCTTGTATGAGGATGTGCCTGTGAGGGGGTGTAGCCGGGTGTGTCTCCAGGATCACCGCCTCACATGGGCTACAACTGCAGATGCGGCAGCCCCCTCTGCAAATGGAGGTTTTATGGCCACACAGAAGTGTGAGTTCCCACATTTAATTACCACATATGGTGAGTAACAACATGCTCTGGTGCTGGTTTAACACTTGTGAAGCAACTGGAGGGCTGTCCGTTCTTAGATACTGAATTGCCTCACGGCTGCAGAAGAGGTACTGCCGCAAGCCGGTTTCGGCATGAAAGGCCACCGCCGGGATGCTCTGGTGGCCGCCTGGCCTGCTTTCCCTGGGCAAAGACAACGGGAACTCCAGCTGGCTTTTGCAATACCACGTTTGATCGACTGCTCTTTCGTCTGTATTTTTTGCTTTCTCAGCTGGCTCTCAAAAAAAACACAAAAGTCAAATTTTAAAAGAAAGGGTAGTGAGACTGGAAATTGACCACACACTATTCTGGTAGAAAGGGCATATATGGCATTCTATTACATGCAATTATCCAATTGTACAGTTTTCATATACACGTTTATATTGAATTCTTATGGTTGGCTACCTGTTGCTCAAATCTCTCTTAACTTATTCAATACAAATGTTGGCAGCTACAATATGCCAGACGTTAAGGGTGTCATATTTCATTATTGGCTTTTTCATATTGTTTATTTAAAATCATATATTGAGGTTGTATTTACATACTATTTTCAAACTGAGCAATTCTGACTTTCTTGAAGAACTCCAAATTACAACTCACATCTTCATTCGCACTGTTCAGTGGAGTAACAATGGTTTCAATTCACTTAAAATACTAGGTTTTTAGTTGAACTAATATGTTTACAGACTAATTCAATGTGGTAATTAAAATGTTTCTTTTATATATACTTCAGCACATTTTGTTGCTCTGGATTCATTTCTCACATCTACTTCCTAATTCTGGGGAAAAAAATTAAAAGTCAAGCCCTGAGTATTTCCATTCTAGATGAAACCTACTGCCTTTTCAGCTCTGATTCTGTTTCCTACTAAAACCAGGAGATGTGTTTTAGAAGGACAGGATTGACCCTCATTATAGCAACTTCAAAAATCACTCAGGCTAAACCCCACTCCCAGTAAAAGGAATGAGCTCTTCTGGAGAATGGCGGCTCCCTGGGCAGCAGCAGTGAAGGTACACAGCAAGCCTGACATATTTTTTTTTTTATGCCAGAACTCGGGAAGTGTAAAAAAAAATGATGAGAACACATCAAAAGTACACAAAAGCTAGGTTGAACGAGTTCCCACAGGCCAAATATAGGACAATTTGGTCATGAGAAGGAGAGAGATTAATGGTATATACTTGAATAAAACAAGAATTCATGGATCCAAATTGATACTCAATTGAGCCCTGCTATACTCAACTGAATAAAGAAGAAAAGAAAGCTGTTCCTTACTGCCTGGTAGAGGCCAATAGATAAAATAGAGTTGGAAATTTACCATTTTGCCGGCATCCGAGTAAAACTGATTCAAGCCAGAATGATCAACAGGTTAAATCTAGGAGAGGGAAGTTTGGTGAGGAACAAGATGTTTTACATAGTCTCAGAATATCTCTTCACAAATGACTTAGTAATTATAAAAAGGAAAATAGTGTACAGTGGAGAGAAATGGGATAAGATCATAACCAAGTGGATCCATGCTGACATCACCAATATGAGGCAAAGTGACACCCTGTGCTTCCAAGTGTGAGACCGTGATACATCACTCATGAGGCAGTCCAGCCCAAACTGGGTAATCTGGATTTAATCAAGAGGAAACAACTGAAAAACCCCAGTCTTAATCATGGTACTTAATGAAATTATTGGCCTGAATTCATCAGAAATGCTAAAGGCATGAAAGATGAAGGAAGGTTGAGGAACAGTTCCAAATGTAAAGGCTAATGAGCTATGACAATAGTGCCGTATGTCATCCTAAATGATATCTTGAATCAGAAAAAAAAATTCCATAAAGGATATTATTGGAACAATTGGTGCAATCAAAATAGGGACTTTATGGTGTTATATCAATGTTAAGTGTCCTGAATTTGATCATTGTACTGTGTTTATGTAAAAGAAAAATCTTATTCTTAGGAAATATAAACTCAAGTATTAAGGGATAAAGATACATGATGTGTGCAACTTACTCTCACATGGGTCAGAAAGACAGGTGTATTTTTTTAAATGTGTAATATATATGTATATGTATATAATATAGATGGATATAGAAGAATAGATGAGATAAAGAAAATGTTAAAATTTGATAAATCTCGGTAAAGAGTAATCAGGTGTTCTTTGTATTGTTTCTCCAAGTTTTTCTAAGTTTGAAATAACTCCAAACAGAAACTTAAAAGGAAGAAAACACAGAAGACAACAAGCCAACTCATTTTCATAGAATGCTTACTATAGCTGCATTACTCTGGATACAATTCCTAGGAAACAGCAAACTCCCCATTAGAATTTAAAATCTACTTGAGAAGAATACCTTAGCATATAAAACAATCAAATGAGTGAATCTTACATAACAAGCTAGTTACAGTGGTACACAAGTTATGGAATAAGCTTTTACAGGTTAGCAGTACATACTTACTTATACCATGGGCATTCTCTCATCATATGAAACCACAGGATGTTAACGTTTTTCTTGAAGCCATGTAGACTTAATTTATTACAGGGACTTATATTATTATTATTTGGCCATTTATCGATCTATGCTGCAGAAGAGCATGGCTCTAGGACTCAGGACACCTCATTATTGGAACTACTGTGTTATATAAGAACTGTTTGATTTTATCAAATCAGTAAGCTTCGTGTGGCCTCAGTTTCCTCACCTGTGAAATGAAGGTGAACTCCAGGACCCTTTCAACCTTAAAGGCCTAAATGGAAATTATAAGAGCTGCATAGAGCAGAAAGTTGATGAAAGTAACTGGATATATTAAATGTGCTTTGATGGCTTGAAATTACGATGAATAAGCAAATAGCCAAACTTCTATAGACGCTACAAACTTTGATGATAAAAACACTTTCACTTCCCCAATTACTCCCGTACCTTTAATTTTTATTTTATTTTATGTATTTTGGTATCATTAATATACAATCACATGTGCAACACTGTGGTTACTAGATTCCCCCCATTATCAAGTCCCCACCACATACCACATTACAGTCACTGTCCATCAGCATAGTTAGATGCTACAGAGTCACTACTTGTCTTCTCTGTGCTATACTGCCTTCCCCGTGACTCCCCACATTATTTGTGCTAATCATAATGCCCTTTAATCCCCTTATCCCTCCCTTCCCACCCATCCTCCCCAGTCCCTTTCCCTTTGGCAACTTTTAATCCATTCTTGGGTTCTGTGAGGCTGCTGCTGTTTTGTTCCTTCAGTTTTTGCTTTGCTGTTATACTCCACAGATGAGTGAAATCATTTGGTACTTGTCTTTCTCTGCCTGGCTTATTTCACTGAGCATAATACCCTCTAGCCCCATCCATGCTGTTGCAAATGGTAGGATTTGTTTTCTTCTTATGGCTGAATAATATTCCATTGTGTCCATACCTTTCATTTTATTTGATATTCATGGCAAAGCCACTGTGAGATATATAGGGCATATTATCATCAACTCAGTTTTTCAGGAAACAAAACACCCTAAGATGTGACCTTTATATCTGTAAATATTTTTTTATCTATCAACTTCAGAAATTTCTATTCACAATTACATAAAATGAGAAAATTAATGCCCCATGTGCTTTCTTCCATCTCTGCTCCATTTACATGTCCCAACATTATACATTGTCAATATTTCTATCACTTGGGTCGTTCCAAATGTTTAATTATTCTACACTTTGCCAATAGGCTGAGTAAAAAAAAAAGTTTTTAAGTAAAAACATTTCACTACAATAATAATGTGAATATTATTACTTAAGGCAGAAAGCAGCATGATTAGGCCCATAAAGAAGGAGATCTGGAGAAATGGGTGAATTATTTCTTTTTTAAGTTTAAGTAAATTGAATTAAAGAAATCAATGTAAGGCAATTACAAGAAAGTCTTATAAGAAATTCTGTAGCAATACTCTTAGAATGTATTCATCAACATGATACAGAACATGCTTGTATTAATATTTGAAGGTTATCATGTAATTAAAATCACATCATTTAAAAATTCTCCTAAGAAATTATGTAGTACTGAGAATATATTCATGCCCCCTAAATATCCACAATGCCACTTTGAAAAAGACTATCCTAGATTAACCAGGGGTTTGATTATTTGTGCTTTGTAAAATTCCTTAGCATAAATATCCAATACCCAAAATGTGTTCCATAGAATTAATATTAAAAGGTAGTTTATGGGGAAAAATGTGGGGTTCCATGCCCATATCTGATAAGCATTGGTTAGAAAAAATTAAACAGACACTTTCAATGTGGGACTTCTTAGGTCCTTTAACATACCAGGACACAATTTGTCCCATGGAACAATTGTTTGTTTGTTTGTTTGTTTCCCCTTCAAAGTATCTCACAGGGCTAGTAGTTGACTATGTTTATGTATTGTCAAATAAACATTCCTGTCGAATACACTTTGGGGTAAAACACCAAGGTCAATATACAGAATAAATTACATTTCTAAATACTAGCAAACAAAACTTAAAAAAAATTCACTAGCACAGTGGATATATCTGGCATATAGAAGATGTTCAGTATTCGTTGAATAAATAAGTGTGTAATTTGGCTTTCAAGTGTATTTTATTTATTTATTTATTTATTTATTTATATTTTTTATTAAGGTATTATCGATATAAACTCTTTTTTGGCTTTGGTTTGTAACAGTGAAATCTAACTTGTATCGAGCTGTGTTCCAGGAAATGCCACAGGTACTTCCCACGATTTGGCTGTACCACACAACAGCCCGATATGATAGGTCCCATGAAACAGAGGCGCTCAAAGTCATGCAGCTTATGATTAGCCAAGCTGACATTTGAATCCGGACCGTCTATGATCCCATCCTCCATATATCCTGGAGAAAGATATAGAAATCTTTCATTCCCTGATCCTGGGATTTATTACGAACTTATTTCCTTTCATGTATATTTTTTTTAACAGTTGTTTCAGTGGAATGTGATAGGGGAAGGCCAAGAAGAAAAGGCATGTGCTCTGTCTGCAGCCTTTACCTGAAATCCATCCAGACCTCCTGAATGCTAAATACACCAATGCTGTTGGCCAAATCTGTAGGCAATTGGCTCTGTTTTGAGTTTATGTAGCACCACAGTGGTAGACAGTGAGTAGACAGAGGCTTCCTTTTAGAGATAAGACCACTCTGGTCACTGTTCCCCATTGCTTTAACTACCCTTTCCTGCCATAGCTGGAACAACCTCTCACTGATAGAACTAAACATGCAGATGAATTTCTCCACTCCCTGCCATGCTCATTTCTCTGACTGGGCTCATCTAGGGCCCGTGGGTGTCAGGAGGCAGACCACCAAGGGCAAGTGGCACCAAGGGCTGCAGAGGGAGTGAGGATGGAAATTGTGTGGGACACTAGGCTGGGCCCCTGCTCCCTGCTAATCAGTGAACATCTCCAATGCATCATGTGTTGCTCTGGGTATTCTATTCTATTGCATTTTTACAATGTGTGCATCATTCTATTGCATCTTTACAATGACCCTGTTGCAAAGCTATTATTATGACCATTTTATAGACCAGGACAGTAATGCTTACAGATGTTAAGACATTAGCCAAGGTCACACAGATAGTATGTTCCTCTGGCTTTAAAGTCCATGTCAATATCACTCTGCCATGCGGTCTCTTGACTCCTTAGCGTAGTATTTGAAATGGAACTGGTGTTTGCACCTCCTCTTCCTCCCTCCTTCTCTTTCGGTACACTCAGAGACACACAGACATGTACATACACACACACACATAAATGAACTAATTCAGCCAATAACTTATTGAGCAGTTATGTACCAGGTAATTGGTAGCTTTAAGTGATTGAATCACTCCCTCCCATGAGCCAAATCATGCCTCTCAAGCACACTGTGATGTACCTGTCTAAGGGTGTGCTATCTGTGCTTGGGTGGGTAGCTTTCTGTAGATCTGGACTGCATGTGCTGTGAAAGAGTCCTTTGCAGAAGAGCTCCTTCTCCTCTGCCGCTGGGCCTGTAATTCTGAATCAGTAGGTCCATTCCCTTGATGTGAGATATTTTGCCAAAGGGGGAAGTATACCACCTTGTTAGGAATCCTTATTACCTTGGTGTGAACTAAATTTATGGGATTTCTTCAAAACAGTAATGTAATAGATCACAAAATGGTCACAAATTACTTAACATCCCCATATGCATTTCTCTTTGCAATGGGATTTTTGCCATGCCTGCCATCAAAAGGTTGAGTTTATTTCTCTATCCTTTGAACCTAGAGCTGGCCGGGTAACTTCCTTTGGTCAATAGAACTTTCTAAAATGTGTATAGGGGATGGAAAAGTGCTTGCATGTAGGGTTTGCCTGCTCCTGGTTCTGGAAACAATTCTGCATCACAGGAACAAGTTTCCATGAGCACGAGAGACCATGTGAAGAAAGGCTTTCACATCCCAGTTATCCTGGCTGCAGCCCCAACATGAGAGGCAGGACATTTTAGATCATGGAGCTACACTGAGCTGCCCTAATGCAGAACTAGTCAGATCATTTGCAGAACTGTGACATTATAAGGGTTGTTGTTTCACGTAAATAAGTTCTGTGGTGCTTTGTTATGGGGCAAAGCCTAACAGACATCCATCTATCCATCATCTGTTTATCTATCTATCTATCTATCTATCTATCTATCTATCTATCTATCAATCAATCAATCTATCATAGATTGTTCAAGTAGGTTAGGGAAAGGGAGTGAAACAGCAGGGAGGGAGGGATGAAGGCCTTGATTATATTTGTACAACTTGAGGGCTCTGAATGTTTGGGTGGAGGCCAGGGAGTTCGGAGGGGAGTGAAATACAGAAAAAGAAGAAGGGAATACATTACAAACTTCACTTCACTTTCCCTCATGATTGATTCTTTTATAGCTGCAAGAAGAAACATTTAGACTGTGAGCGCTTTACCCCAGTGTCAGGGTTTAGCTGTCATTTGAACACTCCAAAAGAAACCTGACACTCTTGTTTACTTTTTATTTAATAGTCCAGGAGAAATAAATAATTTCTCAATAGATTCATTGAGTTTCATCTTGACCCTGAACTCTGGGTCTAAGTACAGCCATTATCTGAAACTGTGAAACATCAGAAAGGGAAGCCGGCTCAATTTGTTCTCTGTCAAACTGCTGCCACCTTGTTTTAACATTCTACTCTGTTAAAGAACACCAGACCCGAATGTTCTGGCTCACCCTCAATTGGATAATATGCTCTCTCTGCCCTCAAATACAATGCTTTCTATCTCTTCTGTAATGTGAATAGTCTGCTGTGCTATCTAGTGATTTGAATGGCTAACTGTTGTCTTCAGAGACTTTAAGCTTTCTGAGAGTAGGGACCTTGTTTCATTCATTCATTCTTTCATATTTACGCAGAGAATGTTTTTTTACATAATGATGGTGCATCCCTGCTTTCAAGGATCTTATTGTCTAAGCAGAAGAGAGAAAACATAAATAAGGTTTTAAAGAATGTGTAATGTTAATTTTGAGTATTCACAACATGTGTGAGCACAAAGAAGAAACAGAAGAATTGCAGGGACTCATGTACCTGTATCCTAACTCACCGACCTCCTTCTACACTTGGCTCGCTAAATCCAACGTGCATTCAACAGCAAGAGCAATTTACTAAAATAGATTCCATCAATTCTCTGCTTTAAATTTTCAGTTTAAACTTCCTGCTGGTCTTGCAGATCCAATGGGATCTGGGCAGCTGCCTTTCTCTCGGGCTGCACCTCAGTCAGACTGGCTCCTTTCAGGTCTTCGGGAACCCAGGGCTGTTATCCAGCTGATATTGTGAGTCACTACATTTTGGTACTAGAGGTTCCCTTTCCCTTCCCTGCAGAGCTGGCTCCTTCTTGGAATTCAGAGCTCAGCTTAGGTGGGTGAATCCCTGACACCCGATGTAAGCAGTCACCCGATGCATGTGGCCTTCCAGAACACCGACCATGATATGTGAGTGCCTCCATCCCTTTTTCCCTCTTTTCTTTGCTGCCTTACTTCTTTCCTTCCTTCACCCTTTTTCTTTTTTTCTTTCTTAACTTTGTCTCTCTCTGCACTAGAAGGAAAGCTCCATCGGGACAGTGACCTTGTCCCCTCCTGCCCTGTATCTGCCTCAAAATAGGTGTTCAATAAATGCTCCTTGAGTGTATGAACAGGACAGGATTCTCAGTGCTGGAGGATTCCCAGGTATTTGCTGGGTGGAACATAGAGGAGAAATAGCTTTTCAGACAGAGAAAACAGCACCTTATTAAAAGACACAGAACAATAAACAAGCGCATTAGAAATATTTTGGCTTGGCTGAAACATAGGGTGTGAGTTAAGCTTGGAGAGAGCAGTAAAATAAAAGGAGGTGAGAACTGCAAGGTTTTAGATACATATATATAAGCCACTACATGGTTTTTCAACCAGTCTTAGTTTCTTCACTGACACACAGAAATGCAGACTTTTGCCACTTTCTGACGTTGCTGCCCTGCCGAAAGACAGGAAGTGGCCTTGATAAAAAGTATTGACAAATTTGGTTTCTGGTGACAACTTATTTTAGAGTTTGATTTTTTTGTACGGTTTTTTTTTTTACAGTTTAATGAATGAACTCGGCCAAATATGGTAAACGTGGATATCATCATTCTGTATCATTTATTCGTTCAATTCTTACAACGCATCGTTGCAAGTGCAGCTTTGTGGATGACACTTTTTGTTTTTTCTTGCCTGAGCCCCATTAGTTTATTATTTGTGAGGTTTACAGACAATTTTGAGAGAGAATGAAGAGGCTTTCATTCACTCTCACAGCCTCCCCATCTACAAAATGGAACAATAATAGTGCTCATCTCGAAGGGCAGTTGTAAGACTTCAATGACTTAGAAACGTAGGAAGAGCCTGCTCACCAGCTTTCATCGTCCTCATATTCCTTTGCTGCTCTCATGGAGAGAAACGTGGGGTAACTTTACTGAAGGACTTTTACAGTGGGCTCAAAAACCTACTGTAAATGTGTTCACATTTTGCGGGAGAGACACATTCTTCCATTTTTTGCCTTTACTAATGATGACTGTCGTTTCTCGCCCGCTTTTACAACATGGTGCAACCGAGGGCCACTCACCTGAATCATGGCAAGCCCACTCTGTTCATGTCTAAGAACAATACGAAGGCCAGAATATTCCAGGGAGATCATGGATAAGGCGAGAAGCGAAATCTCAAGAGAAAAAGTATTCTCTAGGATGCACAGTGTGTTTCCTGCGGCGGCGGGTCCCCCGGATTTGATCCCCAGGGAGAGCCTGCTGCGGTGGCTGGGGTCTGTCCGCCCCTCCCAGCTGGGGGTCTGGGGTTCCCCGACGCCGGGGTCGGGAGGGCAGGAAGGAAGGGTGGACCCGCGTGAGATTTCCTGTGTCGCGGTGAGTCACGGATCAGCGAGCACCTCCCCTGCGCTTCGCCCTGCGGGCTCTCCGGCGCGCCCCGAGGCGGCCGTGCTGGGGGCTCCCGGGCGCGCCCCCTCCCCGCCGCGGCGCGCCCGCCCAGGGCTCTCCAGGACCTTTGCAAGGAGCAGGTAATGAAGCCTGGGACAAAGAACGTCCTAGCTATGGCTTCGGCGCAGTGGAAAGGAGACTCATTCTGGAGACGGAACGCCGAATTTGCAGTTCTGACTCGGCGGGGCAAGACTGCAAGCCTGCCGCACACCTGCCTGCCTTCCGCGCCCTGCCTGCCTGCGCTGCGAGCGAACTGAAGTTGAATGTGGGGCTTTGAAATTCTGTAAGTCAGTGCCTTGTAAATAAAAATGTTAAAGTCAATCTTGTTTGTGGAGGATGACGTGAAAGAGCTTAATCTTTGTAGAAGTCGGTCAAGATTGCATGGTAGCAGTTGCACTGCCTAACTTCTAAGCCTGCTGGGAGGATCAATTAAGAATCAGTAGAATCACAGCAGCAGCTATGGAGCACTTGTTTACACTCCATATGATATGATACTTTATATACATTTTTGCTAATCCCCACAACTACCCCCATAAACCTTCCATTCCACCAGCTGCCTCGAAATGGGATGGTGTATGGGACAATGGTTTGAACATATTAGTCATTTAAATAAAGGTATTTTTATATATAGTTAACACTGATAAAAATTCAAGGGATAATATTTACTTATTTTTCAAAGAACATGAGCTTTGCAGTGACCCACAACTAGGCTCAAATACCATTTTTGCCCCGTTGTATCTGTAGGGCTATTGCTAAGTCTCTCTGGGTCTCAATTTCCTTCCCTGTAAAATGGATACAATACTACTACCTCTTAGGATTATAGCTTTCACAAGGCTTCTGTAGAAAAATTCCCCAACTCTGTGTTTGACACACAGTAGGTTCACCTCAAATATGGACTCCCTTTTCGTTTCCATTTTTCCTAGAGATAATAGAACAAAGACAAAGATCCTTACAAACATTACTTAGGTATTTGATCATTTTTCAGAGTGCCTGCAGAAATACTGAGAAAGACAAGTATAAGAAAGAGAAAAAACAGACTATTATAGATGAAGGAGTCTACTGCCCATGAGGAAGATAGTCTGATTATTTCCATTAAGTCTAATGAAAGTCATGGTTTATATATTAGAGATTTGGAAAAAAAACGTTGTAAAAGAAGAGGAATTATTAAAAATGCATTTTCTTTTCCTTAACATCATCTGATCATGACAACATAACTTGCCTCCTAGCGCTTGGTGGGGGAGATTGCAGTAAAATCAGCTATGATGTGAATGAATTTAAATTGCTAGTCATTAAGCGGCTGCCTCAGAAAACCAGAAACTGGCCTCTTATATAGTGTATTCATTAGAGACGAATTAAGTTATATATTGATTACTGTGGTACTTCAGAGAATTAAGATACTGCCAATATTTTATTTTGTTCATACAATTAAACTTTTTCTTTTATGCATAAAAGATGGGTCAGCTCTCAAAATGATAATTACTTGATTAAACATATAACTCTTTTTCTCAATCTCTCCTCAACCCTTCAGAATAGAAAATAATAGTTCCTTTTTTATATCAGGACAGGTTACTTTCAATACACTTCACAACATTATCTACTTTTCACTGAAAACTCTAGAGTTTATCAGTGAAGTTTGTCCATCATTGAAGGGCTGAACAAAAAAGTCTTGAGAACTATCTCAACAAATGTGTTAGCACCTCCCTGGTATAAGCCTGAAGCCGTACAGTTTTCTGTTCGGGTAAGCTTTTTAAAGAGTGGAGCAATGTATTATTGTGTTAGGTCTAAACACTTAGTAAATAGGTAGCACTTTTTCCCACCATTTTGGAAGCTTAAAACACTGTGTTCTAATGATACCTGCACAACTAAAAATAAAATATACTTTGCAAAGGAAAGACCCAACGACCAGAATATTCTTAAGTAATAATAAACTTTTTACTACAAGGTCTTCATTTTATTTCACAGTATCTCCTAACAAAATTCTTACTCTGACCTCTATCTGTAATCTCTGCTACTAGAATGGCCCCAGTAATGGGTAGAAAATATAGAAAACTATCTGACAAATTGAGTACAGGGCCCTGATACTTATCTTGTATATTATGGTTTCAGCGGTTGAAAGAAATACAGGGACTGATAGTTGATATCTCTTGAGTAAATATTTGGTAGAGAGTTTAAAAGGCATTATCGGGCAATCTAAGTCCACGTCTTTAGAAGGGATAGAAGGGGATAAAAGAAAGTGAGTGAAATGTAGTGTCTTCCTCATTAAGGAGCAGTTTATAAGATCTCTGTACGAACCAAGTTTAATGACAGTAGTGTCGGCTGTAGCTTTTATTATCCATGGATATCCTGAGGATATTACAGAAAAGTATTTTAATGCTACCAATATTGCTAAGCTTAACATGAGGTTTTCAATCATGAAAGGGGATTTTCTACTTGTTTAGTTCCTTATGATAGAATTATTACATTAAAATATAAACTGTGCATTTTTTTTTTTTTGTATTTTGGTTATTTGATATCCCTGATCCACACAATATAGAACCCACATCTGAGGAAGAGAGATTTGGTTGTGAATCACGTGAAAAGAAACCTGAGTGCTTTTCAGGGCAAAGGAATTTAACAGCAATGATGTAAACTGGGCAACCTCAACCTTGCCTCCTCTCCAAGAATTATTCTTTCCCTCCCTCCCCCTTAATCTTCCACGTGATCTGCAAACTGAACCTAGAGAGGCTTGTCATTTTTAAAATAATTATATTTAACACAAGCAGCAACAAAGGGCAATTCTGAGAAGTAAAATGTTTTTCTTTTACTGGTTTTCATTTAGAGCTAAATGAAATACTCCCTTTAAGCTCTCAAATACAGAGTCGAAACTTACAGGAGGAGTTCAGCCAGCAAGAAGGCCTGAGTCATAACAGACCTGGTACTACTCAGAGAACAGAAGTTCCCAATTTGATCCTGAACTCGGAGTACCTCTTCTACCATTAACCTGCTCTTTCTTCTACTATTCAGCCCCGAAGTCTATCTCCCTGGTCAGATCAAACCCTCACTCCGCTGGCCTGCCAAGGTTCCAGCTGGATGCTTGGCCTTCTGACCGCGCAGGTACAGTGGGGATACAAAGAGGCATCTTGCACCCTTCGGGGTTGGGTGGGGGGTTCTCAACCTCTCACGTGCGTTAGGACCACCTGCAGAGCTTGTTAAAACACAGCTTACGGGGCGTGCTTCCGGAGTTCCTGACTCAGAACTGGGGCGGCGCCTGAGCAGTAGCGTCTCTAACAAGTTCTCACGTGACATTGAAGCTACCAATTTGGAGACGCTCCCCACCACCTTCGAGGACCACTGGGCTGGCGCAAAAAGCCCGCAGATGAAAGCTATAAAAGCTTGCCTTCGTCTATTTTCATAACTTTTTTCCACCACAACGCTAACGTGTGCTCTCCGTATCTAGTGTCTTTATTTGTAAAACAAGGATGAGCTGGAATTTCTCAAATTTTTTTTCTGCCCACCACACCTGAGAATTCATGGCACAATCCTATTAGAAAAAAAGACTAATTCCCACAGCCATGTCAAACTGTGACCCTCTCCTCCGATGACATATCCGTATTGAAAGTTGGAGGGTAAGCAGACTTGCAGACTCCAAGAAGGAACTAGTGGTTACCAAAGGGGAGGGCTGTGGGAGGGTGGGAGAAGGGGATTGAGGGGTGTTATGTGTAGTGCACATGGTGTGGGGGGGTCACGGGGAAGACAGTGTAGCACAGAGAAGGCAAACAGTGAATCTATGGCATCTTACTACACTGATGGACAGCGACTGCATTGGGGTATGAGTGGGGACTTGATAATATGGGTAAATGTAGTAACCACATTGTTTTTTCATGTGAAAGCGTCATAAGAGTGTATATCAATAATACCTTAATAAAAAAAGGAAAAAAAAAAGAAAGTTGGAGGCAGGGGTCTAGAAAAAGCACCTCAGTTATTTTTGAGTGTGAAATAAAATATGCCACAAATCCTTAGATCAGAGCTTCCCCAATATGTACATGAAGGGTTATAGGGATGCTGAGATGTCGGTTCCCTTGAACCTGAAGCACTGGAGTTACCAGGCAGTCCGTCTGCAAAAGTCCTCCTTTACCCCACTGTGTTATTCAAATATTGTCACTTCCTGTGTTCCAGGATATGACGGGCCTTAGGAGGCACTGTTAGGCTAAGTAAAATGACTTTGTTCCTTCATGTGTGCTGTCTATCCCACATTCTTCATAGCAAATGAATTTAGGCATAAGGACAGCTCTATGAAAAAAATCTGATTGTGGTATGCTAATTAATCTTTTCAAATGTTAGCTGAACGCTGCCACCATTCTGGATTTTACTCTGGTACAGGAATTTGATTGGGTATGGAAGACATGACTTGGCTTCCCTGAAGCCGCTTGGGTAAGAGCTCTCTGGTCCAGCACTGCCTCTTTCTTTGCTGTATTCTCCAGCTGCACGCTGGGCTCCGCCTGGTGCATGACAAGGAATCGAAGCACCATGATTAACAAGAAGTGGAGGCTCCCATCCATGTATGCATATGTGCAGTGGCTGTAGTTTGAAGGTGGAGAGGAGGGAAGAATAGTGCTGAAGTCCTTGGGTGGTACTTTCAAACTGCCTGAGAGAGGCCGTACTACTACCCCCTGGATCTGCCTCTTCATTGGAAATCCCATAGAACTAGGCATAGAGGCTCGGGTATATCCTGTGTGTCCTCAGAGACTAGACTGGTGCTTGGGAGAAGATGAGCACACAGAACATGGCTTTGAATGGTGTGGTAAAGGCTTGATGAAGAACCTCTACTGTCTGGGAACCTGTATTATTTAAACAGCATTTAGGGAGAGCCCTACAATGGGAAATGGCATGGAATGGAAGGGAGCATTTTACCCTACAAACTGAGCTGTCTTCCTATTCTAACCAGTTCTTGTGTTTCATCAACTTACTACAAGTCATTTTCTAGGTGATCTAATTCCTGGTTGTTTTAGAAAAACAGTATTCTATTGTCTTGATGACTAATTAGCCTTTAAATGTTTGTTATCCTCTTCTTCATATAATACCTTTCCATAGCCTCTCTGCTTGCTAAAGCATTGTCTAAGTTAGTACTTAAAAATCCTTTAAGCTGAACTGTGAGCTCCTAAGAGAGTTGCTCTCTGTCACCAACTGCCTCCTCCGTCATGAAAAACTATGCCAAAGCTCTGGAGCAGTTTGTATTAGAGCCAAACGGCTCTTACACACCACAAACAAAATTCATCCATAAAAACCTCATTTTTGTGTTAGTACAAAATGGATTTTTACCTCCAGTTAACCAATCATTTTTAGCAGAGGGACAATAGGCGACAACTTTGTGATTGGTCCTTGAAAAAAAATAGACAAAGTCATAGGGACTTAAGTCTGCCTTAACTCCAAAGTGAGGGAGAATAATCGTTTCCCTAGAGCTCAATTCCATTTTGTACTTCTTCAAATTTCATTTCTCAGTTTATTACTCATAACTGATAATTCTGTGTTTGATGCTGGTTGGGCAAGATTTTGAAATGGCCAACCATGTGTTATTTTTATTTAAAGATGTTTCAGACTTTGGGGGATCTGAAGATCTCTCCTCTTTGACAGGAGAATCTTCCAGATGTACATTCCGACAGGTATAGAATTTCTTTCCTTTATTATCCACGTCTGCTTTATGTAAGCCAGCCTTCTCCTAGTACCGAGAGAGACAACCACCAACTCATAATTTGCACATTTCTACTCTGCAGAATACTGTTTTGTTTTTTTTCCTTTTAATTAATTAATTATATCAAATATACATCACAGTGGTTCAACAGTCTCCCTCCCCTCCCCCTTGGTAAGCACTAGTCACTTCTCAGTATCTGTGAGTCTAATGCTGTTTTATTCCTTCTGTTTTGCTTTGTTTTTATTCTCTACAAATAAGTGAAATCATATGGTATTTATCTTTCTCTGCCTGATTTATTTCACTGATCATAATACCCTCTAGATCCATCCAGGTTCTTGTCTCCTAGTTTTCTTAAGAACACTCCTACTGTTACTCTCTTGAGTATTAAAAACAAGTGTAATGTACACAAGACCACTCTTTGCTAAAGGACATTGTTACCATCAACATCGTCATCCTAAGAGCTTCACCTGTCACCTCTTAGTGTTCCATTTGTTTCTTGTCTATCTACCTGTCAGTGGGATCTCCAGCTCCTAGAGGGCAGGGGTCCTGTTAGGCATCTTTTGCATCCTTCCTAGTGTCTACTGGAGTACTGAGCATCACAGGCATACTCTGTAAACATTGCCAAGTCATGTTGAATTGAATTAAAAATTTCCATATTCCTGGTGCTAATCAGGGAAGCAAATAAACCTACCCCTGCCCTCTACAGCCTGGGAACTGTCATCAAAAGAAAGGTAAGGGAAGATTGCTGGGCAGCAAAAGCCAGAGACCAATGCAATATAGCACAAAGCAGGGTTAGGAGAAAAATAAGTTCCCTTTAGCCTAATAACATCTGCTGTAGAAAGGGGATGTTTGGGAAATGTTTGGTGGAAGTCACAACCCACATGGTCTAATGTGATTGTCACATGTAGCAGCGGCACCAAGCAAAACAGGTTTTTTTAAGCCTGAAGTTCTAATAAAAAGTTCTGTGTTTACTTTCTATTATTACTTTGATTTTTTGATTAGTAAGCTTGTGTATAAGCAATGAAAATCCTGCTCCAAGTCCATGACTAATTCCTAAATATGAATTCAGTCCTCAGACACTGGTTTTTACTGCACATTCTCCTCCCTCTTGTAAATCTTGGGCATGTCACGTGCAGAAAGTAGGGCAGGGAACAGAGGTCCTCTGTTACCTTAGTACTGTCACATGGGCTCCCTTAGTGTGGTGGGCTCGGCTCTGTATAATGTGACCTCATAGTCCTCTATACAATGCCTTGGCTACCTTCTGGTTTTTGAAATCTACTTTTGAATATCTTGTTTTATATAGTTCATTATAAACTCTTCCACTTTATACATTTTCCCATTCTCCCCAGTGTCTAGTGTAGTAATGAGCATCTTGTGGGTTTCCAATAAATAATTGTCAAATCAGGCTTAATTGGATTTAAAATTGAAAATGAATTTAAAAAGAAGAATCTTTTTTCTGCAAGATGAAAGCTTTGCATGGTATCTATGGAATAATACTATAACTGAGTAATTATCATAAATTAATATAAAGTATTATAAAAATGGTAAGTAAAATAGCAGTTGAACTCAAACAGGGCATTGCATACAAACACAGTCAGGCCTTGACTGTTTCCTATAACATATTTGTTTTATTGCTTTTATATAAAGATGCATCTGTAAAAGCATTAACCACATTTTTTTAAAAAATTGGGATATCTTGTGTATAAGAATGCTTAGATACAGCCATATGGGACCCTTTATTTCTGTTGCCTTGGCTTTTAAAAAAGTAAACTCGATTCTCCAAGTAAGTCTGTGGAAGTCACATGGTCCATGCTGTATGCAGGCCCTAGATACCCTTACCTGTGGAATCTGTCTAGCAACGTACTGAGGTCTTGGCAGCACCCATCCTCCATTTTAAGGGATATTCTATAATAATGAGTTTTCATCCTGTATAATAGAGATTTTCTTCTCAGGCATATGGTGGTATTAAATGAACGTAAGTATATATAAAAGATTAACAGTAAATAAAATCAGACCCATATGAAGGTGCTCTTATCTAAATTAAAAACATTGGATTATGAAGTAAAGATGATGGTTTTAGTTTACTAAGGCTAAATCCTCCCTCTTGTAATCTCATTGCCTCTTGCTCAACACAATGAAAATTAAAATTGGTCTTTGTTACTTTATTATACATAAATGTATCTTATAATCCATTTATAGGTCACCATTGTCATTGGCAAAGATGGAGTCTTTTGTAAGACAGTCATTTTGACTAGAAGTTTGGTATTGTTCAGCAAAACTGAGCTGGGAACAGGTACACCTTGCTATGCTCACAGATCTGATTAGATGCCATTTTCCATATACAGTAGAACTAAAGCAGTGTTTCCCAAAGCATGGTCTGAGAATCATCTAGAAAACTTGCTAAGTTGTGCAGATTCCCAGGCCCCATATGGGTCAGTAGATCAGAACCTCTGGTTCCAGGCCTGGACATCTATATTTTAACAAGTGTCCCAAGTGATTATTACACTCACCAAATTTGAAAGCCATTACCCAAAGGCTACACTTAATAACTTAAAAATACACAATTACTTTTGCTTAGAAAACAACAAAAAAAGAGAAGTTTGATAAAATTCATATTTTGGATTTACATTTAAGTCTCTCACTCAGTATGCTTCTGTATCATTTCCTACTCTCTTCTTCTCTCCTCTTGCTGCCTGTGTCTCATAGCATATTAGGACTATGTGTGATGAGAATTCTTTGGTTATAAGCAATAGAATCCAATTCTGAACAAGTCAAGCTAAAACAAAACTTATGGCAATTTATGGGGGTAACTCATAAATCGAGAGTAAATCTGAAGACCCAGTATTAGGAAAGATAAGAACTAGAATGGCTCCGGATATGAACAATAGGAAGGAGCGATGATGGTCAGTTCCTGGATATTAGGTCACTTTATTCACATTTCAAATTACTTTTTAAAACCATTGGCTTTACCTAGCATGGTCATGTGCCTGTATTTTGGCCAAGGGAGGGCATGTGACTCCAGGCATTTTCCAGAACTATATCCGGTGACTGAGGGGTAGGTCTCCAAAACAAAACAGCAGTACTGTTGCAAGAATAGAGAAGGAGTTCTGTGTAGTAAAAAATGACAGGTTTGCCAAAAAGCTGAAAACATTAGAACACTGAATGCCAAGTCCTCATTTCATTCATAAGTCAGATAATGCCTGAGAGTTAGTCCACAAATACTTAGACACCTAGTACTCTGAGTCTGAGCTATGTCGGGTGTTAGGGGATATCAATGAAGTTACTAGAGGTCAAGAGCAACAAATTAGGGCAAACAATGCGTGGGCTAGTTTACATAGAAATGTTTATAATAAGACTTCTCTAACCAGGACCAAGCAGGGAAGAGCCTGTGTAAATAGACTGTTGCTTCTACTAAGTGAGGACAGTGTGGCAAACATTGCTTTGCTTGCTGGGTGTTCTTATGGGGGCCTGACTTAAGGGGTAGGTATGGGGGCTGGCAATTTGTACAGTAGTTGGTTTAAACTAGTTGTTATTGAGTGAATATGCTGACCTGATTACAAGGTTTTCTACCTTTTTAGTACATGAGTAGTCTCTCCAGAATTATATTTTGGTATATTATACATTATTTATTTGAACAGACCCTATCATTTCAGCCAGCTTTTACTGAGCGCCTCGCATGTGCTAGCTACTGAGGATATAAAGGTTGCCCCTGCACCAGGGAGTTCACAGTCATTTTCGGGCAGTTCCTTTCTTTAGACGTAATGGCAAGAAAAACTTAGCCTGGTTGTATATTAAGTTTTATAACAAATTCCATGATTTGCCCTTTTCCACTTGTTTTTGCACAGGTTGTCCTACCAGGAAGGCTCCATCCCCCATTTATCTGCCTCATAAACATCAACTCATCTTTTATGCTTAAGGCCAAAAGACTCTCTGGACAGAGTTTTCTCTGGCTTCCCCAGGAAACTTAAGAGTCTCTTGTGGCATTTTATGCCAATACTTCCATCCCATGATATTGCTTACCTGCTTTGCTCCCCATAGACTTTGGCCATCTTTTTTTCTTCATTTTCCAGGAGCCTAGAACTTCTTTAGACAATGTCTTACACATGGTTTCAACCACCATTTATATTTTGACAATGCTAAAAACCTATGTGTCCTGCTCAGATATTGTCTGTTAATATGTGGATTTACATAGACTACAGCACACACATAATTTCCAAATCTGATCTCATGGATCACTCCCTCACCTGTTCCCGACCCTTGGAATTCTTGATCTGGGTAAAGGGTACTGCCTTCTCCCAGTAATCCAAGATAGAAACTTGAAAAATCTTGCATTCCTCCCCCCTCCTCCATCTTCCACATGAATTCAGAATTTAAGCTTTGCAACTCTTTCCAGTTTAATTTCTTTCTACTCTGCCCACCCACCGTTCTACATTCCCCCTGCCACGGCCTTACACCTTAGCTCAGACCAGCACAGTCTTTGTCAGAAGGATTGCAACAATTTCTGTATCCCAGCTACCTACCAGAGTCTCGCCCCTTCTGGCCCATCTTCCAAAGAGAAGGTAGAGAGCTGACTTTATAAAACTCAACCTATTTCACTTACCTCATTTAAAGAATATTTCAAAAGCTCTTATATGCTAAGGATAAAGTTCAAGTTCTTTTGAATACATCAAAACCTTTCTATTATCCACTCCCTCCTCTCAGAGTCTAGCTTCTGGGTATGTCCAAAACAGCAAGCACAGTTGATGTCCCTGTGGGATTCCCAAGAGGGGAGGCCCAGGTACGCGAGTTGCAATGGGAAAGGGCTCAAAGACCTGGAGACACCATATGAGACATGAAGGTTTATTGGGACTTACATACAGAGAGTCCAGGAACAGCTGGCTGGCTGAGCTTATGCACCACTCTTATGGATGGAGAGGAAACTGCTTTTATGGGGTAAGGGAACAAAGACTACGTGTTTGCTGGGGCAAGGGGAACGTGATTTATGACTATACTACGTGTTATACTAGAAGGGATCATTCTTGTGCAACTCCCGCCCCAAGGAACAAAACCTTTGACAGAGGAGTTTGCCTCCTAATAAGGTGGGCCCATTGATAAGGCTGGCCTAGACTTGGCCAGCCCCAGGCCATCAAATACTGAGCATACCTCCCAAAGGAAGAGGCCATGTGGACACATTGTTATTCTGGGACAAAGATTACAAGGGGCAGTGGCTCCCACAGCTCTCCATCCCCGAAGCCATCCTGAGGGCCTTACCATTGTACCAAGACAGACTTCCTACTGCTTGAGGTTCTCTTTCTCCTTTTGCAGTCCTCAACTAACAATATCAAAAGTTGATGCACAGAAAAATATTTGGACTTCCTTAGCCTGTGGTTAGATAACTGACGCCTGGGTCTTGCATCCACTCCCGCACAGGCCGATTTCCATTTCCCCACAGTGGTAGCAGGCTTGATAAAGCAGCCGTGGTAGCTGCCCTTTTCCCCAGCTGCCTTTCCCACAGCCCGCCCTGTGTCCCCTGGGATCACCTCACCTGAATCCTTGTCCGTGTACTGGATTTTGAGGAAGCCAGATAAGATACCTCACATGTATATGTATCCTGGTTTCAGCCAAAAAAGAGACAGAATTGCAATTTTTGTTTGTTTTTTAAAATGTCATGTTTTTCCATGTTTTCTGCCTGGAATGATTCTGGCTCCCTCCTTCCTTACCTGACTAAATTTTACTAATTTCTTAAAGTTATGCCCAAGCACTGCCTCTTTAAGGGAAGCTTTTCTTAACATTGATTTGTGGACTGGAAGTTCCATCTCACTTTACCTGACATACATGTCATAGCAGTCACATCAGTCCTTCAGTTATTTGTCTGGTTCCCCTAGTCAACTGTGACCTCCTGCTGGGCCGGGACCAGATATATTCATTCTAGCCTTACAAATATGAGGGAAGTCAGCACAGACTGAGCTCATTGAATGTTTTCTTGAATGAATGGTTTTTATGGAATAAATTTATGAATGAATGTGTCAAAAAGAAGTGAAACCAACGAGGGCATATTTAATTCAAGGAAAGAAAATCTATTGCTGAATGAAAATTTATGCAATTAATCTCCAATTTCAGAGAAAATAGCCATTGTTCTTTCCAGTAAGTGTGGATAACAATAACAATGGGACTAATCCATACTGAGAAATTCTTATGTCCCAGACACGGCAAGCACACACAAAAAAACATACACATTGCATAGGACATTCTTATATTGTATTACATTATACCTATTATTAGGTAGAGTTTATTATCATTATGCCTATTGCGATTGCTAGTTCCATTTTACAGAGAGTAAATAATGCTCATGCTGGATATTTAAAAGCAGTTCCTTTTCACAAGCCTGTGTGTCTCAATATTATGCTTCTCAAGGAGGCACAGATTAATAAATTCCAGTGATGGGTTGGATGAGAACTCCTCCTGTCCTGTTCAATATAGACAGTTAATAATTGCCCAGGCAAGCTTCTTGCTGCACAGTGTTTTGTCACTCAGGGTAGTCAAAATACTGCTGGTTTGACCATCATTGCTTTTGCAACTTCAGGATCAATGACCAACGTGTACCATCTAAGTCTTTTCTTTTCTACTGTGTCTGGAATTAAAAATAGAGATTGACTTAGTCTTTGATAGTTTTATATTTGCTTAGAGTCTTTCTGCTAAGAAACTCCAAATGATTCATAGGTATTAATATACTTATCTTGAAATAACTGCTCTCTGTGTCAAAACTGAACTAAACAATAGTTTTGTCTGTGTATGTTATTCTTTATTGCCTTTTTGTCATTATTTTTTCTTTCCTCTTTTGGTCTGTACTCTGTAAGAGTATTTTTTGAGGAAAGGTACCATGTCTTACCTATTTTTGCATCACCAGGACCTGTCATGGCTCCACACACCTCATAAGTACTCTATAAATGTTTCTGCAATGGATAAAAACTTTCCTATAAAACATTTAATATAGTGCCTTTAAGCATGCTAAACTAGAAATGACTTTGCAGAGTGGTTCCATTTGAATGTTATCAATAAAGGCACTTTAGTTTAAGTCCTCTGAACTGATCTGCACTTTCTTGGATTCCCACCCCAGCATCTTTTCTCCCAGACATAATTTGAAGTCAGTGATAAAGTCCAATTCAGAAAACTAATCTCTGGTGTTACATCCTGTCTGCCTCATTCACCAGCTTTGCAACAATAATCTGAAGTAGTCAGCGGGCAGTAATCAGGAAACCTCTACTGGCGTGCTTCCAAGCCCTAGTCATCGTTTATGAGCCTTACTATTGTTAAGTCACATCGACTTAAGCTCAACTGCATGAATGAAAATTCCACTATCTGCGTGTAGGCCCACAATTTACAAAGGTGTTGGATGTAGAAGTCCCTTTTCACATCACTGTCTGCAATTTGGAGAGAGTTTTCTTAAGTTCCAAAATCAGCCACCAAATCCTTTTTTAAACTTCATTAAAACAATAGTTGAATCATAATGCTAATAGTCCAAGTTACTGACCCTGAGTCATGGACCTCTGGTGCAAGAAACTGGGGAGCTGTGACGTGGTTGTTAGATAGAGACACATGTCCCCGAGTACCCGAGGAGGCTGGTGTGACAAAGCCTCCAGTCTGCACATCCTATCAGCGCTTGCATGAGACGCAGACATGTACCTGGCTTCCAGGCCACATATACCTTTATCAACTCAACGGCAGGATGAAGGAAGACGGTTGGTTTGCTTATTTCTAGGCACAGTTGACATCCCTGCCAACTTTTTCTATAAAGGACCAGAGAGTAAATATTTTAGGCTTTTCAGGCCACACAGTCTCTGTTACAGGTATTCAACTCTGGTGGTATATTATGAAAGCAAGCAGCCATAGACGATAAATATATAAATGAGCATGGCTGTGTTACAATAAAACTTTATTAATGGACACTAAAATTAGAATTTTACATAATTTTCACATGTCAAAATATTCCTTTGATTTTTTTTCCCCCCAACCATTTAAAAAGGCTTCTTAGCTGTGTTGTACAAAACCAGACCCAGATTTGGTCCATAGCTATAGTTTGCCAACTCTGCTTTAAAACAACCCATGTTTAACTTCAAATTTGCTAAAATCTCTTTCTGTTTCCTAATCCATCTCCTTTAGGTGCCCTGTACTACTTTGCCCTAAATCGCCTGCATCCCATGCTCTGATGTGTCCAGCCTTTCCTTCCTGCTGCTTTCCTGGGTACAGCTTCACAGCTGGCTCTTAAGAAAAATTCAATGTGCTTCACCAAGAAGTGCTTTTGTCAGACTTATCTTTTGAAAATACAAATCTGGACCTGTTACCCCAGTTCCAACATTTTCCTATCTTTCCTTGATTGAAAGAAACCATTTAATCCTTTACATTTAGCTCATTACCTCACGTGCAGTCCGACTGTCATCTACCCATCACGCCTTGTTCTTATCAGGTCTGTGATTCCCCATGTGCACTACACATCCTAAGGCCGGACCCCCTAGCTCCTCATGGCTAAGCCAGGCCCTTTCCTGACTTTTTGCCCTCATGCAGAACACTGTAGGCATGGTATGCTTGACCCCTCATCCCAGACTGTGGAACTTCACTTGACCCTCCAAGATCTGGCTTTGAAGTCACATTTACAATGAAGCCTTTGCTAATATATTGAGAAGTCACCTTTAAAAAAAATTATAAGATATGACATGTTACTGTGCAACTATCTGTCTTTTCTTCCTATCAGATTGTGGTCTCTGGTAGACAGAGATTTTTCTCTTTCACAGGTATTTTCCTCTTCCACAGGCAGGTCCTAGCACACATCTGCAACATAGTATATTTCAAAGGTATTACATTCAACCCCCCAGCAGTGTTTTCACTTTTAGAAGTGTGTATTTGTTAACTCAAATGAATTTCTAATTGGCAGAATATCAGGCTATGGTGAAATAAATGAAATAGGGCACAAAAAAATAAATAAATGCCATATTCGAATTGAGAGGCCATCACCATAGCAGGACAGCCATCTCCCTTTTGTCCTCAGGGTCAGCTTTGCCAAGGGTTTGCAGTTTCTTTTCTTTTTGCACCAGCAGGTTCACTGTCATATCCGATGTCCCCACGGCTACCGTGGGGAATGTGTCAGGTCTGAGAGGGAAGCTGGGGCAACAGAAACTGTCATTCGAACTACTAGTCAATTTAAATTATTTGAAAGCTAGTGACTTCCTGCCATTTAGAAATTCATGGTCCAACCATATTTCCTTATCTATCACATCTGGGTAGCCAAGAATGGTTTAAATAGGAGTGACACAGACTCTGAAATGTGTCACTTAGAATTAAACAATTTCATTGAATGCAAAAGAGGTAGAGAGATAGATAAACAGCTGGTAGTCAAAAAAAAAAAAAGCCAGTGATTCAGGGAAGGTCCTGTCATAAAGATACAATTTTAAAAATTCTGATTTCTCCTTGGAAACAGCTCAACCCATTAGACACATTCAACCTGACTTTGAAGGAAAAATAAAAGGAAAACTAATAACAACAGAAGGAAATCTCATCAGATATTTCAAAATGGTTATCCACTTACGAATAAAAAAATTTTTTTCTGGTTAGCAAAGTAGTTTCACTTTAATTATTTTGATTTTGACAGACATCCTTGAAACTGAGAAGTAGAGATTGGATTATCTGTGGATTACAACTTTCCAAACATAGGTTTTATTTTAATTTATTAAACAATATATTGAGGACTCATTTCATCTTTCCAATGCAGGGATTACAAGGTAATTTTTACATGGGTCTATAGCAGGGGTTCATAGTGATGAAACCGGGCACTGCTAGAAGCCAAAAAGACAACCAATCCTTGCCTTCATGAAACATCCCCATTTACTCTTCTGCATTATTTATACTCTGGTCTGTTTAGGTAGCTTTCTCTATTTCTCAGACCTCAACACTGCCTGAAGTTTGGTTCTCAGTAAGTCCTGATTGACTATTAATAGAGGAAGGAGACCAAGGGTTCTAAAATGCTGGGAAGAAAAGTAAATACTACATATAGGTGGTTGCTGGTGAACTAAAAATAAATGACTCATTGGCTGCCAAAATGGGAAGTTCTTATTTGAGGAAAAGTGGTGGATTTAATAGTTTAGAGGAGAAGTAGTATGTTTAGAAAAAGCCCAGGTGAATTCTTATTCTTGGGCCCCTTCCGATATCAGCATGGATTTCTTTATTAATCAGGTTAGTTTGATGTCCAAAGCCAAGGGGCCTTAGTTATGATAAAGGGAGAAAGAGCAGGGCAGTAGCCTCGGGGGTTAAATAGGCCAGAGAAAAATTCGGGGAAGAAAAATGGCTGAAAATAATTCCTCACTGGATAAATTTGCCTGATGATAAAAACACTCTAAACTCAGGATTTTTGGGTCTTCGGAACATGGAAATGAAACCTTTCTCTTTTCCTACCTTTTTTTAATTGAAATAAATGCTAGTAAGCTAGTACATTTTTTTAAAAACAGTTCTTCTGACATGAAGTGTATTTAAAAAGTCATGGGAGGGAAAAAAAAAAATCCTGAAACAAACTTTGATTAGTTTAACTTTAAAACGTCAGTTTGACTTTAGATTCTGCCTTGGTTCTCCTTTGAGCTGACTACTCAAAAGAAAAATCTATTTTGTGTCATGTTGGGTTAGAAACTGTGTTAGCACATACTATTTTAAAAGAATCCAGAACCTGAATGAAATGAGAACTGTAATGAGATCTAGGGCATTATGAGTAACACTTGAATAGCTTTTCTTCAGCATACCTTCCACATAGTTTAAATAAATTCCTGCAGAAGGTAATTGCAGGATCTTTCTGATTAAGCGCACTAAAATTCAGTTAAGTATTCCATGCTGATAGTTTTTTTTTTTTTTTAAACAAATGGAAGCAGAGAGGCCAGATTCCAGAGGTGGCCACCATGGCCCACTTTTGAATTCCTGGCAACTGAGGTTTGTGTGATAAGTATCTTCAGCCCAAGTTACAAATTCAAAAGTTTTCTTCAGTGAGGGTGGAAAACAGGCACAAGGGTTTATCTTCTATCAGATGGCACAGCTGCTATCTTCAGGGCTGGCGGAGTCAATAGAGATTAAGAGAAAGGCCGGTATTTAGATAAAGAAGAATTTATCTGAACAGGAGTCTTACCATTAGACATTCAATGTAGCATTTAAAAATCCAAAAACAACCAGTTCAATCAGCCTTTCCCAGAATTACTATGTGGTTTGTGCACAATGCTGCATGTGGTAAGGATATACTGCAACATTCCATAGGTCAAGATCATAGGAAAACTTTGAAATTAATTCATTCAGACAATGAAATTTCAATTGATCAATATCTCCTTTTTTTTTTTGTAATTCTGCATAGGGTTTTGAAAAGTGACACACTCATTTTCAGGCACAATTTTTTTAAAAAGTGAATATATAAGGATTATTATAAAAAACTAAAAAAGATCCTTTATACCTAAAGATACAGATGATTTAATATATTTCCTGGCTCTCTCTTCCTTAACAATGTATCTACATAATTTTTACATGATAATCGATACAATTGTGTCAGCTTTCAAAAGTTTTTATTTTTATAATATGATCTCATATATCTAAACGGTGTTCATATTTTAATATTTAAAGTTGAATTGCAATTCAGAGAAATAACATAATATAGTTTGTAAGAATGTTTCTTATTGCAGGTTCAGGTTTTACAAAAACTGATAAAGAAGTGGATCTAACAATAGGATAATTCTGTATAAGCTATAGTATTAAGGAGTCTGTATAATCTGACACTATCATAGGAAATACATTTCTGTCTTTGTAAAGAAGTAACTCAGAAGCACAAGCTATGGTGCAGTTATGCTATTGTTTTGATTAATTTTCTTGATTCTGTGCTAATTGACTTAGACTGTAAGTGTAAAGACTATACAAAGAAATCACAGGAAGGGATAACTCATCACAGATCTTTAACTTGTTAACAGTTATAAGTAGGCCACTGAGACAGATTTTAATGGGCCATCACCTCATCTTTTTTTCAAGAAATTGTGTTTGGAAGGCTGCTCTGAACCTATCCCCATTGCCAAGTTTTTCTCTTAATGACCAACTACTTATTCTGCACGTGTTTGCTCCCTTTGTATCTAAGTCAGGTGGCTGGCATCTCCTAACTAACACGATGGGGGTCATATATATTTATTAGGTGGAAAGGACTGTCTTATATAAAAACTAATTATTCACATTGGTTGTATGGGAGGAAGGCATATAGACATACTCCATGGCATCCGATGGAGTGAGTGCTCTGAAGTCCTCATTTTTCTAAATCGGGGACTAGCAGTAATGATTCCTGCAGGGATTTGGGTATACCACTTACTTCTCAGTCCTGTACGTATAGAATAACAAATAGTCAAATAGCAAGCTTTATAGGCAAAATGCTGTCCTAGGTGCTTTCCTTCTAGTTAATTATTTAATCCTCCCAACACCATCTGAGACAACAGCTCCACTTTATAGTGAGGAACAGGACGTGTAGGGAGGTTAAGTAACTTGCTCAAAGTTGCTGCTGATAATGGCGGAGACAGGATTCCCACTCCTGGTCATTTTCCAGAGCCCATATTCTTTACCACCTTGCTTTTCCCACATGTCCAGCAGCTACAGCAGGGGAGGGCAGATGAGGAGAGATAGGGATCTGAAGCCAGAGGCCCCCATGGACTAATACAGGCTGGGAAGAAGTTCTTTCTAACCAGTGGATTCTGGGAACACAGGGGCACGCAATGTCGTGGAATAAAAAGAGCACGGGAGTCAGAGTCAGGGAGGCCTGGAGCTGAGTGCTGGCGCTACAAGCGCTAACTGCATGAGCTCCTGTGAGTTATTTAACCTCTCAGATTCCTGGATTTCTTTAAGGCTGTTAGGATTAAATAAGAAATAATGTAAATATACTCTCTGTGTATTTAACTCTAAATTGTTAAATACATTTGAGCTAATTAAAGAAAAAAAAAAGATGGACAGCGGGCACTAAATTAGATAAACAAGCTGAGTCAGAATCCCTGTTGGGCCATAATAGTGGTGTCCTACCCAGTGGTCACATGCCGTGATGGGTGATCCAGATCAGAGCAAGAGTTGGAATTGTAGATCTCAAGGATGTCTGCGATCCGATGCAGTTATCAGAACTCTAGCCACTGGGCTGGGGTTCAGGCAGAACGTCCCCATTTAAAGTGTATTAATACATTAGGTGGCACTTTGGTAATTTAAATAGGAGGAAACAAAGCCAGTGCCTAGATACTGGGTGTGGATAAAATGAGAGTTCGTATGGTCAGGATTCTCACCTGGCCCTGGTTGACTAGCTCACTGCACACCTGTGGGCAGTACATGGCTGTTGACTCTATATAAAGAGCTCCACCCAGTGCTCTGGGTGCGACGCAGTAGCAGGGCTGCAAGGCCAGAGAGCAGAACAGAGGCTGGAGTGGTGGCAGTGCAGAGGACAGAGGCCCAGTGGACGGTTGCGTGGGGTGGCTGAACAGGCAGAGAGGCCCAGAGGATGGCTGTGCGGACAGAGGGGCCCAGAGGCAGAGACCGGCTTGCTGCATGCAGACTCGCTCTGAGTGAACGAGATTTTAGTGACTGACCTGCCACCTGGAAATAAAGTTGGGTATAACCCTTTCACCCCAAGAACATTTTGCTGTCAATTTCTTTGGTCACACTGAATCCATAGCGAACTTGCGCAGGGCTGAAACCCATTGGCAAGACACTGGGTCATGATATTGCCTGTGAGAACACCAGGATTCCTGGAGTCTGCAACCCAACATTTGGACTAAGGTGCCTTCAATCCTTTTGACTAATAGGTGGATTTGAATCTGGAGATAGGGCTCTGAGCATCGGGTACAGGGCTGCCAATTCTGGGCACCTGATACTACACTCCCAAACTGATGGACAACAGATGATTACTGGATTACAGAAATGGAGAGGGCTTCAAGGCGTTGGAAAATGAGGATTCAAAGGTGACCCTGTGGATTTCAGCCAGAGTGGCTGGGGACACAGATATCTCATTTACAAAGGGTTCAAGGTGGGGCCAAAGGTTGGAAAGAAGAGGACGAGAGAAGAGTAGTATTCTGGGAAGGCAAGACCATGGTTGAGTACTCATGAGATGCTGTTGGTATTGTAGGCCTAGAACTCAGAAGGAAAATTAGGGCCAGAGGTATGAGTCTGAGAAATAGTTGTCTCCAAGCCCTTGGAAATTGTTTAGTTTCAGCAGGTAGCTTCCTTGGAAATAATTGGAGTAGGTTTGACTGACTAATTGAATGTAAATGAATTTAAAGGCTCTTAAACACCAAGATAAAAAGCATTCCAAGTATATGGAAATTAATGTTTAGATTCAGAAATATTCCTAGCCAGAAACAGAAATGTAAAAACAGTTATCATATGTAACTACTCCCAAATTTAACCCTTTGACAGGGTTATTCTGAAATTAAATCTGAAGAATTAAAACTAACCAAATGGGGAAGAAATAAAAGCTCTAGGGATTTAATGATTTGTGTACTTTTCATTATTTTGCTAAAATATATTTTAATTGGAGAGTTAACTAAGATATTTTAGCTTATTAGTCAACTCAAAGCAAAATGAGTACAGTCCTGTCTTTTCAGTAATTTCACCACCTTATGTTTACTGAACTGCGCTGTTGAGGTTAAATCTTCAAATTAGTTTTTAGAACACTTCAGAGTTATTGAAATATGGTAAAACAATGTTCAACCTTCTATTTTTACATATAAGGGGCCAGTATATATTAAAATGTTGATATAGGCAAAACAAATTTTATCAGTCAATTCTACATTGATGTATTTTACAAAATTAGTTTCCTCCAAATTTAACATTTCATGGTTCTCTCATTTAGGAATAGTAGAGTCTTTCCTCTTACTTTACCTTTCCAGAATTAAGAGCCTGGATCTAAATGCCAGACTGTAAATCCTGGCTAGGAGTGAAGAAAATTCAGATTTTCAGATGAGATTAGTAATTAGTTTAATGTTTTCTTTATGTAATATTACAGTAGCTTGAATAATGGCTCTCAGAGATGTGTCCTAATCTCTGGAATTTTTCCCTCATTTTATTTTGGAAAAAGTGTCTTAAAAAATGCAATTATGTTAAGAATTTTGAGATGGGGAGATTATCCTGGATTATGTGTGGGGGTCTTAAATGCCATCACATGTCCCTTTATAGAAGAGATGCAGAGGGCGCTTGACAAACACAGGGACAGCACATGAAGACAGAGGCAGAGACTGGAGAGAAGAGGCCGCAGACCAGGAATGCCTACAGCTACCAGAAGCCAGAAGAGGCAAAGACTTGCCCTTCGCACCTCCAGAGGGAGGGCAGCCCTGATGCACTCATTCAACACCAGAATTTTTATGTTTGCTTTTTTTCAGCTAATAAATATGCTACACTTGCTATTGTTACATAGTCTTCAGAACTGTTATTTTGAAATATAGCTTAAATTGCTATCAAGTGGGGACATTAAAACTCAAGCACTCTCTTGTGAGGGGGATTCAGACTATCTTCTATTTTTTAAGGAGCCCTTGATGTCATCTTTTAAAAACCTCCTTATTTAACATCAGAGAAATTGAGACCTGGAGACTGGAGTGTCTCAATCTCGGGACTATTGACATTTTGAGCTGGATGATTTTCTGTGGCTGGGGGACGCCTTGTGCACTGGAGGTCGGTGAGCAGCATTCCCCACTCTCTCTGCAACTTGACGCCAGCAGCTCCCCTCTCACCCAGCTGCCGCAACCGCAAATGCTTCCAGACACTGCCTGTCCCCTGGCAGGCAAAAGAGCCCCGTGTTGACAATCACTGCCATAGAAGCTAAGTTCAATGACTGGACAATCAAATATTAAAATCCAACTTGAGCACTTTTTACTCCACCTTTCATGGAATAGAAATGACTCCACCTTTCTATGTAAACTTTTGAACTCCTGGTGGTAAGATGGCTGTTGCATCTCCAGGTATTACATGTACATTTCTGTCAGGAAGATGGGAGATTGGCCAGTAATGAGAAGTGAACACACTCCCCTTAAAGAGGCTGTCTTTTTATTGAGAGCAAGCCCATCCCTGAGACTCTGCCTACGTACTATTGGCCAGAAGGTGGCTTATGGCCACCTCGAATCACAGAAGAAGCTAGGAGTTCAAATTCCTAGCTTTTACAGCCTGTGTCATGAAGTCAGAGAGAAGGGTAGTTGTGAATGGACTTTAAATAGCCCACCTGCAGTATTTCCACCCTAGTTCAGCCACTTCCTTGTGACAGGTGGTTAGAGCAGGAATTTGGGAGCTGATAAAAATGTCTAGTCATATATAGGTGAAGTCTTAGTTTATTGTGATTTATTATCTAGAAAGTGCTTCATGAAATCCTTTCCAGCTGATTGATTTGGTGATTGCTTTATTCTGTTTTCTTTGCATTAGGAAGGTATATCCATGTACCAGTAGTATCACTGAAGAGACCCAATTAATTTCAGCTAGAAAGGCCACTACTTCAAATCGGCAATATTTTTACCAGTTATAGCAAATACATCTATCAATTCATATCATTAACAGGCTGACATATAGAAAATCCAAAGGCTTCTTTATCTACCCAACAATCCTTAGCAGTGCCACACAGTGCTAGGTGCTATCTACATATGAAGATGTAAAGGGCCTGGGTACATCCGACACACAATAAAGACACAATATAAGCAGCAATACAATTCACTAATTAAAGGTAGAACTGTTTGTTTCCTTATCTACCAAATCACTGAGAAATTTTGTTTAATTATACAGTTTTCCATTTTTCTATTCAAAGAAATGAGACCTTACCCAAGTGTTTGAACTGTGTCTCCCAAAAAGACATATCAAAGTCCTAATGCTAGGTACCAGTGACCTATTTGGAAATAAGGTCTTTGCAGATGTAATCAAGTGAAGCTGAGGTCATCAGGGCAGTCCCTAATGCATTACAACTGCTGTCCTTTAATAAGGGAAGAGACATAGAGACATCTAGAGAGAATGCCATGTGACAGGAGGCAGGCACTGTATTGGTGCATTAATGAGCCATGGAACCCCAAGGTGAGGGCAACCGCAGAAGCTAAGAGAAAGGCATGGAACAGACGCTCCTTTCACACCTTTAGAGAGAGCATGGCCCTGCCAACATTTTGATTTCAGATTCTAGCCTCCAGAACTGTGAAAAAATTAATTTCTGTCACTCAACGTTACTCATTTTGGGGTACTTTGTCACACAGCTCTAGGAATCTAATACACTAAGTATGGAAAAATAGTAACTACTTGCTGATTGAAAAACCAGTAATACCTTCTATTAGGCTTTGCATCCATAATTTAGACAAGTCCTTCTACTCTGCATGTACGTTCTCTCTCCTATTTGAGTAGCCAATTCCTCAGCTAACTTCCTATCCTTTGCATTTATAAAATGATAAGATCTTTTCCAAAGCAAACTTCATTTAGGAGGAAGGGAAGATTTGGCCCTGGCATTCAGTATCAAGGGAGCAGCGGCACTGAGGGATGGGGAATTTTTCCCTCTTTGTGTGATTGCGGAGAGCTGGAACGCACGTAAGGCAGGAAGACTCCACCACAAGCTCAACAGAACGGAACCTCAGAATGGACTGTGTCAGTGTTGGGTATCTGTGTTAGTGGGGGTCTTCTGAGAGGCAGACACCAAGCGAGGATAGGATGTGCAAGAAAAGTATCAGGGGAAATGCCCTGGAAGGATAAGTGAAGGATCTGGAGAAGGCAAGAAGGGTCTCCAGGTCACAATGCTGGTTGGTCTCCTTTACAGGAGACAGAAAAGAAAGGAAGGTTAGATAGGAAGACTCTCTGGCTTCTGCACAGTTCCAAGAAATGTTCAGCCAGATCTAGGGGAAATCTTGCACCAAAATTGCCCATTAGAAGAGTCCCAGGTCCAAGAACAAGATCGTACTAGCAACCTCTTCATACTCGGTCCCTGGCAGGAGCAGTCGCAGAACGTAGAGTGGCGGATCCAGAGGGCAGCACCCGGGCCGTCAATCAACATGCTCCCAGCAAGACTAGTGTATTTTCACAGCTATGACTGTGTCAAAACCAGAACAAATGTTGGGTGTTGCCAGGAGATCATAAGAGGGCTAGAATTCTTGAATAATAAGGCAACTTCAGCCTAATTCATTTGCTGATCTCTGAAATGACAGTTCTCTTTGGCAAAGGCTAGTCAGAGGTAGTTTTCTTATTTGCTTGCCTGGTGGCTACAGATTCATGTCAGTGGCTTCCAGCTGTGCCTCATGGCAGCAGCTCTTGCCCAGAGTATCTCCCACTGAAAAGGACTTTTTATGGAGTCAGGTCCTTGGTGAGCCCCGAGTTGGGCCACAGGATGTCTAACGGTGGCAGCCCCTGACATGAGGGGGGCTCCAGGTGTTTCTCCCAGTCTCAGGGGTAGTTTGCTCCTAGTAGAGATTTCTGGTGTCCACTACCACTCCTTTGCTCTTATCTTTCCCCTGTCCAGGAAACTCCTTCCTTCTCTGCTGCCCAAACTTCAAAGCTCATTTTAATCCCACTGACCATGTCTCCAGAATTAAAAAAGCACATTGTATGACCTATTCATCATTCAATCCAGTTCACTGACTTTTCATGTGGAAGCTATGATATTTCTCTTATAGTAGACATGATAAATTCTTAAATCTATGGGACACAATATATACTCTTCTGTGGGGCCAAGCAATTTAGAAAAACACTGATACTGTTGATATCATTCAATACTATCCCATGAACACCTGCAGTGACAACAGATCAAGCCGGCCAGTAACTATTCCTGGCTTCTTAACTGCCGATCACATTGTCCATGTTTCCGGCCCCTGGTGATTCACTGTGAGTTGATATTATAGTATTCTGGATACCAGAAGTATTCCAAATTATTTTCTAGTTAAAATAATTTCACAAATACTGGATTAAACAATTATAAGTTTTTTTCTCGGCCATATATTTCAGAGCCTTTATTTAATATGTTCTTCGGTATTGTGAATCTTCTTAAAGAGTTAAACTATGGAGCATTTACCAAATTTCTTGGACCACAGAGCTTCTTTTTTTTCCTCACAAAGCATCTTGAGAGCCTGGAATTACATATTTTTGGTAATACTGGATTAAATATCTAATCTTCCCAGGGTGCTTTTTGTTTTAATGGGGAATTCTGGAAGACCAAAAAGGCTTCCTGACCAGAAAGAGGGGTGATCTAGTGGCAGAATTTCGGACATTGAGAAAGGAAAGTCATGAAGAGCAGGAGAGACTGCTGTGGCATGGGTCTGATGTGCCCTGCCTGACAACACTGACTCTTCCAGGGACCTCATGGAAGCTCACACTAAGAGCTCCAGTTTTGTAGCACGCTGTTCTGATTTGGATTCAAACTGAACTGTCCTGTTATTCACAGACTTCATGTTATCACTTGTCCCTCCTCTCCCCTGCTTCAGAGCTGAGCTCCTCTCTGTGAAACTTCTTGTTGACCCTAGAAAAGCAGTCTGAGAAACCGCACGACTCCTGCATTTGCAGAAATGATATCCTTAGTTTTTAGGCTGAAGTCAGGAACTTATCTCAAGAGATGTGACACTGCCCATCTGGTTGGGGACATCTCAAGGTTATCAAGTCAACAAATAGCCACTGAGCAACCAAAATGTGCAAAGTCCTGTGCTTTCTGTTTGCCCAATGTTGTCGTTTTCTCTGTTCCTTAGGGACCATCTAGATTAATGGAACTAACTTCCATTCGGTCCTCTGGTTATTTAATGTTTAACCAAATATCATGGTCTTATTTTGAATGCAAATAGGAAGCAAAATAAGTTCTTTGTTAAGGTCTCCACTAAAACTATTTTCTTTTTAAGTTATAATGTGTCACAAACTGTCCCTCAAGCTTTCTGTTTCAGAAGATTGTTGTGTAGTCCATTATTAAAAACTCTCTTCAGCCAATGGAGTCTCTTATGACGCATGCATACATACAACTATTAGACTGTGATCATTAGTTTTTTAATGGATTACCCTCAGTAACTGTTAATAAATGTAGCTGATATATCCATTTTGAATAATCAATATTAAAGAAATTTCATGAATTTCATGGAGGCTTTCTGGTAGAAATATTTCATTTCCCATCTCAACTTCTCTTTTGAAGACAACATAAGTATTATTATAGTTAAGGTGATTCCCTTTTCCCAGGGCTCAATAATGCTGTATAGGTATTATTTCACTAAAATAGCTTTGTTGTAAATTTTCCCAAATACAGCAGATGCAAATATCAATATTTAATAACAAAGAGAAAAGTAATAACCAAGATCTCTTTCTATACCTCTGTAAGAGGCAAATTTGCTAATTGTCCTTGGCAAAGGAAAGGTTATCCCTTCTGCTTTCTTTTCCTCTGGAGTAATGTTGATTGCTATACTGAGACTGGGGTTGCCACCCTGTGGTGTCTTATTTTTGGATACATTTTGGGTGTCTTGGCCGGGGTGTGTCTTGGAGGAGCCAGGACCATGAAATGAAAGTTGATGTGTGGGCAGCTAGAGCGAACCCGGTGAAAAATGGAGAGGACAATAGGGTGTCTACTCCCCACCCAGTCCTGGAGAGTATGTCTGGGGCCTGTGAAAAAGAAGCTAAAGGAGCTGTTTTAACTTAAGGTCAGAAACACGGAGGCAGGTCCATTGCCTGGGAGTCCTGGATGAAAAAGGAACCATGTATATGTTGATTATATGTCTTGGTTTGCCTGGGACTGGTCCAGTTCAGTCAGCTGTCTTGGGGTCATTATTAATTACAGCCCCCTTTCACTTTCAAAGATGTTTAAGTTAAGAAAATAAATTATATATTCACCTTCACATAGAGTTAGGCAGAAGAAGATTCACTCCTCGGTGAGCAAGGAAGGTACCGTGCACCTCTGAGGTCAGAAGCCTGCAGGGAAGGCAGAGACCTCTTGACACCTTGCAGGGGGCCTAGGAAGTGGTGATTAGTGTGTTCCAAGGGGCGTCTCGAGTGGCAGGCATCACTAAGCAGCCACAGTGAAAGAACTTGACTGGGTTTGTTTGGAGACAGTGGACGGTTGCCCAAGGACTATCCGAAATACTGGGGTGAGACCTCTATTAAGAGGGAATTTTTGTTATATGACCTCACTCGATCTAGGCTGGTGAGGCAGGAGGAACTTAATACACAGGCTGGCAGTAATTAAATGTGGAAAATGAGTGTGTATATTAATTTAAAAAATGTATTTGTTTAATGGATTCAGCAACTTTTTAGAATAGGTGAAACTCAGTCACAGTAAATCTTAAGTAGTTTCCCCAAGTTGAATGGATCTAAATAATGCCAAACCCCTCATTAAATAGTAGAGTTTAGCAGTTTATCAGTCTGAATCTTGGTCTTTTAAAACTTCTGGGGCTCCTGTCTTAGGCAGTTACTCAAAAACTCTTGTAGCGATGACAAGACAATGGTGACTAAGCCGGCTCCCAGGTGTGGAGACAGTTTGAAAATAACCATAGTGCATTTTTGACTTATTAGCTCATGCTTTCACTTTAATATGATCATGTCTGTCTGATTTATTTTTATTATGTTATATAACCCAAACCTTTCCCAACACAGGAATAAAAATAGAAAGAACTGCCGTTAAGTAGTGAGGCATTATCTGTTCTAGTGATGGTCTGATATTTTGTTGGTCAGAGAACTGCCTTAAATTCATTTGTGCTCCTTCATAAGAGTTAATGGCAAATTACTATCCCCAATTTTTATCCTTTCATTTTGTATTGAAAATAACCTTTGCGTTAGAGCCCTGAAGAAATTAGTTTATAGAAAAAACTCAACTGATCTCAAAAAACTGATGCACCTGCCCGGAGCAGATAACTGATTCATTTCCTCTATTTTCTATTGGTATGTAGAGGCTGTTTCCTTAAAAAGCATTAAAAAGAAGTATTTTTTCCTGCTTTTCTACCTTTTTTGTGTGTGCATAGGGTCACTCTCCTAAAGAAAGTCACTGAGTTCTTTGAAGGATTTTATTTTATTCCCTGAATGCACTAACAAATACTGATACCTAGGAATGACTTTTGTATTAATGTATTTTAATTTCATATTGTATTTTTGTTTCTTGGGGCACTGACTCTGAATATTCCAAATTAGTCTGTTTGAATAATCTGCTTATTTTATTTTCCTAATGTTGTAGTATGTTTACATTTTCCATATATATGTATTGTATATTTATATTGTCCTTTTCATTTCATAATATCCCAGTTGGAAGGAACCATTTTTATTACTGAATCTTTCCATTGTAATCTGAGCTATTTTTTCCTTCAAGTTTTATTGAGAAATAATTGACATGCATCACTGTATAAGTTTAAGGGGTACAGCATGATGGTTTGATTTACATATATTGTGAAATTATTTTCACAATACACTGAACTAACACCCATCTTTCCATACAGATATGATAAAAAGAAAACAAAGATGAAATGAATAATGGGGGAAAAATTCTCCTTGTAATGAGAACTCTTTGGATTTAATCTCAACAATTTTCATATGCATCATAACGCAGAGCTAAATTTAGTCATCATGTTGTGCATTCCATCCTTAGTACTTATTTGTCTTACACTTGGAAGTCTGTACCGTTTGACACCTTGTTCCAGGTACCCCTCCCCCTCCCCTCTGCCTCTGGTAACCACAACTCTGATCTCATTTTCTATGAGTCTGGGTTTCTTGTTTTTGTTTTCTTTTAGATTCCACATATAAATGAGCTCATACTGCATTTTTCTCTCTCTAATTTACCTAACATAATGCCTTTAAGTTAGCGTTTGTTTTCTTTGTATATATTCCCATAAGTGAAATTGTCAGATCATATGGTAGTTCTATTTTTAATTTTTTGAGGATTCTTCCTACTGTTTCTCATAGGGACTGTACCAGTCTACAGCCCTACCAACAGTGCACGAGGGTTCCCTTTCCTCCACATCCACACCGGCATTTGTCATCTGTCTTCTTGGGGACGGCCATTCTAACATCACCTTATGGTTTTAATTTATGTTTCCCCAGGCATGTTGAGCATCTTTCCACGTGCCTGATGGCCTTTCGTGGATCTTCCTTGGACAAATGTTTATTTAGGTCCTTTGCCCATTTTTTAATCAGGTTTTTGTCTTTTTGCTATTGAGTTGTATGAGTTCTTTATTCCTTATGGATATTAACCTCTGATCAGATATGTGGTTTGCAAACATTGTTTCCCTTTCCATAGGCTGTCTTTTCACTTTGTAGTCTTTTTTGCCATGCAGAAGTGTTTCAGTTTGGTGGTGTCCCACTGGTTTGTTTTGGATTTTGTGGCTCATGCTTTAGGTGTCATACCCAAAAATCATTACCAAGACCCATGTCAAGGAACTTTGTTGTTATGTTTCTACCAGCAGCTTCATGGTTTCAGGTCTTACATTTAAGTTTTTAATCCATTTCAAGTTAATTTTTGTGAGTAGTATGATATGGGTCCAGTTTCATTCTTTTATATGTGAATATCCAATTATTCAAGCACCATTTATCAAAGATACTGTCTTTTCTCCATTTAGTATTACTGGTTCCCTTGTCAAATATGAGTTTACTATATGCCTGGGTTATTTCTGGGTTCATGATTCTATTCCATTGACCTATTTGTCTGCTTTTATGCCAGGAAACACTTAATATCAGGGTATAATAAGAATGACATAGGATTATCTGTTTTTGAACATTTTCAGCATCAAAGTTCCTGAAAGTTAAGTTGAAGTCAACTAGGCTTCTGCTTTTGCAGATGGTACCTTAGGCCCCAAGTCCCTAATGTATCACAGTGATTAAGTGGTAGATTTAGCACAAAACAGTAGGGAGGTGGTACAATTTTAACCATCCCCTGAGCATTCTTATCTGTTATTAAAAAGAAAGACATAGAGATTGAAATGAAGCCTGTGATTGCTGTCAGCTGAGTAATAAGGCAGTGTATCCTCTTAGAAACATTTTCGAAGTGATCTAAAGGTTAAGAGCTACTTATTATTAATAGTTCCGATCCTTTACAACTGTCTGGCATTGGCAAACCCTGCCCTCGTACCATCTGATGTGCCCCAGGACTGAGCACAGTTTATCCTTTCTGTCTTCTCTTCCTAGGTGGTTATTTACATTCTTTCACATTATATTTATACAATCAGCATTTACTGAGTGCCTACTATGGAAAGGTTCTGTACTAATTTCTGAGAATATGAAGATTAATAAGACCCAATCTTCGTTCTACCATGTAGTTCACTAGGGAAGCAGATAATCAGATATTCACAAAATGATTGAAATGACACTTTTTTCTGCACAGTAAATGTGCCTTTGAAAAACAACTCCTCCAGTTCACTTCATGGAACTCAGAGATTGGTCCAAGGGTAAGAACATGTAGCAAACGATTCTAATCATGGGCCTTCCATAAAATTTGATATATGAATATTGGGAGAGACCAAATTGCTCTTCTGTTTGGTTAGACATTTGAACGGCCATATGGAGAGGGTCAGCCTGAGGATGAGAACGATAGAGGGTGCTGTACGTAACACAGGAAAGAGACCATGTCATCCCGACATTTGATTACTTACACCAGCCACTCCTACTTTTGCTCCCTTGAACTGCCAAGAGGTCAGACTAACACAATGATGTGGAAAGTGCATTGAGAGATCACATACGGATGTATTAGAATCACAGGTGTAGAGGCCCAACCTAGAAGGACAAGGCTAGGCTGGATGGAGTCAGCAAAGTTTTCCAGAAAGGAGTAGGTAGCATTCTTTGGATAGAATCTGACACTCTCAGAATGTGATGTCCAGAAGCACTACCATCCCTAAAATATCAATGCACAATACTAAATACTCAAAAACTATATTTACTTATTTTAATTACCAATTATATTAAAAACAAGATTAGTGAATAATTTGTAAAGTTTGTTTCACGAGAAACAGTTCAACTTGAAATCTGATACACTACAGATAATATTGTTTCCTGAGTGTCTACAACCCAGGAGATATGTCATGGGATTCATAGGCCCAAACAAATCTATATAGTCCAACACATGGCAGGGCTTAAATGTTGCTTATGCTCCCACAGCTTCCTAAACTTCATCTTTTTAAAGCTCAGCACACTTAAAATGACTCATTTCCTGAGAGAAGGCACTCTCTGAGGGCAGGGACAGCACCTGTCTTTGTGTTTCATTGTGCCCCACGCCATGTGGCCCACTGCCTGACATGCTGTGAGTGTTTAATGCATTTGCAGCATTGAACTGTCTTAAAAGTAGGAACATCACATGTGGCTGATCTGCAGTTGAGAATCTTTCTGTATGCTGAGGTAGAGTGTAGAAGAAGGACGCAGATATGGAAAAGAAGAAGAAATATCCTTGGTGCAGAGAAGACGGGTGGCAGTTCTGCTTGATTAATCGGGAAACCCCATCCTTCATTTTCTCCCATATACAATATGCATTGTTTGTCAGGCCACCTTACAGGGAGGAGTTAGCTATCCCAGGGGAGGTAAAACTAGTATAAGTATTTATAGACGCCAAAGTAAATGTGTTCCATAGATTTACAAAATGTGGGGAAACCTAAGGCCTAGGGTTCAGGAAACTACCTGTTTAATGGTTTCTCTTTCTGTGCGTGCGTGTGTGTGTGTGTGTGTGTGTGTGTGTGTGTGTGTGTTATAATTTATTATAACACAATGAAAAGACTATTACCAGTTATTTTAGTTTTTGTAAAATTACCTGTGATGTCAATTACCTGGCAAAGTTCTTATAAAAACTTAAATTATTAACATATATATATATATAAATTCAGCGGTTTCAGATTTAAGGAAATGTGATCCCTGCATGTTTATTACATTGTTTAAATGTAGAATTTGCAAACATGTATAAATAACATCTGTTTATACTATGGCAATTATATATAAATGATAATTTATATAAACAGCAGTTGTCAACTCATGGGCCATCTTCTTTCATTTATACTCTTGTTCACTTATTCCCTCCTCCTATTTTTATGAAAAACCTAGATTTTATAACATTTATTATAAATATTGCTTTATGTACAAGATACTTTTTAAAAACATGACAATAATTATGTCACTATTCTTTCTGAAATTTACTTTTACAACTTGTAGTTATATTTAGTAACTAGAATTCGCTAATAAAGCTAAATTTTAATTTAGAATGGTAGATCCTGATTTGACCTGTTTTCATAAAGGGATAATTCATTTGAAATTGGTCATTTGTCTCATCATGCAATAAAAATAAATGATAAATTTATTCCTTAGAATAGATTAAACAATTAATTAGTTCTTTTAATTAATATCATTAATTTGTTCAGGATGCCCTTATCACTTAATAATGGGAAAAAATGGTACCCTGCATTTTAAGTCTGATGGGAAAAGGATTCCTAACAGAGTCATGGGATAATATTAATTCCTTCCACAACTTTTGGACTGTTTTGTATTTTGAAACCTAAAATACTTTTATAATAGTTATTTCATTCTTTAAAACAATACTGTAAATTACTTATTATTAGATTCATCTCCATTTTAAAGAAGACAAAACACAGTTCATAGAGGTGGAGTGACCTGCAAGGTCCATCCATGTCAGTCCCCAAGAACTCTGGGCCCATTTCACTTAATGACACTGTTTTTCCATTAATTCTTCCATTATTGCAAAGACTTCCATATTCTGCATGATCAGACTTTCAGACACCTAGGTAAAGTGCAAAGGTCAAAAAGAATGTGTCCCCCATTCCTAATCTGACTAGCTACTGACCCTCAGTACATTTTTTTCATCATGCACACACATGCATTCTGACACAGCTTGCTTGCAGTGTTAGGCTAGTAATACACAGGCGTACCTCGTTTTATGGTACTTTGTTGTATGGTACTTCACAGATACTCCATTTTTACAGATTAAAGGTTTGTGGCAACCCTGAATTAATCAAGTCTATCAGCACCATTTTCCCAATAGTGTTTGCTCACTTCCTGTCTCTGGGTCACATTTTGGTAATTCTACAATATTTCAAACTGTTTCATTTTCATTATACCTGTTATGGTGATCAGTACTTTTTGATGGTACTGTTGTAAGTCTTTCAGGGTACCATAAACCATGCCTCTATGCGACAGGGAATATAATCAATGAACATTGTGTGTGTTCTAACTGTTTCGCTGGCCAACTGTTCCCTCTCCTCCTGCTTTCCTATTTCCTGAGACACAACAGTATTTAGATTAGGCCAGTTAGTAACCCTGCAATGGCCTCTAGGTGTTCAAGTGAAAGGAAGAGTCATATGTTTCTTGCTTTAAATCAAAAGCTAGAAATAATTAAGCTTAGTGAGGAAGGCATGTCAAAAGCTGAGAATGAACAAAATCAAGGCCTCTTAAACCCGTTAGCCCAGTTGTAACTGTAAAGGAAAAGTTCTTGAAGGTAATGAGGAGTGCAACTCCAGAGACCACATGAATGGTAAGAAAGCTAAACATCCTTATTTCTGATAGGGAGAAAATTTTAGTGATTTGGATAGAAG
Organism: Phataginus tricuspis; assembly: GCA_029783875.1. Taxonomy (NCBI): domain Eukaryota; kingdom Metazoa; phylum Chordata; class Mammalia; order Pholidota; family Manidae; genus Phataginus; species Phataginus tricuspis. Next base: position 6,825,607 of record JAQQAC010020790.1, on the reverse strand, counting down.
ATCAAACGAGCCTCAACATTCCCTTAAACCAAAGCCTAATCCAGAGCAAGGCTCTACCTCCCTTCAATTCTGTGAAGTTTGAGAGAGGTGAGGAAGCTTCAGAAGGAAAGTTTGAAGGCAGCAGACATCGGCACATGAGGTTTAAGGGAAGAAGCCACCTCCATAGTGTAAAAGTACAAAGTGAAACGGAAGGGCTGCTGCAGAAGCCAAAGCAAATTATCCAGATCTACCAGGTCGACCTGAGATAATGAATGAAGGTGGTTACACTAAACAACAGATTTTCAAACAGCCTTTTATTTTAAGAAGATGTCATCTAGGACTTTGACCTCTAGAGGGGAGAAGTCCATGCCTGGTTTCAAAGCTTCATAGGACAGACAGAATCTCTTGTCAGGGGCTAATGCAGCTGGTGACTTTCCCTTGAAGGCAATGTTTACCCTTCTGAAAATTTTAGGACCTTAAGATTTATGCTAAATCACCTGTGCCCGTGCTCTATAAATGGAACAACAAAGCCTGGGTGACAGCACATCTGCTCACAACACGGTTTACTGCATATTTGAAGCCTCCTGTTGAGACCTACTTCTTAGACTGACTTCCTTTCAAAATATTTCTGCTCACTGACAATGCACCTGGTCACCCAAGAGCTCTGATGGAGATGGACAATGAGAGGAATGTTGTTTTCATGCCTGCTAACACAACAGCCATTCTAAAGCCTATGGATCAAGGAGTCATTTTGACCTTCAAGTCTTATTATGGAAGAAATACATTTCATAAATCTATAGGTGTCATAGATAGTGATTCTTCTGATGGATCTGGGCAAAGGAAATTGAAAACCTTCTGGAAAGGATTTGCCATTCTAGATGCCATTAAGAACATTCATGATTCCTGAAAAGAAATTAAAATATCAACATGACCAGGAGTTTGGAATAAATTGATCCCAACTTTCATGGATGACTTTGAGGGGTTCAAGGCTTCAGTGGAGGAAGTCACAGCAGATGCGGTGATAATAGCAAGTGATCTAGAAATAGAAGTGGAGCCTATAGATGTGACTGAACTGCTGTGATAAAACTTTTAACAAATGAAGAACTGCTTCTTATAAATTAGCATAGAAAGTAGTTTCTTGGGATAGAATCTACTCCTGGTAAAGATGCTCTGAATATTGTTGAAATGACAGAACAGGATTTAGAGTAATACATAAACTTAGGTAATAAAGCAGTAACAAGGTTTGAGATGTTGACTCCAAATCTGAAAGAAGTTCTACTGTGGGTAAAATGCTTACAAACAGCATCTCATGATACAGAGAAGTTGTTCAGGAAAGGAAGAAGCCACTGTGTGGCAGATTTCCTTGTCTTATTTTAAGAAATCACGGTCACCACTCTGATAGTCAACAGCCATTTAACATCGAGGCAAGACCCTCCACCAGCAAAGGTTACAACTTGTTGAAAGCTCAGATAATGGTTAACATTAAAGTATTTTTTAATTAAAGTATACATTTTTTTAGACACAAGATTAATATTTAGACACATTTAATAGACTACAGTATATTGTAAACTACACGTGCACGGGGAAACCAAAAAAATGTATTTGGCTTGCTTTATTGCAATATTGGCTTTACTGCAGTGGTCTTGAACCAAATCTGCAGTGTCTCCAGGACATGCCTGTGTCACCAGGTTGAGAAGGTGGAATCAAATACATACCTTTTTCTCTCTGCAGAACAAATATTCTGTTCTCTGAGAGGGATTTCTTGTACAACAAAATTTTCTTCCTTCAGTTTTGACTAAAGTCATATTCTTAAGGATTTGTAAGATATATGATTTGCTAAAACAAATAAATTAACTTAATTTTTAAGAATTTGTCATCTTCACTGCTGTTACTTATTCATCTCTTTCCTCCATGTTGGAAAAGCTCCTTCTTGAAAGAATTTATTTTCACTCTTTCTGTTTTCAATGACAGTTTTGTATTAGATTACTCTGGAATGAGTGTAAGAAGATTTGATTCATATCACAAACCCTGAACTGATTAGTGGAACATTCAGAAGCAATGCAAATTGAGATTATGATTGTTTCAAAGGCAATATGGCTTCCAAATAAACACTTGGAACATGGTTGTTTGATGAAGAAGCAAAAAATAATTTTTGAACACTGGAAAATGAACCATTGAATCAACCACTTGAGAACATTTTGAAATTAATAGCCTAAGTAATGATTGCAATTTAGTGATCATTGTAATTGTAATGAGAGCTTATCCTAATCAACCAATTGGCTCCAGTGACTGGCAGGGCGGGTCTCTGACTCAAGCTTGTCCAATCACAGTGCCCTGAACTCCAAAGGACAGTGATTAGTCTAGAGGTAGACCTGTCACTCTATCCAGCCAGGAAATACCCTTCCACAGTGTCTGTATCTGGGGTTGTGGATAAGTGTTTCCTCTTTGGACACAGGGAAGTAAAGCATACATCAGGAGCTTCTGAGCCAGATTTCCTGCTTCTCAGAAGAGCCTGTCTATCAGAATGTAGCCCACTTGCAGAGAGGGGTGGAAAAGAAACCTAAGGAGAGAGTCCTGGCAGTGTGAGGACTCCTGGTACTGTGACCATTCAGCTCGCTCCCTTACTTCCCCACATTTTGAATATGTAGCCAGTAATCACTTTCTTTCCACTTTTTTTTTCTGCTTAAGCTGGTTTAAGTTTTTATCACCTGCAAATTAAAAAAAAAACCCATATATTTTGTACAATACATAGTATTCTATTAGAATTCCTGTTTTATCACTTACTAGCTGTGGATCCTTGGGCAAATTACTTAGACTCTCTGAATTTCAGTTTGTCATCTTTCCTAAGGATAACATTTATTCTATTAAGATTCACTTAAGGGGTGGTTGTGTGGAGTAAAGATGCTGGATGTAAAATACATAACTCAGAGTCTCTAAATTATAACTATTATTATTTTCTGTGGCACACTTGGTTTACTCATTAAGTTATAAAATGTGGTAGGCTGAATTTTTGGCTTGATTTCTAAATACTTTCCCATTATCTATCTCCTTTGTCTAAGGCTTTGAAATTTCTCCTTCTAAAGGTAGACATATTCCATACCTTACCCCCACCTCCACCACTGACTTTGAATTTCGCCACATAACTTATTTTGGACATGAGGGCTAGCAGATTTAACACAAATAGAGGCTTGAATAGTAATTGCATGATAGGGTTTGCTCTCTTGCACTATGACATTGTCCTGAAAAGAACACATGCCTGCTGGTCCCAGAAGAATGTGACACATGTGGAGCAAAGTTGTGATGTGCAGACTTCTGAGTAAAATAAAACAATTCCCTGTTCCTCTAAGACTTTGAGATTTTGTGGATATTATGCAGCAATGACCAAGTGATGCAGCAGTTAATAGACACATTCCAGTAGGTTTTAAATCAAACTACTTTGTTATGTGGGAAAACTATTCAATACAAGTGTATTTATTCTACCAAGAAAAAAAAATTATTCATTAAAAATGTTAGAAGAGAAAAGTATCTTGTCCACAAATATAGTAGAAAGTGACCAAGGATACTGGTTCTTGATTCACTGGGGTCATGGACTCTTGATAATATGAGCAGAGCCCTGAACTCCCATGAGTCCGTTACAAACATAATATTTTGTATACAGTTACATGGAATTTACAGATGCCTTAATGACCATTGCGTCTGTAGAGTCTACAACGTTTAGATTCAGAATCTCTGGTGTGGTGAGTCATAGTATAGAAATGTTGAGGTAGCTGTGTAGCACTGAAAGTCTATAGCTTTGAAAAGAAGTCTGATTCTGAAAATGATATACAAGTATAGTTTGCAGGATCTGTGAATAAAACATATATTTTACTTGACCTTACAGGAAGTCCTGAAGATTGTTCAGTCTGAATATTTTCACGTAATAATTTAATTTAATGTATATGTGTTCAGTTGAACTTCAGTATATGCCATCTTATATGATGTATATGTACACACTTTTTATATGTGTATACTATGTGTCTACACATCAATGCTCTAAGAGAAAGTTCAACAGGAAAAGAAAATGACCAGGGATTGGGTATGGTTCAGAAGGCTTTCATGAAATACAGAGCCATAGGCTTAATGATGCAATGGTCATTAAGGCATCTGCAAAATCCATTAACGGTATACAAAATAGTATGTTTGTAACGGACTCATGGGAGTTCAGGGCTCTGCTCGTACTATCAAGGGTCCATGGCCCCAGTGAGTCAAGAACCAGGCAAGGACATGGGAGAAGCATCACGATTAACATTTCCTGCCTATAATGAAAAATGCCAAGATATGAAGAGTATAGTAAAAACAGGAGGGCTAAGATTCCATTTTAAAAACCAGGGAGTTAGGAGGTAAGATTCCTAATGTATTACATGGTTATCAGCCAACCACCACCCTATCTAAGGGCAGGGAAAGCAGTCCTCAGGGATACGCCTCCACCGCTTGGGTGTAGCCACTAACTTGGAGGGGAACAAGATCAAGAAATACCTTGTGTTAAGTTTATCTTACAGACTATCTAGAAGACAGACTATGGTTGGTGACATGACTCTCACCCAAGACAGCCACCATAAGACCACAAGTCAACCTTACGCTCAGCAACCCCTATCCTTTGCCCCATCTTGAAAGCTTTAAAAGACAGAATTTTCCTAAGCCTTTGAGTGTGCCTCCTCATAGAGGTTGCCTGCACTCCTGTTTCTTCAAGTGTGTACTTTTTGCCTTAAATAAAGACTTCTAACTGTTCAACTTACTGTGTTTTGTCTCTGTGCTCTTCCAGTGGTAAGCATCTTTGTTACTTTGATATTTCATTCTATTTTCTAGACTTAAGCACTGTCTTCTCTCTGTCTCTGTCCTACTTCAGACAAGTAGGAAGGGGCTCCTGAGAGCTCTGATTTGGGCTCGCAAGTTCGCATTGCCTGGGTGGCCCAGACAGGACTGCAGCTGTGCGATCATGCTCTTCAGTAACCTGCCTGACAATCTCCAGTTTTTGCCTTTGGGAACTTCTCAGAACATAATCTCACTCCATCCACTGCTGTGTAGCTCCTCCAAACCCTGGGGTGGCAGGGACTTAGTTCCCATGCTGTGCAAATTTCAAGCAGACACTGGACTCCAGGTGACCCCAGCTTCAGGAGTTGCAAGGGATTTGCCCTGAGCTACCCTTTCCTCGCTCTGCTCTTCCTTGCTGTCTGCTGCCTGCATGACACTGCCATGCCCTGCCATGCTCACTTTAATGAATTCCTTCTTACCTACACTTGCCCAACCTGTTCGAGAATTCTTTCTTCTTCAGAGCCGAGAACCCTCCCCTGTCCAGGTTGAGGTTTCACCTGGTGCACAGGGGAGAGACCTCCCCAGACACAGCTGCCCAACAACAGAAGTATGGCTGTGAAGTAAGTAGAAATAATGGGAAACACAATTTAATGTGCATGTGAATTTGAGCAAATGTGTCGAGATGGTTAATGTCATGTCAACTTGACTGGGCCACACAGTTCCCGGATATTTGTTTAAAAGTTATTCTGGTTATGTCTGTGAGGGTGTTTCTTGATGCGATTAACATATGAATTGGTAGCCTGGCTGAAATAGATTGCCCTCCCCAATGTATGTGAGTCTCAAAAACTACAGGCCTGAGTAGAACAAAAGGGCTGAGTAAGGAAGTAGTCGCTCTCTCTGCCTGACTGTCTTTGATCTGGGACATCTGACTCCTGCCTTTAGGCCTGGACTCCCACTGGATCTTACATCCTCAGCTCTCCTGGTCTGCATCTTGTCAACTGCAGGTCTTGGGAGTCTTCAGTGTTCATAACCACCTTGTGAGCCTATTCCTTATAATATTATAATAAATTTCTTTCTCTCTCTCTCTCACTCTCTCTCTATAGTACACACACATAAATATATATATAAATTATATAGAAACTTTACTGATTATATAAAATATATATATTACATAAAATAGAAATTACAGAAATTATAGAAAGTATACAAATGCTTAATATATAATAATGTGTTGAATGGTATATTTTCAATATGAATCTGTTGCATAAGGTGAGGTGAAAGACATCCATCCAGTTTAGCTAGTAGAAATAAAGCAAAGTTTGGCTAATAAATTCAGAAAAAAACTTTCTAGAGGTCAGCCAGACTTTGTGGGAAGGGAGAGTCGAAACAATAGACTAAACAGGCAGAACTCTGGTGTGGTTTGCATTCTTTTAACTTAAAGAGTGATTATAGCCTAGAGACAGTGGGCTTTTGACCAGACCTAATTAAGTGTTTGTCAAAACTGCTTTGCACATCCTGCTTTTCCCCTGCCAATAGAATCTCTGCCTTCTAACAACAGCATTAAATGCAATTAAAGTAAGTAAGATGTAGGGGAAAGAAGAGAGAATTTCCAGGTACTGCTGACCTATTGCTTCTGTTGCAGACTTTGGCTACTGTCATTATTGGGTAAAGAAACTTGGAGTATTTTATCCACATTGTCTTGTCTAGTCTCCTTTGGAGACTATAAACAAAGTTTATAAAGAAATCCTAGAATTCCAAAACCCAGGACTTGGCAAAGGTGAGAAGCCACTCTCCTAGTGCGTGCTGCTGCAATTGTTGATATGTGCAGATATAGAGAGAGATGAGGTCAGAGAAATCAACAAGGAACTGATTGTGGGAAGGCCTTGAATATAAGATTAAAATGACCAAAAACAGTGTGTGTTGTGTGTTGTTTTGGATTAGAGGAGTTATATGTAAAAATCATGATTTAATGACATTCACATAAAAACGTAATGGATTAGAGAACAAAAATCACATGAATTGGCAGGTGTACACCATGCTGTCATTTGATATGAGTTTATTATGTTCGGAATAATAATGTGTTGGGGGATTCAAAAGATGTGAAGTCAACAATGGCTCTTCCCTAGCATCTACTGACAGAACATTACCTCTATTATAATAGCATCTGTATATTTAACACTTTACTAAGTACTAAGGTACCTGTAATATACTCAAAGTAACAAAGATGGAGAAACAAAGATGTAGTAAGCACTTACATTGTTGATACTGCTTCCAAAATGTAAGTGACAATAAGATGCAGCTTGAGATTAAATGATGGAGTTAATGCTACCAGTTGTCAGGAGGGGGTGAATGTTCAGTCATCTAAGTACAGAGGCCTGAGGGGTTACAGTTTTGCTTCTTGTTCTTCAAAGAGCTTTAATATGAAATGTTAATATTTTTTAAATATAAAAATGAAAATACTCATAAATTTAGTTTTCCTTGAGAAGTTATGTTTTCATTATTTGGATAAGAAAATCTGATTGAGTATACTTTTTCTATACAGCAACTCATGAGGCATGTTCTCCCCTTATTGTTACCTCGCCTCTGGTAATTTCAGAGAATGATAATTAACTACTATTTCAAAGTGGTTTCTCTAGCTGCGCCTCCATTAGTAGAGCATATCGTTCAATACGGCAGTCACTGTGAGCTCACCACAGCAGCTACCGACTCTTCATGTTTTGCTCTGGTTCCCAGTATATTTTGAGACTACGTGGAGAACCCGGTGGAAGAGGAAGTATTGCTGATAAAACAGCACAAAAGCCCTTGACCACTTCTGCATTCTGGCCTGTGTCAATCTCCCAGTGTGACCTCCTGGCTTCCTGACTTCCTGCCTCCATGTTTAAGAGATGTGAATCAGTAGAACTTCTCTTGGAGAAGCAGAGTGAGAAGATGGATCAGTGGATGGGAAACAGAGAGTATTTTAAGTATGGAATATGGATTTGGTTTACCAGGAACCTGAAGGGAAACAAGGCTTCGCTTGCAGAGTACGAGGATCACGTTTGCAAAGTCGTACTGTAGGCAGCAGGAGACGGAAGAGTGAATGAACAAGAGGCCGAGAGAAGAGGGAGTGTGTGGGCAAAGTCCTCCAGAGTGGGCGACCTTATATGCAATAGGCTGCAAGGTGAGAGAGCGGCAGCAATCTTAATAAAGGAAAAGAGAAGGAATGGTTATGAAATCATAGGGAGAGGGAGCACTAATGACATCAGCCACTTAGGGTTGCAGCTTGAAAACAGAGTCGTTTCAGGGACAACAGAAAAGTGTTATGCGCTGATGACAACACATAGCGGTGACTAGCAGCAGAAAGCGCAGTGAATTCATTTTGTTTGACTAGCGTCGTGGGAGAAGAGTAAAGACCAGACTGCTGTACTGTGTTAACTTGCTTGGAGATCAGCAAAGGGGGAGAGGAAGTGAATTTTGAACATAGAGATCAAAGCGTTTTTTTTTTCTTATGCAATGGAGCTAAATGACAGTTTGGGGCTCTTAATTGTAAAAGATTTATTCAGATATAGAGATAATAAAGCATGTTTAGTACTCTAAGGAAAAATACAATTAATAGAGAAAGTAGCAAATGAGATTATTTTCTTCTTTTGATTATTTAAAAATTGAAAAGAAAGGCTTAATTATGCTATAAACAGTTACTGAATAAGCCAAGGAAAGCACTTTCTATAACAATTTTTAAATAAAGCATTATTTCCACAATGTTTAAAAGGTTTTAAAAGGTTTTGAAGATCTATCGCCAATACTGACATTCATTATATATGAATGTTTCCAAAGGGTATGTAATATTCTGTTGCTCCAGACTTAAAACCTCAAGCTATATCACTTTTCATTTGATATAAGATGATGGTGTTTTAAATTAATAAGTAACTTATGAAATGAATGGGCAAATAAATAATGCATAATCAAGTTATGTTTCAGCATGTAAAACCACTGAATTTGTGGAATCTGCATCTTTGAGATATAAATTTTTTTTCCTCCTTAGAACCTTCTTTTACAACAGATTCATGGTCTACTTTTACAGATTAATTTGTGAGCATAATAGGAAGTTACATGAAATTTAAAAACCTTCACTTAGCTTCACTTCTTAAGGATTATGACATCTGGAAAAGCCTAAAGAAACATTCTATCATATGAAACACCTTTTAGCTAAAGAAAACCTTCACGAAGGATGTGACACCCCCTGCCGTGATGTCTGGGAAGGAGAAAACAGAAGCCTGTGGTTCAGAGATGTCAAAAATGTGGAGGTTTTCACAGAATTAATAGTGTTGAGATTATTTTCTTTTGATATCCAGGTTTAGATGAGTAAACACTTTCACTGTTAACACCCTGTTGCAGAAAAGAAAGTAGAGGCAATCTTCAGTATATGAATATGCAGCCTTTTCTGTTCCTTTCAAGAATTCTTTCCAGTAGAATTTGCTTTTTAATTTCTACCACATCAGGGCATTTTTCCTCTGCTTCAGCTTTAGTCACATTTAATTGAATTAAAACTTTTCCACCTGGCTGGCAGAATCTGTTTTTGAATACTGAAGAGAATGAATTGTTCCAAAACTTTCATCTGTTGTGTTAGCCAGCAAGTGTGCATAGTTTAATGATTTTTAAGAGGTATTGTTTATGGACTATATAAACAGTTAATAAGATACCTGTAATACACTTAGAGTAAAATTGCAAAGAAAGAGAAACAAAAGGCTCTAGAGCACAGAAGGAGCTCTGTATCTCTGGTATTCAACCCATAAGAATGTCCAGTTTCCAAACAACAGGCAGTGCAGGCATCTGTGGTCTTCAAAAGCTGTAAACATGTTTATCCTGGATGACACACAGAAAAAATGTCTTCTTTGGATTCTCCTTTCTCATTACATAGGGCTGCTGAAACTAGTCTCCTGTCGGCCCTCTGACGGAGTCAGCAGAGGGAGCCCGTTACCTCACCAGCGTCCTGACCTTGCAGGCTCCACCAGGCGAGACGGAATGTAGCCAGCAAGCCACCTTTGCATTCTGAACAATCGAATAGATGTGCTGAGGGTAGCAGAAGTTTTCTGGGTCAGATATGGCAAGACTTTCATTGAGTATTTGGGTGTTTCATAAGGAAGAGTCCTACCCTTCACAAGTGGGATCCTGATGATTTCCCATTAGAAAGAGCAAAATTCCAATTTATGCAAATTAGGCATTTAATAATCTACTTATATGCAGTTCTTCCTGGAAATACATGGTGACATTGTGGACACTATAATTGTCACATTAGGCCCTGGTGTATGAGCTAGCGTGCAGAAGTAGTCAATTGCTAGATTTGGCCATATTTCTCATTGTTTCCTATCCAAGCCTTTATTTTCTCTCTTCTGGATGGCTACGATAGCCTCTTGACAGGCGACTCCCTTTTACTCCCCTACAGTTTTCAATGTGGGAGCTTGAGGGATCCTTTGCAAGTACACCACTCTATTCATAGACCTTCCCAAAGGTCCCCAAACTCCTTCCCGCCTGTGCAGTGGCTGTTCCCTCCTCTGTGTGCTTCTCCAACAGCAAACTCCACCCTCCTGTCTGTGATCAGATATCATCTTTCTAGCAGACCTAGGATACTCCCGCCTCCCCTTATCCTGCCCTTTTTCTTCTATAATAATAAGTTTCTAACCTGCTGTGTAATTTAGTTATTTACTGTGTTTGTTATTATTATTAATTTTTTTTTGTCTGTCTCCAGCTACTAGCATTATAAGCTCTGAGAGTAAGGAATTCTTTTTTTTTAATTAAGGTATCATTGATATACACTCTTATGAAGGTTTCACATGAAAAACAATGTGGTTACTACATTCACCCATATTATTGAGCCCTCCCATACCCCACTGCAGTCACTGTCCATCAGTAGTAAGATGCCACAAAGTTACTACTTGTCTTCTCTGTGCTACACTGTCTTCCCCGTGACGCCCCACACCATGTGTACTAATCATAATACCCTCAACCCCCTCCCTCCCTCCTCACCCACTCTCCCCCATCCCTCCCCTTTGGTAACCACTAGTCCCTTCTTGGAGTTTGTGAGTCTGCTGTTGTTTTATTTCTTCAGTTTTGCTTCATTATTATACTCCACAGATTAGGGAAATCATTTGGTAATTTGTCTTTCTTTGCCTGACTTCTTTCACTGAGCATAATACTCTCTAGCTGGTAAGGAATTCTTTATTTTTTAATTTTTTTATTAACATATTATTGATATACACTCTTATGAAGGTTTCACATGAAAAAACAATGTGGTTACTACATTCACCCATATTATCAAGACCCCACCCATACCCCATTGCAGTCACTGTCCATCAGTGCAGTAAGATGCCACAGAGTCACTATTTGCCTTCCCTGTGCTACACTGTCTTCCCTGTGACCCCCCACATCATGTGTACTAAACATAATACCCCTCAATCCCCTTCTCTCACCCTCCCCACCCGCCCTCCCACACCCCTCCCCTTTGGTAACCACTAGTCCCTTCTTGGAGTCTCTGTTACTATTTTGATCCTTCAGTTTTGCTTCGTTGTTATACTCCACAAATGAGGGAAATCATTTGATACTTGTCTTTCTCCACCTGGCTTATTTCACTGAGCATAATATCCTCCAGCTCCACCCATGTTGTTGCATATGGTAGGATTTGTTTCTTTCTTATGGCTGAATAGTATTCCATTGTGTATATGAACCACCTCTTCTTTATCCATTCGTCTACAGATGGACAATTAGGTTGCTTCCATATCTTGGCTATTGTAAATAGTGCTGCAATAAATATAGGGGTGCATATGCCTTTTTGGTAAGGAATTCTTTTTAAAAAAGTTCATGTTCACATCATGACTACAGACTGACATGCAGCTGGAAGAAAGAATGAGAGAGATCTTCTCTCCAAGGGACCCAGTTTTCTCCATTGGATAACATCTCACAAAACAACAGCACAATATCCCAACCAGAAAACTGACATCAATACAATACAATACAGTTCAGACTTCACTAATTTTATATGAATTCACTTGTGTGTGTATTTAGTTTCAAGCACTTGTATCACATGCGTAGATTTGTGTGAACACCATCACAGTCAAGGTACAGAACAGTTCCCTGTAATCAACTGAGAATTTTTGTTTAACTCATCAATCAATTCCAATAGTCTGGCAGACAGCAAGTACTCAATAAATATTTGCTTAATAAATAAATCAAATTATCTTATACAATAGAACTTCTGTAAAAATATTATCATCATTAGGTTCCCAAATAATTTGAAATCATTAAAGTTGGATTTTTTTTTTTTTGGTTTTTCACTGAAAATGTATTTTAAATATCACTCTTTTAGGACGCATTTGTATTGATTTTTTTTTTACTATAGTGCTGGTTATTATGATGTGGTTGCTGGCAATATGATTTAATATAAATCCTAAAAGCAATGTTGCTGAAGAGCTTAGAAAAAGTACTTAGTATCTTTGATTTTCAAGCTCTCCATTTTAATGTAGTATTTTTGGGATATAAAACACAAAAATTTTACTGATAAGCTAACCATATTTCACATATATACCAGAAAAGTGGTATGAGAGTGAGTCACATTAGAACTGGCAAGCTAACTTGTCATCTTGCTACATTTTCTTGAGGAGATTAATTAATACAGCAGTTGGAATCAAACCAAGGCTTTTTCTACATGGATAATATTCTAACCATCATTATCTACCTCACTTTTTTTGTAGTTGTTATGTGTATTCACTCTGTAACAGCAGCGATGGACACTCTGCCTCATTCGATTGTTTATGAAACGGCTGACTTGGTTTCTTCGGGTGTTAACAAGGAGAGTTTTTCTTTCTGTAGTTTCTTGGCATATTCAGGCATTTAGCTCATATTTTTAACCGTATTCACAGCACAACACAGTAATGGTAGGTAGCTGGGGATGATAATTCTGAAAGGCCTTCTAAATTCAACAATTCTTCTCAAGATGATTCTCTACCAGTGAAATAAATGAGTCTTAACACCTGTCAGATTTTTTTAGAAAGCAGCAAGTCCCTTCTCCTCATTTTCTATGTGCAAGAGTTAAAGATTAATAATCTAAAAGCAACCTCACTTTTTCCTATTTTATTAGGATTTCATATCTCTTGTAGTTTTGGAGGACATTATTGAGGCGATCAGAAAAAATAAAACAAAAACTGAAGGCCAGAGCAAACTTGAAAGGCAGTGCTCTCAGCCACTTCTTAGGAATTTTTTGTTTTCAGCTAGAGACATAGCAAATTTTGATTAAGACTAAACAAATTTTAGTAACTTGGGTTTTTCACCTAGATTTTAAGTCTCATTAGCATATGTAGAATTTTAGAGAAAAATGTATGTAAATCATGTGGAATTAAAAATATTCTAGTGTCTATTATTTAAAACTGTTAAGTGAGGAAATTGAAGAAAATGTTAGACATCTAGCTGAAGAAAGATTTCATTAGATGAAAAGTATTTAAGGAAGTTATAAACAAAAGAATTAATAGATCTGATTAAAATATAATACTTTACATTAAAATGAGACCACATAAATATATTTAAAAGACAAACCACCAACAGGGAAATAAGTCAAGCAAATAAATAAAGTTAATATTCCTAATATGTGAATCAGTCTTCTATTTCAAGCACTATTTCAAGTACTTTACATGGTTTGTCACATAGCAGTTTGTAAATATATATCAAAAGCCTTGAAAATATTATTTCTGACCAAGTAATTGTACTTCTGGGCTCTAAGTACATAATTACAAATGAAAAAAATGATTGACTCTAAAAAGATCTGCATTACACTAAGAGAAGAATAGTTAGACATGAAAGCATACTTATAGAATGAGCTTTTATACAGGTAGTAAAGTAGTATTTAAGAAGGATTTGAAGAATGTGTGAAAATTTATATGATGTAATATAAAATATCATATAGTTTGATCACAACTATGGGAAAAATAAGCCCAGAGAGACTTTGGAAAGTTAAAAAAAAAAGCTTTTAAAAACAGCTGCCTTTAAGTGATTTTTGGGGAACAGACTTAGAAAATTATATAATTTAGATAATTACACAAACTATAATCACATAATTTCCCTAAATTATACAGTGTCTGTGTTGCTTTTATAACAAAAATCCATGAAAAATACTTTGTTAGCTCAGTAACTTAGTTTAAGGTCTTTAGTTTGTTTGTATATATGAACTCAGAACTCTGTTTTCACATTTTTTCTACATTATTAGGAGAAAGCAGCAGCAGCAAATAACAACAAATTCATGACACTGCTACTTTCATTGTCCTCATTTTATAGATGAAGAGATGATGGAGCCAAGGCACAGAGATGTCAAGTAACTTCCAAGATCACACAGCAAGTTAATAGTAGAGCCGGAATTCCCACCAAAGTCTGTCCTCTGTACCTTCAAGCACTGTACTGCCAGTACTGGTTTGAAGGATATTAAGCCCAGAAAGTAAAGAGGACTTGGCAGTCAGAGGACTCGTCTTCATATACTGGCTCATATGCTAATTAGTTACCTGACTCTGGTTGATTTACTTAAAAAAGTATCAGTTTTCCAATTTAAACAATAAGCATAATAATGCTCATTTCAGAGGACTTTGGTGAATATTACATGGAAAAGTCTCCGGCCATTATGGAAGTCTGATAAATATTAATTGAATCTAAATATAAACTAAATACAATTATTGCTCTGTATCCTACTTGGCCATTTTATTGAAGATATAAAAGTATTTTTTAAGCTAAGTATTTGCCATTCATATTTGAACTGGTATAAATGCATATGTACCACTTAATCACCTTTAAATGAGATTTATAGATGAAGAAATAAGTATATTTTTACCCTACATTTCCCCTTCTTTTCCTTTTTACTTCCAGCGATTGCTACTTTTTTAATCATTTCTATATTCAATCATAATCCCTTCTTTTTTTTTGCTTATTTGAGTTTCTATTGATAAAACAAATTAATACTATATGGTGTTTCCGAGTACCTCTTGGTTCACTGAAGTTTGTCTTCTAACAGTATTTTTTTTAATTAATTTTATTTCCAGTTTTGTTGAAATATAATACACATATAGCATTGTGTTTGGTTAAGATGTGCAATGTGATGGTTTGATACATATATTGTGATCTAACAGTTTTATGAAGAACTGTGGGATATATATTCTTTGGGTTCTCATGTATTCAGAGATTTTTTTTTCAATGGTCTTTACACTGAATCATGGTTTGGCTACAAATACTATGTTTGGGTCACTGTTTGTGGCCTTTGAGGGTACAGGTCAGTGTTCCTTAGAGTTGAATGTTACTCTGTAGATATCTGGGGCCAGCATGGTGTTCCCTCATCATAGACAATATTATTATTATGCCTGTAGGTTCAAAGGATTCTTTATTTTAGAACTCCAAAATTATACTAGGATATATCTCAAAGTTTACTATTCTGTGCCTTTTTTTTTTTTTTTTGGTTTGGTATAAAATACAACCTTTCAATCAGGAGACTCAACTCTTCTTTCCAGAAAGTTTTCTTGACATTAACCCCTTAGTATTTGCTGTCTTTGTTATTTCAGCCCTTTTTATTGCGAACACCAATTATGCACATATTGTCCATCTTTTGCCCATCTGCCTACTCATTAGTTCCCTTCTAAAAATATCTTAAAATATTTTGCTCATTTGTGTTTCATGTTACTGGCTTTTCTCAGGTCTCTTCTTCATATGACTTACTGGATTTTTACTTTCTGTGTTTCTCGGCCTTCATTTGCTTAACATTTTTATCTTTTCTGAGGTCTGCGAGCTCAGCTGCATCTCCTTTTGCTGTCTAATCATCCTGAATTCTTATACAGCAGTTAATGCTCTTTGTAGTTTTTTTAAACTTGCACCCCTAGTTCGATTGCATTTTTAATGTTTCCTGGCAGCTATTTTTCTAGTTCCTTTACCCATTATTTTTTTGATTTTTGTCCCTTTTATCTTAAATTATTCTGTGTTAATGTCCAAATTGGTTCCTTTCTTCTTTTTCTTCATCTTTAGGTTAGGTACATTGTTCCTAGATGAGCTCATTACTAGACGGTCACATGAGGGAGGGGCCAGGCTACTATTTCCCAGCAGCATTTTCTGTAGGTCTCAAGATAGGCACACGTGAATTCTTTTAGTATTTTTCCCCTGAAGACCAACCAGGATTAGCGCCGTCCATACACATGGTGCCATGTGGCTTACCATGCAGCCCTGCCTGTGTTCCTGAGTCACGTGGGGGCAGACAAGCCCCCACCACCAGCTCTCTCACCTTTTCTTCTCATGGTCAAGAGGTTATTTGTTCTGAAATCACTTTTTCTTTTTCTTTTCTTTTTTTTTGGAAGAATGAATCCTGTGGTCATTTTCTGAGCATAAGGGGCAGCAGGAATCTTGCTTTTGCATCTACACACCTGTTTGAGCCTTTACGGGTTTTGGTGGCCCTTCCACTAATGTCCTAATTTGAGGTTTTGTTTATTTTCTATATTCATCAAGCAGGGAGTCGGCATTTTTGTTGTTGTTGTTCTCCTTGTGCATTTTGGGTGATATCTGAGAGGGAAATAGGAAAAATCTAAATTTACTGAAACCAGAAGTCTGGCTATAAACATAAGTGATTTTCTTATTTGCATTCAGAAAATACTTGTGGTCAGTGATACTATCTCCTGAAGACTTTGGACTTTTCACGTGTTCTTGAACTGTTCCGAGAAGAACCGGCCTCATTTACCATCCACCTGCTTTTCACCTTTCAGGAGTCCCTTTTACTTCATCTTTGGACAGTCATTTCCTAGTTTTCTACTTATTCATTTTCTGTTGTCTCTCAACTTTTTTTTTCATTCTATGGTAAGGGTAGAGACAGTGCTGATTTCATGATTATGAGTTCGAAAGGAACTATTTAGAATGAGGATAGGTGGGGTGGGGAAGGCTACTGAAGACGATGTACAGGTAATCAGGGGGCCCTGACTGTGCCACTGCCGAACAAAAAACAGAAGGAAAGACATGTGTGACAAACAAATCTGAGCTGTCTACGAGAGCCTTGGGGATTTGTACTCAAGTAAACGGTGCATGAATGCTCACAAACCCACTCCAGTTTTGCAAGCGTAGAAACAGAAAAATCTCAACATCAAGGATTTGCTTTTACAAAAATGTCAAAATAATTATTGAAGGGCATCAGACTTTGAAGTTACTCATATACATTCATTATTTAGATATTGTGGAATGCGCAGTGCCTAATGAAATCTTATCCAAATTAACTGTCGAAATCAAAGCCCAGAAATTGAAGGAAACTACCTAAATGTATGCATTTTTAATATAAAATAAATATTACACTTATTTTTTATCTTGAATTAATTAATTGAGCTCCTCTATTCATCTTGAGGTTAATTTGTGAGCTACCCTGGGGAGGAAGCAGTCTAGCGAAGGTCATCCTTTGCAGCTGAGATAAACCTGAAGACCTTGATGGCTGGAGCCTGCTACTGTCACGCAGTTGGGAAGCTAGTCCTTCTATGGGAAGGAATGCCGGGCAGCACACCTCTGTGTCCACCACAGTCAGAAGCCCGAACTTGTCCCATTTTCCAGCAAGGACCCTGGAAAAGCAGCACGCTCTTAGCGGGCCTATTAGACTTCGTGATTTCTTTGTCTTTGGGTATAGCTTGATGCATAATCACCCTCTAACCACGTTTTCTTTTGCTTCACTTCTCCAGAGCTCACTGCCCCCAGCACGGAATAATGGACTGTTTGCCTCTTCTAATGATTAGTATGAATTCTCTGTCTGGCAGGAAATCACATCCTCCTTACAGGAGCGCTTCTTGCCGTCGCTGACAGCTCCCTATACCTCCAGCCCCACAGCCCTCATCAAAGTTTTATTGCTTATTTAATTCTCTCTTCCTGGAGTTAGGGATGGGACCTTTTTTGTTCACTAAAATCCCATAACACTGAGCAGAATGAAATAGAATAACTATTGATAGCATTAATAAATTATAGTGTAAGGTTACTAAAAAAATCCTTAACTTCCTAGGGACATGATCAAGAGGCATGTTTAAGAGCAAAACCCTGGAGTCACCTATGATTGTGGGCAAATTTCTTCTATGTAATTCAGTTTCCTTATCTGTAAAAAGAGGAGACTGACAGCATTTATTTCATAAGGTTGAATGTGAGAACTAAAGAAATTAAATATGGGGTGCTTAGGGCAGTATTTGGCATGACATCTTTTGCTACTGTTATTAGTAACACTGTTATATCCATCTTATCATGGATATAAAATAAAAAACAATCTAGTACCGGTTCCTAGAAAATAAGAAATAGCTGTCTGTAAGTACGTGGCATCCAGTAACACCAAATAATTAGTTTGGTCATAAATAAATGAAAAAAAAATTTTTTAAATAGATGGAAACAGTTTTGGGGGATAAATTACTCCATGGACTCTTTCCCAGACATCTCTTAATTAGCATAACTAACAAGTCATATATGACAAAGACATTTCAAGCAGAGCTCAGTTTTCCAGACCTTTATTCCTACAATTAACCATCTCCTTAAGTCCACCTCACCGTTTCTCTCTTTATCTTAAAGTTATCTTAATTATGAAACATTTCAAATGTATATAAAATAATGAAAATAATATAACTCCTATCTTTTAAAAAATCTATCATTCTCATTATTAACTTTGGCTATAGTGTCTTCAGGAGTCCCTCTGTCTTCGCCATTCTCTCTCTCTGTCCACTTGCAAATTCTACCATCCAAAGAGCTTGTGTCTTATTTCAATGAGGCTGAACTTCTGAGGCCTTGTATGGATTTCACTGGTACTCCTACTTCCCTAAGATTTTATGGCAACATTTTAATGATTAAGATTGAATATCATGGTTGTTTTCCTTCCCAACCTAGCTGAAAGTTTTAATTGGTGAGTAATATTTCAAGTCTTGTTTGTAAACCTGTTTGCTTTTGAATAGAGCTATAATTCCTTCATTTGGGGGACTGGGGTGGTGTCCAGTGGGAGTTGTATCTACTTCTGCCTTAAATATCTTCATCCTCCTTGAATGCTAGCACATGCCCTTTACCTCTGTGATAAACCCTGTGATACAACAATGTGAAGAAAAGGAATAATCACCTTTGGTCATTAAAAATGAAAAGAAGAACTTCACGTTGCTATGGATACTGCAGTCTTGAGGGCCTTCTCTCATCATTAAAGTACCAATATTGTAATATTCTAGCCTAAAGTCTCCTTGTTACAATAATGAATTAGTTAAAGACACAATCATTTCAAAGCTTTAAGGCAGGAAAATGCCATGGATCCTGCAAATCCTCACATATTTGATATAAAAGCTCCAAAGTCAGAACATCAATAATCTGCATATATGCTTAGGGCTGTCTTAAAGATATTTACAAAGAATTTACGAATCTATCCTTCTGAAAGTAAGATGAGACTCTTTAAACATATGGGCTCTTTACAGTTGAAGAAATGGGTTACATATTCAATGTCAAGTCAATGAAATGTTGTGTAAATTATGAGCACACATGCTTTATTTATTCATTCAACAAATATTTATTAAGTACTTACTATATGCAAAGACTGTTCCAGGTGCTAGGGATGTATAAGTGAACCAAGTGGAAAAAAAAATTCCTGCCCACATGGAGCTTACATTTCAATAAAGGTTAACAATATTAAATAATTGTATGTTTTTCTCCAGCCATCATTACCTGTATCAAAGCAGACATGGTTACGGAAAATACTGGAGAAACCTGGACTGGATCACTAACAGAAGAACCAAGCTGCACTCGGAAGCCTTGAGTGTTGAGGGTTTATTTTACACCGGCGGGCTCAGAGGGGAGTAATCTCCCAAGGTCTGAGCCCCGAACAGCCGCAAAGGGAGCAATATATATCTTTCTGCTGCCGTATCTGTAACATTCCTACGTGCACAGCAAACAAGCAGGCAAGGGGGAGGGAGTTTAGGGAGTCAGTACCTGGCAGACCGGGGCGTGAAGGGGAGGGGGAAATTAAGGGAGTCTCTGTTGTCTTTGCTAAGAGCAGCAGAAGGGAGCCACCTGGACTAGACTGCTGTCCTTGTAAGTTTTTCCCTATCAATATTAGGCAGAGAACGGAATTTAGTAACTAGAGCAGGAGTTTTGCCCTGTGAGTACAAAGAAGATAGGGTAAGTTCAGGGTCTGTGCAAGGGAATACCTTTAGACTTGGCCGTAGAACTGAAGCTTCTCAGGCAAGAAGTCTGTACATAATTTGGAGGGGAAGGGAGGGAAGAATGCCAGAGAAAAAGTATTTGGATCAATGGGTTGTGGTCCCAGTGCAGTTGAAGGACCAAGGAAGTAGATGCTTGAATAGGGGCTTGGAATTAACATTTTAGAGGGATTGCATTATTTGTAGTGACAAGGTATAGGATTCAACAATGGGAGCGAGTGGCTGAGGTATTACAGACGATGTAAGAACACTGAAGCACAGATTTCTGAGAATTAAGTGATAAGGGTGTTGGAAGGCAATACAAGCAGATTAAATCACTAAGGGATCGTGTTAGATAGAATGCCATTGAGCTAGGAGATAAAATGTACCAAGAATAAGGGAAATAATATAGAGTCAGTGAAAGACTGCAACAAAGTATAGGATTCTTTAATATTTAGTGATGAGGGTACTGAGGTCCAGAATTGTGAACTGACTTACCCAGGATTATACAAGCATAAGTTATTAACTCAGCCATACAATTCAAACTCAAGCAATCTATCTCCAAGCTAACAGTTTTTCCCACCCTATCATACTATTAACCATGATCATTTCTGTTAATTCAACACTGAATAAGGGTAAGACATACCAGGAAGCAAGAAGTTTGTTGAATGGTCAGTGGGGAGATGAAAGATTAAGTTTTTTTCAAGTTGAATTTGAAGTGCCTGTGGGCACTGTAGCGAGGAGGGCTGTTCATTCATCGGAGGTTCCACGTTCAAATGGGGAGGCTTTGTAGGCAGGCAGAGATCTCAGAGCTCAGTTTTGTGAGCCATGAGTCTATAATGGCATTTGAAGCCATAAATATGATTGAGATACAACAGGCAGAGAGTGTAAAGAGAGAAAAGAAAGCTAACAAAAAATTGGGAACAATATACAAGGGGTGAACAGAGAACATGAATCATACAGGAAACTGAGACAAAGGAGTCAAAGAGGCAGAAGAACCAAGAATTCAAGAATTTCAAGTGATAGCAAGTGACGAGTTGGATCATATGCCCCAAAGAGATTAAACTGGATGAGGAATGTAAAGAGTTCTTTGATTTGTCACTAAGAAGGTCATGGGACTACAGAGTTGAGCAACATTTAACAACCAATATTATTTAACAATACATAATAAACATTAAGCACAGGACTTCGGGGCATCAAGCAGAAAGGGGAAGAGCCCAGTTATGGTCAGTACTAAAATCACTGTCCACTGAGTCAGGGCGGAAGCTCTACCAGTCTTACAATCAGGAAAATGACACAATGAAGGGTCAAAGGTTTGCAGATAATGAATCACAGAAGCATCTTCTGGAACATTTGTCCAAAATATATTCTTTACAATAATGGCTCAGTGGTCAGATATTGTGGGAAACCTATATTTAATTCCTCTTGAGAATGTATAATTCATTTTAGACTATTCAAGACTCTGAGAAGTCCTGCAGCAAATAAACTAGATTCTGATTAGCCCAATCTTTCCCAAGCTTACTGACCAAAGAACCTTATCATCATCATCACCACTATCATTATTTACAAAGCACCTTTTCACATTCTAAGATTAGTGTTCTGCAGGACACACCTGGGGGATGGTGATTTATCGTGTCAGGCCGGAGTGCATGATGAAAAGAAAACACTTCAATCGAGTCATAACTTTTAGTGGGTGAAAATATGATTAAGGGATGTAGAAGTTCTAGAGAAACTAAAGGCTTTAACTTTTCTTACTAATCATACTGAAAAAATAAACCTATTATTACTTTCATTTATTATCATATTATCATCACAACTTAAATTCTTAATAAACCAGAGATTTGGGTCAATAAGACGATATATTCTTTAGTCATTGTCACCTCAATCCATTTTATGTGCATTGAGTTTACAATAATGATGGTATTGGAAAACTCATTAAAAGTGCCTTGATTTAAGT
This sequence comes from Phataginus tricuspis, assembly GCA_029783875.1. Classification (NCBI taxonomy): domain Eukaryota; kingdom Metazoa; phylum Chordata; class Mammalia; order Pholidota; family Manidae; genus Phataginus; species Phataginus tricuspis. The sequence goes on along the minus strand of JAQQAC010020790.1, from coordinate 6,803,719 downwards.
TCAAAACAACAAACTGATCGAATCAGATAAAGGAAAAATAAGCCTGAATATGCTATTCATCCGGGGTTTAGTGAGACTTTCTCTGAGATTTATAGATGGTCCCTGTTGAATATATTAAGGAAAAATATGATATCTGAACTATTTGTGACTGACATTCATCAGTTTATAGACTGACACATTACTAGTAGGATAACTGCTTAAGAACATCCTTGGTGATGACAAATGACATACCTAATTGACTTTAAACTGCCAAAGAAAGAAATGGCCTTAAAGCCAGTATCAAAAGGAGAAGTTTTTAAACACTTGTCTTTGAGTAATTTTGAGATTAAGAACAACGGAAATTCACCTATTAGAGACATTTTGGTACAATACTTGGTTTCACACCACACTATGGATTAGGTAGGATTTTTCTGAATGCTGTCATTAGCAACACTTACAGTACTTAGCAGTGCTAACAGATGTTTTAAGGAACATCAAAGTATTTTTTTGTTTCTAAGAAACATGAGGTAAATAAGGAAGACACATAAAAGAAGTGAATGAGATTGAAAAAGTGGAGCACGTATTTGAAAGACTAAGTTGTTCTCATTTGTTTATTCAATCAACAAATATTTATTGAGTGTTTCCTATGTAACCTATAATTTGAGACCTAGAGGATATAGCAATAAAATATAGGAAGTACATGTGCTCATGAAATTTCTATTCTGGTGTGGAAAATAGACAAGGAAACAAAAACCCAAATAGGTAATTACTACAGCAACAAGCATTATTCAACAAGTTAAGCAGGATAACTATAGGAGGATAGAGAAAATGTTCAGAAACCTCTCTGAGAAGGTGATATTTGTGCAGAGACCTGCATGATGAGGTCTGGCAGGATAAAGGGGTGGGGAAAGAACCCTCCTGCAGAAAAAAAGAGCAGGGAAAAGGCCCCGAGGCCCATCATCTCCAACAAGGTAATGAACAGTAAGAAATCCACTGTGGCTGAGCTTAAGTGAGCAAATAGTGGTGTGGGAAGAGATGATGTCGGAGAGGTAGACAGGGCAAAGTCCTGGTGGCCGTGCGCAAGAATCTGGACTTTGTTCTAAGCTTCACAGGAAGTCATTGGTTGGTCTTAGGCAGAGGAAAAGGCATGTTCTGATTTCCGTTTTTTAAAGACCCCTTTGAGTGCTGAGTGGAGAACGGGCTGAAGGAAAGCATGGAGGGAGGGGATGCTGGTGTGGACAAAGGGGGTAAAGTGACGGTGATGCGAGGCGATCGGGTTGGGGATCTAGTTTGGAGACACAGGCGACAGGCGTCACTCTTGGATTTTGACATGAGGCCTGAGGGTAGAAGAGCGAGCAAGGATCGCGGCTCTGCCTGGGCTTCCGCAACGCGGTCAGGGACGCAGAGACGGTGAAGACTAAGAGAAAAGCAGATTTATGGCACACGGTAAAAGAAAAATGATCTCTCAACACAACTAGGGATCAAAATTCCTTAAGGATGTTTTTGTAAAGTTAATTCACTTTGATAAAGAAACCCACTACAGTTTCCATAGTTAATCATGATAAATGCCTGCTGGCGTCACAGTTGGCAAAAACGCATATTTAGGTTAGAAGCTATTTGCAAGGATTTTTATTACTTTGGGAACATCAGAAGAACCAAATAGCTCATAATAAGATATAGATTTATATTTCTTCACATCACAAAAACTTCGAAGTCTTTTGTGTACGTCCTTCTCAACAAGCTAAGTTGGATAGTGTTTTCAGTAAATACAGAAGAGCTTACTTCCAGAATTTTCTTTTTTAATTTATTTTTCTCTATGGACACATAATGAGAAACAAACCGGCAACCAGGGAGTGTTACTTGTTTTTAAAAATAAAAGTAGCTGTGTTCATGCCGAGTTATATATGAGAAAGAATCACTTGCTCACCTCTCCTTTCACTGAGAAAATAGCAAGAAAAATTATAGAAACAGTGATGGGAGTTAGGCACAGAGGAAGAGTTTTAGGCAGCACATACATCTTATAAGCAAGTAGATGCTCTCAGGAGCCACCCAGACTGGGTTATAATGAAACGTTTTTACATGGCAGGCTGATAAATGATAAACTTTATTTTATCTCCTTAGAAATCTGTTCCTGTAATTACAATTATATAAGACAGGAACGGGGAATAATCCTATTTACCTGAAAATACAACCAAACTATCTTCAGTAATGCTGACAGTTAAACGAGAATGTTTGAGGGCCATTCATTACCCTGTTAAAATAATCTCTAAAGTACAATATGGAGGTTGATTAGTGGGTAAGCAAACTTCGGCAACTCTTTTTCATGGTGTGCTTTGAATGTCCCTCCCATGATAAAACCAGTAAACTGAAGTGTGTTTCTTGACTTAAGAGAGGGACTGACGATCTTTTGTTAAGTTTCCCATGTCAGTGTCAATTTTTTTTTCTCAGTTCCATGAAGCTTTGATATATGACTATGTCTCCCAGACTGTGATATAATCAAAGTAACCATCTAATTTTCACACGCTTATGGCTTTAAAAACAAGGGAACAAATCCTGCATTATCATAGCTTTTTGTTGAACCCATTGTATGTTAGTTATTTTCAAGTGGTCTTTGGGGGTTCAACTGAATTATGATGCACTCAGTTCTTTGAAAATTAAGGAATTGTTGGAAAGTGGAATTGCAAAATTTTCCACAATGACCCCCTCAGGGACTGAAGAGATGAGTAAGGTCTGCTGCTTTTCTCTAAACTTACTGCAGGCAGCACACATTGACCAGCTCATCTTTGCTTAGCTTTGGCCCAAAATGTGTAGTATAAACATATTTTGAAGGGAAAGAAATGTAAGAAAGAGAGAAAGTAGTTTTTCACTGAAAAATGTTCCCAGGAACAGGGGATATTGCCACAAATTGTAATTTCGGTTCTCCTAAATGCCCATTGGCTAAGTCAGTATGGAAACCTAAATTTATTTTCTATTTGTATGACTTCACAACTTCCATTAGACTTGTAGAGGCATTATAACAGATCCCAAGAATAGCCACTCTAAATTGAATTAATACTGTAGAAAATGTCCCATTCATCACCTTATAGGTGTGATTTATTACTTCATAACAATTTCGTTTACTGCCTTACTTTTATATTCATTGTAAATGCATAATAGCAAATTATTGGTTTAATTCAGCATAAGTTACTGTATAAAAATTTAATTCAGTTTGTTTACATAAGAGAGTAAGCCAACCCAAGAATTGTTTCTTTATATTAAGCCATCTTTAGTGTGGTGTTACGTGCTTAATTCATATATTTTATGCAATGTTTTAAAATAACTGTAACTCTGGGGGAAAAACCCAGGGTGAAATACCCCTAAAACCAAAATCATTCAAAGGGAAAAATAAAGAAACCCATTTATTTTTTACAAGCAGTCTTCCCGTCTCTCTTTTGACCTAGGCTGCAGCAGAGAGAGAGGACTCCACCCAACCTTTCTAGTCCAGATAAACCCTGGCTTGCCCATTGATACATAATTACCTCCTGATATGTAAATGAACTATCTCCCTACCCCTGGGAAATACCTATTGATATACAGATGCCCTAAAACCAGGTGAGAGATTCTGGAAATATGGCAATTTTACGCACAGTAACCAACCTTCCTAGTCAAATCTGTGCCTTATTATGTTAAATGCATTCAGTAACCAATAACTAGATTTTCAAAGGAGTGCTGTCGAATTCTAAGGACAAAAATTTGTCCCCACCTGATTTTTTCAAAGTTAACATAACTTTCTACAGATCTGAAGAGCCAGAAAATTCCATCTGGGCAGCATTCCTCAGCAAGGGTAGGCAAATTAATTTAGATTGGCCCTGCTTGGCAGGAATAATGTTTGTTGTGTGGTAGCACTACTTGGGTGAAAAGGTAGAGGTGACTTCCTCTTCTCAAAACATAAACAAAGAATGACCTCTCTCTGTGTGCTCTGCAAACATCATATGCAGTGGAATATTGGGCTTAAAACATAAACATTTTGAATCTCATCCGAGGATCTGAAGTTGAAAACTTGACAACCTTAAAAAGTACTGCCAACCAAGGAACGTGCCAGGTTTTTAGAAGATGCCAAAGGGCAGGGAAGCCAAAAGACTTTAAAAAAGTAAATCTTCAAGGTAATGTTGACAGATGCTGGAGGGAACCATGAAAATGGGTTGTATAACAATCCAGTCCTTGCTCTCTGGTTATCAGGGAGAGGGACCTTTCAAGAAAAGAGCCAGAGGGTGTGCGTAGGAAAGCACCCGTGAGGATCTATAAACATAATTTAGAGTGAGCCAATTCCTGATTATAGTTCTAAGGAACATCTGACTGCTTGTAAAAGGCTTAACTTAACTCAACTAATTGAGGGATGTGATAGAATTAGACTGGAAGCTGTGATCTATCCTATCTTTGAGAGTTGCCAAGGCAACTCTGAAGGATTGAATTGGGTATCTATGGGGTAGGTTTTAAAAATGAGACCTGGAGGAGGTAGGCAGGGGGGGGGACCAGAAAGGACAAACAGCTGGTATTAAGCAGTAGCTACAGGCGAGAGGACTGGAGGGCTTGGCTTGTGAACAAAGCTGACTGGGCCCCTCTGCTCACGCTGAGCCTTTGGAATTTATACAGGACAGGAATTCAGCAAGTCTCTGGTTGGTCTCAAGTATATTCTGGACAAAATAATATGCAAGAGCAGGGCTACGTATTAAACGAGCCAAAGTAATTTTATTTTATTGTTATTGATTGTACATCGGTTATTTTTTCGTGACCATTTTTCATGTGTGTTCATAAGAATACTGCATTTGAAGTAGACAAAAAGAAAAAATTTCCTAGCAACTAGTCTACATTTCAGTCACCGAGACAATAAAAGATAATTTAGTGCATCTATTGTGTTTTCTCCATCGCCCAAATTCAAAATCAAAATGTTTCACTGTGATACAGTGCATCTCCAGCCTTCAGTAATTTCCATCCTCAAACGTGTACTGCCAAAGCCCCGTGTGCTTTACGAAAACTCCCTCCCCCTGAACCTCCAGGGCCATAGGGTTTGGCTGTGGAAGCATATACACAAAGATATATTTTTTTGGAAGTTAAAACCTAACTCAATTAAAAAATAAAGTTCACTTCTTTTATCATGGAAAGATTATTTGTGACTATTTAAAAAATCTAATCCATTTTCCTCAGACTTATTTTCAAAACAGCTTTTGGCGGGTGTGTATGAAATTTTAATGAACTATTGTATAAGGATACCTATTGACAAGCTTTGTAAAAAAAATTTGATTTTCAGCAGCACAGCCACACAGAAAAGTTGTTGCTGGGCTTAAGATGTGGCTTGTTGCCATCATTTCCCTGTTTTGAATTTACCTATGCCAATATGGTCCCACACAGTATCTGACAGTATCTGCTAATGAAGTTTTGAGCTGGGTGAGCCCTACTTATGCAGCTGTGATTCAGAAGGGTCCTGATAAATGTTATACAACCAGCTCTGAAAAATGTGCGTGCGTGTGTGTGAGAGAAATATAAAGAATGTGAAGCAATTTACAAATAATAAAATATATAATATTCATTACTGTGGGTTTCATATAGCCAATTGATTCTCATGGAATTCTTTATTGATTTTGACCAATTCATGAGCAGATCCTACATGAATATTAGTTACTGCCTTTGCTTTTGTTAATGAGTAAGACAGAAGTAAAACACTGAAGATTTATGTTGTGACTTCACTTGACCATCAGTGATGTATGTGACTTTGCTGAATCATTTGAGTTTTCGAATACTAGGACAGTTCTTCGATTTTTTGTATTATTTATAGTATAATGGCTATAGATGTGACATTTAAATTTAATCCACATTACTAACATTTTTTCAGTCACTTTCTTAAAACAGCAATTCCATCCCTGATTTGCGGGAAATTACCGATAGGGATATGGGTAACAGAAACACTTCCTGTAGTAGGCGCTTTTGAAAAGCTCTTCCTGACTAGAAGGCTAGTGGGCCAACACACAGACTACTTAGTCTATAGTTGGCAGCCTCAGGATTATTGCACAGACAATATATACATAATACCACATTGGATCTGTTAAACTATTATAGGCATTGTTACACTTCCATTTAATATCATTGAGATTTATAGGTTATGTTCCAACATGTCTTATTGATTATACATGCAAATAATGAGGTACAAGATCCCAGTATGTAAAAAGTGAAGCTCTGAAGACTGCAGAGGAATGTAATTATAATATGTAATTTTGTAAAATAAAATAATAAAGAAGCATATAAAGTATAAAGGTAAAATTTACTACACTCTTTACTTCTGCTTTAATCTTATTACTCAAAGGTAACCACTATTAATAGCTGACATATATCCTTAAAATTTTTCTGCCCACGTAGCTATTTTAATGAGATTGTAGTATACTTTACATTTTTAATGAGATAATACATTATTTTTATCTTTAAAGGAAAACATTCATGTTGTTACGCAAAATGTGGTTTTTTTTTCCTTCTGTTCATGATATATTCTTCCCGGTCAGAACAAATAGCCCTATTTCATATGCTGTAAGAGCTCTGAAGTATTCTATGGTTGTAAATATTCTCCTACTAATAGATGTTTAGGTTTCTTTGAATTCAGTTTTTCACTTTTTTAATATGCCTTTTGCCTTTGCCAAAAGAAAAAAATACAGCACTAAATATCTTTGCACATATATCTTTGCCCAGCATATGAACTTCTTCTATAGGAGATGGAATCCTAGAAATAAAATTTGCAGACTCCTTCAATCACTGATCAAGGACTTATTTATTTTGCAGTTAGTGAAGTCAGTCTGGCTTCAACGCTAGTTCTGAATGCAAATATTTGCCAACTCACCATCCCCTAGGAGCTACCAAATAAATTCTTTTGAGCTCATAGGGTTCTGCATTATTTGGGTTTTGAATATTCTGTGGTTCAAAAGCTTTGGTTCTGGAATGCACATCTGTTACAGGTGTCTTTATTAATAAACTATCTGACCATTAATTTTAAGAAACTAGTGAACTGATTTTTTAAACCATGTTTATTGCCAACAAATCAGAGTTAATTTAATTCTTATACTTCAGAGTCCATTAGCATATCTTCAGAATGAGCCTGTCAGTGTCTCACTTATTTGGGGGGGAAAAAAATGTGTCTTTAAAGTATACTTTTAATTAAAGTGGAGAAAAAAGTTTTAGATCTCTCAAGTAGCAGAGATTATTGTTCACAGAGTAGAATCTGTAAAAATGATTTACTAAGCTATGAATAGGTATACACACACACACACACACACACACACACATATATATATATAATTATGGTGGCAACTTTCATATCGGGATCACAATAACACAGTTCTAAGCCATTCAGAATTGAAGCTCCTGCTGGAGTCTGGGCTAGCTGGATTCTCTAGTCTTAGTGAATTTTATAAAATCTAAATGCATGGGTATCAGGTCAGTTTCCTCTTATAAAACATGTACATCACAAACATACAGCATATTTCTTTTTATTAGACATGTCAGCATCCTTATCTGTAATTAAGCTAAATGAGTTGTAATGTAAGTTTGGTTCACATATATTCAATGGTATTATTCAAAGCTTAATTATGTTTTAATTTTTTATAAGCCATTCTTTTCTGGCACCTTGAAATACTCAGATTATTTAAACCCAACTAAGTAGAAAGTAAGTCAGGCTGAGACCTCTCCAGTGTGGCCTCTATCAGGTGAGCAAAGAATAATGTGTGTGTGTATGTGTGTGTGTGTGTGTGTGTGTACGTGTGTGCATGCATGTGTGTATGAAGTTACTGTGTATCTGCTCAAACTGATGAATTAAAAATCTGAAGATGTTATGATCTCTAAAATGAAAACACAACTTATTAAGTATGCTCTCTTGAGAAATAAACCAAAGTCTGAGAAATGGACACTTGGCACTGTATGAAATTTCCATTAAGGGGAGAGCCCGATAAGGGTAACAGAAAGAACTTCAAGAATTCTAGAAATAAAACTTGCTCCTTTAATCACTGATAGTGTGTTTACTTATTTTACAATCACTGAAATCATCCTGGTTTTAGTTCTTGTCAAAAAATTCCTAAGTTTTTTGTTAGACAACAAGGAGTGGTCATGGGATCTTAATAGAGTCTTACTGACCTCATAGGTTTTTCTGTTTATAGTTCAGAGGGACAAAGAAATAAAGTCTGAAGCGTTTTTTCTTTCCAAAGCTGAATGAACTCAAACTTCTGATCTGCAGGCTTTACACTGTATTATCAGTACAGAAATTAAAGTAAATCACTCAGGTTCTCACTGAGCTAGGATGTCTGTAGATCCAAGTAAGACACTATAACAGAATTATGACCTAGGAAGACTGGGGTAATTCTTCATATTTACTGAAAGGTCATCAGTATTTGATATGTAAGTGTAGCAGTTAAGAAAAGGCAGTTAGTGAGACAAAAGCTCCTGAAATATGTGTTCTTGCTATTTAAGACATTTGATTTTTTTAATCAAAATTATTTATGTATTTAATTTTGAGGATACTAGACCATAGGTTGCAAGAAGCCCATGAGAATATTCCATTTTTCTCCCCAGATTTCCAGGGTTTAGCACAAAGTAGATACTCCATGAATACTGACGGATGAATGATGAAAGAAATCACGTTTTTTCAAGCGTGAAGTGTTGAATAAATGCGTGTCGTTGTGGCAAGCAGTCTATAGACTGGCCCTAATGGCCTCTGCCTCCGGGTATTCATGTTCTTTGTAATCTCTTCTCTTTGAGTGTGGGCTGGACCTTCTCACTTGCTTCTAGTGAATGCAGCAAATGGGATGGGATGTCATGTCTGAGATAGTTTATGGAAAGACTGATTTCTGTCCTGCTTACCCAGCCCTACCCCTCAGAGTCCTCATTCTGAGGAAACAAGTTGCCATGTCCTGAGTAGTCCAATGGAGGCCTGTGCAGCTAAGAGATAATGCCACTGGTCAAGAGTCACAAATAAGGTAGGCCTGCCTCAGATGGCTAGTGAGTACGTGAAATGTGCTGCTAGTATAAAGTACACACTGGATTTCAGACTTGGTATGAAAAAAAAGGAAGTTACATATCTCTTCAATAATTTTTTGTAATGACTATTGGCTGAAATATTTTGGATATATTGGGTTAAAGTATATTATTTAGAGTTAATCTCATTTGTTTCTTTTTACTTTTCCTTAAATGTGGCTCCTAGAAAGCTTATATATGGGACTCTCATTATATTTCTTTTAAAGGACTAAGTTTTATTAAGAAAAACAGAAGCACATCTCCCTCTTCTCCATTGTCTCCACACCTCCACACCTTGCATATACTTTCACCTCTTTCAGGTGATTGATTTAGGGGATTTGGAAACTATACCTTCATCTCTAAATAACACTCTTGTTGCTACTTTTTGATTTTTTTACCCTCAGACATTTTCTTTTGACTTCACATTCAATCCTCTCTCTTTCCTCCCTCAGTGCCCAAGGATTATGTCTCATCCCACTGCAGTATATTTGCATCTTTATGGCTTGTGAGAGCTCTATTCACAGCTGAGGAAGGTGGGAACCATGGCTAACTACCTCTTCTGTACAAGTTTTTGGCTTCCTTGGGACTAATAGGTGCTTTCTTGCTTTCATTTGCTGTGTTTTTGACGTACTAACAAATAAAAGTCCCCAACCTTTTGCCAGTTCTCTAGATCTTTTCTTATGACGTCAAAGACTTCTGGTAGTCTCAGTTTCATCTTTCTGCAGAAGTGGCTTTCAGAGCCATCAAACCTATTCCACAACACACTGGGTGTTTTTCATCTGGCCTATAGGCACCAGCCAGGAATCCTTAGGCACCATCTTTGGGATTCCCCTCAATCTGCTCTTCTGTTAGACCAACTCTTTTCTATTCTAGGACTTCACCTTTCTTGGTTTATCTCCTCATTTTGCTGGACTACATTTTCCAAAGGTTTCCGAGGAAACAAGCAAGTGAGGTACACTTCTGAGACTTGCATGCCTGAAAATGCTTTCACAGACGGGAATAATTTGGCCGTGTAGAATTACATTGAATTTTCCTTTTGGATTTTGAAAAGCATGCTTACAATCTTCTAGCTTTCCATGCAGCTGTGGTGAAGTCTGAAGTCACTTTGATTCCTTGTACTTTGTGACAACATTTTTTCTCTTTCTGGAAGCTTACAGGATCTTTGTTTTATCCCCAGTGTTATAATTTCACTATGACCTATATTGATTTGGTTCTACTTTTGAATAATGGCTGTTCCTTCTGCCTGGAGCATGGATACCTCTGGCACCCACTCGGCCCCCTCCCTCACCTCTTTCTCTGCACACCTCTTCTGACTGCTCTCTTAAATCGCACCCAGCCTCCTTCCCAGGACCTGTGCCCCTGATCCCCCTTAACTTGCTCTGCTTTTTCATGGCACACATCACCTTATATGATCAGATCTATTTTCCAGTTCATGAATTCACTTTTTAGAATAACCTAATCTGCTGTGTAGACCATCTATTTTATTTCAAATATTGTATATTTATTCCTAAAAGTTTTTTATTCAAATATATTTGGTCATCTTTAATAATCCATTTCTCCTCATTAAAAATTTTTTTTTATATCTTTAAACATAGTAAATATATATTTATTTTCAGTATGCTATCCCAGTATCTGAAGCCTTTATCAAGCTTTGTTGTTCGTTCGGCTGCTGACATCTATTTGTGTGTGTGTGTGTGTCTGTGTATGTGCATGCACACATGTTGGTAATTATAAATTCTTAATTTTTCAAATTCTATGTAGGAATTCAGTGAGAACTGAGTTGAGAGAGAATCAACATTTACTTCTGCTAGGGTCCTGGGGACACTACATCGCTGCTCCTCTTTAAGATTCTTCTTGGAGTATATTAGGACCATACATGTAAGTGATTCCAGGCTTGGTGGGCTGGTTTGTCCTAGCTAAATCCCATTGATATATATATTTTTTTTTTCTGTTAACTAAAACAGAGAGATTAGACAGTTTTCTTTTTAGTCTACCATTGCTAAAAATAGTAGCAATAGATCCTTATAGCTCATCCTGCTTTTCCATGCATAACCAGAGTACTGACATTTATGTGCGGTGAGTTCAGGTTTCCACCCTGCTCTGCATGGGGCCTAAAGCCCCAGGCCGCCTGCAGGAGTCCCACGGATGCCCTCAGGTGATGTGGCACGCTCAGTTTCTCCCACCTGCTGGGATTTTCTGCTTCCATTCTGCTCCTGACTGCATGGGATAGCCCAATCTGCTTGAGATACTAGTTCATCAATTTAAAAATATTTGGTGTGGTATTTTTAACTGTTTATAGACGAGGAAATTTAACACTGTTTTTTTACAACAATGGAAACAGAACACTGACAGCAGAAATACAAGGTATTTTTTTAAGCTTTGTATTACTTTATCATACATTTATAATGCATATAATATAAAACATAAGGCACATGATATCCATGCTCCACCAGCCACTCAAGAATTAGAATGTTTTCAATATACTTGAAGCTCTCTGTTGGCCTTCTATGATTACATAGCCTTCCCTCCCTAATAGAGATAGAAGTTATCCTGAATTTTGTGATAGTTCCTTGCTTTTCTGAAAATATTTTAGTACTTATGTGAATATCCCTTAAAATGATGTTTACTTTTGCATGTTTTCAAGCTTTATATAAAAATCATACTGGTGTAACTTATCTGCAACTAACTTTTTTTTATTTGTGAGACTCTACAGAATGATTTTTAGTTCCTTAAAAATAAACTAACCATTCTTCACAGAACTGTCATGTCAATAAATAAGCACCATAAAACAAATAATTACTAGGGGGCTTGGGAATTTCTGTGTTTTCCTTTTATTGGAAATGAAAGTTCAGTTGAAAAGCTTAGTATTGACCAACTGTCCCCCAAAGTAGAAAAAAATATTTATCATGATTACACAGAAAGAAATGCAAATTCTTCTGTTCTGGCAGCACTTTTATACTGTGTTTGTTATTCTTCCTGTAAACCCAGTGCCAGCTACTCAGTCCAGATGATTAAATGCTAAGTTTAACTTAGTTTTTAAAGATTATAAAACTAAGCAGGAATTCAAGTAATAAATAACACTTTCAAGCTTCCCACTTATTTTTATAACACACACATTTTACATTAAGAATTTTGAACTGGATAAAATGTTTCCTTTTATTTATTCATTCAACTTTAAACCGACTTATCAACCTAACATTTCCTTCCTTCTTTGTTTACTTCTGTTTTGGGAGGAATGCTGAAAAATTTATTAACGAATTATACATCTTACAAAATTCCCCCTTTTTTCCCAGTCTATTTTCAGATATCCGTGAGTTCATTTCTGGAATATAAGAGCGAAATGCAGAGAATACAATAAGGGAAACACTACTGGAGAAAAATATCCTTTCACTGGGAGAGAGACGGTATACATGTTCAACATTCTGGGGAATTTCTGTCATATCTTCCATACATTTCTAAGTGAAGACTCAGACAAAACAAAGAAAAAAAGGAGAAAGGGAGTGCTAACTCCTTTTTTGTTCCACCAGAGGCAAATGCCATGCCTTGCCATTTAATAGATAAATGATTTAAGTCACTAGAGTAGGAGAAAGGGGTTTTCATGAAAAACAGAAGCTAGATGTCATAAACTATTGAGACAGGGAGGCAGCAGGGGTAACTCCGCCCAGTTAGAGCAGGTGTGGACCCTGGAAAAGGACAAAGTCTTACAAAACAGGGTGCTTGAAATTGAAACAATGTAACAATTTATGCCCCATCGGGACTCCGTGGTAGAGAACAGCGCATGGCTCATGGTCGCGTAGGCCCATTCACTTACAATAGAGTATCCGGGAAACCTTCACAGATATAGGTTAAAATATAACTAGCATTTCTTTTTTGAATATATACAGAAAACTCCCACTGCAGCAAGCATAAAACCCTAGACACCTAGACCCCAAACGACAACCCTGCCCCTCCCTGCACCTGCGGGGAGTTCCATTCTTTCTTTTATCCTGAATAACGCTCTCTTTCTCTGTAACTGAATAAAATCTCTCAGTAAATCTCCTGCCGTGTCTGTTCACCAAATTCATTCTTCCACTCAGCAAACAAGAATCCCAACATCACTATCATAAGATAGAGTCTGCTTTAAACAAAGTAGGTACTAAATGTTTTTTCTGCGTTCAAGTTTTCAAGTTAAATTTCAAGTTTCCATTTAGAATTTCACCTACAATTGCCTCTTTAAAAAATAAACACACATACCATAATACAATTCTGTAATATAAACATTAAAACATACTCTATACTTCTTAGGGGTTCTCTCATTGCAGAGCTACTTTAGCATCAAATTTACTCATAAATATTTATGGTGTATTTGTCATATTTTCAATATTTAGAAGTTATAATATTTTCCTGTGCAAGTTACCATCTTGCTAGTCAATATGTATTTTATTCCACACTATGCTATATTTCCTTCTTTTTTCCTGTTCTCTTCATTCGTGCATGCTTTCCTTTCCCAACCAGATACTCCGTTTCCTCTGTTTTCTAAGTTCTATGCATTAGCCACTGTCACTAAAATGTTGTTGGGTACTTTATCATCCAATAAATATTTACTGAGCACCTATCATATGTCAGGCACGGTTTTGAAGGCTCAAGGTACAGGATAAGAAAGACAAAAACTCTGCTCTTAGATAACTTATGTTACGGGGGACAGAAAGCCAATAAAGAAGAAATCAAACAAAAAAGAATGAGCTGATGTTTTCATATGGTAATAAGCACAATAAAAAACAAATAAAAGAGTGTGATATGGAGGAGATCAAGAGAGGAGTGCCTTTCTTACATGAAGAAAAACTGCATATCTTTAAATGTTATACTGGGCTGCAGTCTCTCACAGCCACCTAAGTGTTACTTCATTCCCCAGGTATTTATCTCTGAATTAGTATTTACTAGTGATTAGAGTCCAGAATCTGAAGTTAACATGCGAACATGAAGGCTGTTGTCCAACTGAGATACCTCTGGGTTCTATCTGGCAAAGAAGATAACCCTGAATTTTATAGTTTTATTGTCCTATAGGCGTTAACCAGTATTGTATCTAACACAGCCAGTTTATTTCATTATACCTTGCTAATGATATATTAGCGTCTATTCCTCAAATTCTCTGTGAAAAAAGCCTCACCATTTTTATTGTTTGCTTATTAATGACTTAAAAAATTCAGTATTCATTCAGCATTAGCATGAGAGTGTCTTGTCACTTTTTGAAAATTATAATTTAACTAGAGGATGAAAGAGAAACTTCCCTTTAAAAGGAATATTTGAGCTCAAATTTAAATGACAAGAATGAGACAGCTACGTGAACAACTGGACCGAGTCCTCTGGGCAAACAGCATCAGGGCCTTTAACATCCTGCAGCAGGAATGAGGTTGGAACACTGAAGAACCAAAGGCCTATGTGGAGCAGAAGAGAGAAGAGGTGGAGGAGATGAGTTCAGAGAACTAGTTGGGGGCAGATTATGCAGGTGTCTGGAGACTCTTGAATGATGCCTTCAATAAATATTGAAAAAATAATTTCTAGGAAATCTCGATTCATACGTGCTTGTTTCTGTACCTATAAGCTCTTCAATGCCTTAAAAAATAAAAGTTGGAGTCAGCGAAGAACATAAGGATTCATGCAAACAAAAGAAAGAGAAAAATAGAAGAGAGATTCCAGTTAAGAAAATATATTGAATCATGCTCTGAGATGATGGTTTCATTTAAACGAAGACTCAGGTGGGTGAAAATATTCTTACAGGTCCCTCCTTTCCATCCTTATTTTTCTCAGGGAAGAAGAGAAACTCCAGACTCCAAATTATCAGAGATCTGTGGAGGAGAGAATAACAGCAGAGTTCTGTGACCAACTCCGCCTGTGGTTGATTGTGGTTTTTAATAGCATTTTAGTTTCCCCATTTCTACAGTGAGCACGAAATTGCCTAGAGATCTGTTCAGCTCCTTTGTGAAAGGGTTTTGAAACAGATAAAATTAGCTGTAAATCATGTTCGCTTTCCAGCAGAAGGACTCCAGGCTCCGGCCTAGGGTTTGTCTTGTTCCATCTTGTTTTGCCCACTTTCCCGCACGTGGTTAGGGGAATAACAAAGACCAGAAAAAGGGCAATTCTAGTTCCTTATTCTTCCCTATGACCAGAGTGTTCTGTGCTATTAACATTTCACTTCTTAATTTGTAAAAGGTCATGATATTGTGTTTGTTCTATGTGATCTTATTTCAGTAACTTGTCTTAACGATTATGGGGGTATTTTGTCTTTATTTTTTAACTTGCCTGCTTGTCCTAGTTTCTTTATTATTGCATGCAAAGTTCATTTGCAGTTTCTGTTTTGTTTCTCCAGTGTTGTGGAAAGGAATCAACTGTCACCCAGATGGCAGAAATCCACTAGAAAATCCAAACTGGGGAAATCCCAGAGTTGAAAAGAGGAAATTAAATAAATAAATAAAAATAAACAAAATAAACATGCTCAGGGATATTCTTGTTTGTCAGGTGAGCTGTAGCAAATTCTGAAATAAGGAATAGTAAAAGAAGAAAATGCAGACATAATTATCAGAATATCAACTGATTTACAGATGTTTCGAAGCCCAGCTTCTGGATGAAATATGTATTAGCAAACTATGGTATGCCTCTGCCCCTTTCATTTTGTTTTCAGAAATTCCCATGATAATGTTCAGGTGTCCATACCTCATTTTCATGCCAAAACTGATTAGGAATCTTTCAGATCAATGCTATGCTATAGCTGAAAACAGACACTTCTAAGACATCTTGCAAGGGTAAGTTCAGACCTGCAGGCTCTTTTGAATACTTGTCTGGATATTGACAAGAAGATTCAAAAAGGCTCTGCAAACAATGGGGCCTTGGGAATTGTGTACATCTTGAGAAGTAATCTGAGTGGCATATATTTAAGAAAATCCATTCATATTTGAGCAAACTCAGGCAATTTCTATTCCCTGGATGTCAGCTTGAATGGGAGGTTGGAAGAATGGTGATGCTTCACTCTCATTTTAGATAGAAATCATTGATAATTATATATATATATATATATATGTATTTACATATTAATTCATGTCAAGTAAGTATGCCAAGAAAAGAGGACCTCCGTATACTCCTTTGAAGGTATAATTGTTACAAATGTCCATGGAGGACAATTTGAAATTTTATATCCAAAAGCTTAAAACTATTCATGATCTCTGACTCATCAATTTTTCAAGGACATTGGAAGATTGAAAATCAGGATTATATAACTTATTTTTCATGTTGTCATTATGTTTACAATAATAAAAATCTGGAAAGAGCCCACAGAGCCACAAATAGAGAAGCGTTAAATATGGTTCATTCACATAAGAATACTTTGTAGCATATACAAATGATAATACAGATTTATAATTAATGATGTGGAAATATGTTTTTAAATTATAAATCAGGCTACAAAATAGTCTTTAATGCATCATCCCATTCTGGTGACTTCTTTTTCATTTGCCTGGTATATATGAGTAAAAACTCTTTTAACTCATTGAATAATATTTTAGGTTTTGTCACTGCCTTAAACTTACGGGTATCCTATTTTTTCCTGCCAGAACATTTTTGGACTATAATGTCATATCAAATTCTATTATAGATCGTGATTAATAAATTATAAAGCATATGCTTTAGTTATCTATTGCTGCATAAACAAGTGTAATAGCTAAAAAATAACGACTTACAATCTTTCAGGACTGTGTGAAATTTTCCTTCATATAATGTCGACAGGGTGCTGGGCTTGTTAAAAAATCTAAACTGTCCATATTCCATGAGTGACAGTTGGTGCTGGCCACCAGCCGGGGCTGAGCTGTGTTGTCGGCCGGGAGCCTTGGCTTTCCCCCGCACGGCGGCTTGGGTTTCCTTTTGGCGTGGCAACTAACTCTCAAGGAGAAGCATTCCAAGAGTTAAGAAGTAGACGCTACCAGCGCTCGTAAGACCTGGATTCAAAAGTCCCAGAAAGTCGCTTCTGCTGTGTATGGGTCCAAGCCAGTCACAAGGACATCCCTGATTCCAAGGGAGAGGAATGAAGTGGTCTGCTTACAAGAAGACAGGAACCACTAGAGCCATCTTTGGAACCTAGCTACCACAATAAGAAGCATCTTGGGAATGAATGCCCATGAACATGTGAAAAATTGGGCTGAATTTTACACTAAAAAGGTTCAGAGTTTGCCTATTAAATGATCTCATTTGACTGCTAAAGGAAAGAGATTTCTATAATCCTTGACTAGATCCTGGCTGGGCTGAGAGGAGGGAGGAAGTAAAAGAATTTCCTTTATAAGAGACATTATTTGGACAACTGGAAGTGACTTGAATGTGAATTGAATATTAAATAATATTACATAAATATCAAATATAATAGGTGTTATACACATATTTTGTTAGGTAGGATAATGCCCTTATTTCTAGGAAATAGGTGCCTAAGTATTAAGGAATTATGTGTTATATCTACTTTGTCTACTTTTACATGGTTTAGCAAAAAATAAAAAATAAAATCAAGTTTGTATGTTAATAATTTGTGAATCTGGATGAAAGAAATCCAACCATATGCAGCTTGCGTTCTGAATCAGGACCCATCTTAGAAAGGAGGCGACTGGGGAGCTCTCCATTGAGAGGAGGTTAGCCCTGGTAGGAAACTGGTATACAACACACTGAATCTACCCTGAACCGAAATGAAGTCCACCAAAAATAAACTTTAAAACTGGAAGGGACTGTCCCACCTTTTAAAGTTTAGCTTAATAATAAAGAAAAAAAGGAGATTTTATTTTTTTGCGTATCTAAAATTTAAAGTTTTCAACTATTATATATTCCTCTTAAACAACACATTTATTTCACAGTAAATAGGATAAAAATTATTAACTCCGTGTTCATAGACATCTGCCTCCTCTTAGTTCTTTTCTCCTTCTCTACCCTCTGAAGAAAGGACAAACTTCATGAATGGCTTTCAAGGAGAAGAGCATTCAGAGCCAAAGGAACTTTCCCCTTGGATGTCAAGCACCAGGGAGTCAGGAAATGGCCCAGGTATATTGTGAGGAAGTCTGCATTTTGTGGTAGAGGCTGGGAAGGTGTAAGAACAGGTGGTGGATGAGTGGGAAAGTTCTGCTTCATAGAAGAGGAGAGTCCTGAGAATCTGGGATGCTATATGTTAGTAAAAGTTGCTGTGGCCTAGTATTTGTATCTCCTAAAAATGGAGAGAAACATGTATGAAGGTTATACTACTTTCTGGGTCCAGATTCCACTGGAGGGACACTGCTCCTGGAACTGATTTAGGGGTTATAGTATAATAAGCCTTACATTTGCATCAGAAAATTCCACATACATGCTTCCATCAGACCAACTCTAGCTTTTGTGCTTTGTCTACTTCTTTAAACCCCACTTATATCAAAAGAGGGACAAGAATGTGTCTAGTCCCAGTCCTTTTTCGTCCCCTAAAAAGACAGATCTAGAGCATCAGAATCAGTTATGGAACACTTTTTTTTTTTTTGTATTCCTGGGAACATATCAAAGATTTGGTTGTAGTTACTGAGTTACAGTTTTTAGCAGCCAAGGTATGCCTGCACTTAAATAAATGCTAAAGAAAATGGTAGAGAAGTAAAATGTAATTTTCTTTTAAAAATAAAATCTCCATAAGGATATATGGGTGTTCTCCACACATGGCATTTGGGAAAACTGAGGATGGACTAAAAGACATAAAAGGAACAAAATGCTGTTTTCCTTGCTAACATAGATCCTTAGTTATTCTATAGATTGCATACGCAGTCTCAGGAAATATTAAAGCCCATTTTAATGTTGATAAGTCATCATGATAAAGCCCAAATATCACAGTGCTTTGTTCCAGTTGAATTCTAATATGTATGAAAATTAAACTCTGCTGTAATACATGAAGACTTCATAAAATATTTATGACCAGATCAATCTTTGTTGAGAATAACAAAACATGTGAAGTGTGCAAATTAGCTAGCATGTGGTTAAAAATTGTGTGTGTGCCTTTAAATTTAATGAACGATTTAGGCTACAAATCAACCTAGGTTATGAACAAAGTAGATCCGGGGTGAGGTCCAATATCTTTAGTCTGTTTTATTTCCATATGGCACGCTGTTCAAGGTAGAGTGCTATGTTTAACAAATTATGTAATAGAATTATTGACCATTACCTGGTTTCAAACTGTATTTAGTTTGGAATGAAACTATAGGGTGATTTAGCTAAAGGAACTCAAGGAATTCCCTGACTTCTTTACTTACAAGCAGATACTTTGAGCTCTCTTCTGTTACAATAACTCTATTTGGAGTTATGGTTGGGATTAAATGCTATATTAAAGGCAATGTGTCTAATACAGTGCTTGACAGTAGATTCTCAGGAAATGCTGGTCCCATTTCATATTTGTATTATTTTTACTTTAGTTCAGTTATACAACCACTTAAAACATGCAGGAAAGAAAACTCATGTATGTGAGCTTGACAATTCAAGCCTCATAGTATAGCAATAAATCAAAATTTGAGATGGTTATTCAGGATTCTGGCAGTTTCATGGATTTCTGGGGGCAAAAGATTCCAGAACAGAGAGCTCATCATAGCAAGAGTATACCCTCCCTCTAGACCCCTGCAATTGTGAGACAAGGTTGGTATACATATGAGATAAATCATGTTTTTTGTGTGCATTCTATCCTCACAGGTTTCTTTGTAAATCTAAATATATTCTAAAATAAACTCTAAGAAAATAATCCAGAATGAGAATACACACACATATATATTTACACACTTTTGAAGGAGGAAAAGTTTAACAGTGAGAATTTGAAAATAAATAAGATGTGAAGAATTATGAACTGGCTATATAAGCTGAGTGATCCACAAATAAGAGTGGATACTATATTGTCATTAAAGATTCAAAAAATGTGAATATCCTGCTATAGGGAAAATCATTCATAAATGAAATTTGAAAAAAACAAAACACATAATAGCATGTTCACTCTGGAATATAAAAATTTCAAAAGATAGCCATATTCACATTTAAAAGTGATTTTAAAAAGACATGTAACAATGAGGTAGTAGCATTTCAAATTTGTGTATATTTTCTGTGGCTATATCAAATGAAATATTCTTAAGAAACATTCCCTTATTCAGATGGAAGCAATCCTCTCCTCACCCAGACTAGTTATTTTGGATGTATTTTGTTTTTCTCAACCCAATTGTTAGATTCTTGAGATAAAGAACCCTCCCTATTCCATAATACAGTGTCATCCACAATACTTACTAGCTCGAGGCCTGGTATAAAGAATTCAGTAAAAGTTTATTACATTAAAATTTTAATATACACTATTTGCTAAGAAAATCTTTTCTAGATTTTATTGCTCAATATCATAAAAATTTTTTAATTTTTATAATTTTTTCCATTTTTCACTTTTATTGTTATAATATAAAGCAGAAAAGTACTCAAAGGTGTTCAGCTTCAAGAATGTGGCAAATTTAATTGTTGCTCAGAAAATATTCACTCATTCTCCCTTTTCCTCCACAATCTTAATGGGAGAAGGATACTCCTTACCCTTTTGATGTTAGGTGTGGCCACGTGGCTAGCTCTGACCAATGAGATGTCTATAGACATGATGCCTGAAGAGGCTTGCAATGGGCTTGCACAGTTGAGTTTGACTTTTGTGTTTTTCCTATTACATGAGAAGAAAATAACTTGGGTAGCCATGGATACTTAGCAATGAGACACATGAAACAGACCTCATGCACGCTTCTTCTTGGTGCCAACTGGGATAGAGCTGAGCCTCCCCTATATTAAACACTAATCCACAGATATCTGAGAGAAAAACAAATGATTATTGTCATGTGATATTGAGTTTTGGGATGGCTTGTTACATAGCTTTATCATGGCGATTACTAACTTACGCAGTTGATATTGCACTGAATCTACCACAATTTTAGGAGAATTGAAATTATTGTAAAGTACTAAGTCTCAATTTATAATTGTGGTTTATTTTTCTGTTCATTAAGTCTTCTCTAATTAATCTCAATAATACTTTATGGTTTTCTGAGTGAATGCCTTAAAATAACCTAAGAATAAATCTAATCAATGATTTTTAAGTTTTTATAAACAGTGAATTTTTTAAAATTCAGATTTAATTTTTGGGTGGAATATAGAAGTTATAGTATCTAGTAGTCTTGCTAAATTTTTTTAGAGTCTAATATTTTATTTTTATATTATTTAGGATTTTCTGTATACCATCACATTGCCTATTATGACAATTTTATTTCTACCTTTGCAACCTTTATATCTTTCACTTCTTTTTCTTGTCTTTTTTCATCAACTAGGGCCTTCAGCAGAATGTTTAACAGAAATGGAAATAGTGGATTTAGCTACTTAAAATCTGGTACAGCTTGGGTACCCTCAGAGGAGGTCTGGAGATAGACATTAACATGCAGGAGATTTGTTAGATGGGTTCTTGGGTCTACCCATGTGATGGAATGGAGGGAAGGCGGACGGGACAAGAGAGCTAGGCTAGGATGTGATCTTAATGAATGCCTCCGCCAACCTATGTGCAGCTCTGAAGCTGAGATATTTCTTTCAAGTTGCTCTAAGTAGGGAAGGGGACCAGGCTTTATATCTCTATCAACCAGTAATTGATGAAGGAACATCCAGGCGAGGAAGGCAAGGTGACTTTGGATGAGGTCACTTCAGTCAACCCAATTCCTAAAGGGGGTGTATAATTAAGGGCTCTCTACCGGAAGGACTCCCAAAGACTGGGGTAATAAGTGTTTCAGTTCCGAAGGATTATCTGGACAGCATCCACTATATAATCTTTCATGGGGAAAGGTTTTCATTTCAAAACATGTGTGCCTTAGTGTTCCCTAAACAATAAGCACAACAGTAGTAACAAAAATGATGATGATAAGAAAAGGAAAACAAAAAATGAGAAGATCTGACATTTCCGTAACATAATGTAAAAATGGTACTTTTCTCATTGTCTCAGAATTTCAGCTGAAGTCCCCAGATGAGCCTAAGGCATCCAAAAACACATACTTCAAAGAGTGACATTTCCATGCAGACTTAATTAAAAGATATGGGGCTTTGTGTTCATTACTTCCAATAGCCTATGTAAGAGAACATGAGAAATTTGAAGAGAAAAAGTGTTTTGTCATAGTCTTCTCTCCCTTAAGACAAAATAAGGGGCTTTCTAAAGAGATTTCTTTTTTTACTGTTGATGTTGTTTTGTTTGTGCTAGATTTTTTTTTTCCAAGAGAAGAGACTAGAATTTTATTGCCCAGCTGGATACTTATTAAACTGCAGAATTACATTGTCCTTCCTTATCCTTACCCTTGCTGCACTTTAGAGCATTTGAGAAGGTATATTAACACAGGGACTGGTGCCTGCATCTTGTCTGGGGAAGTCTGAGGCAGGTTAAAGCTGTCCATTACAGCCAGAGGAGCAAAGAAGGGACTTTGGGTATCCGCAGCCTAGATGCAAATTTCCATGCGTCAAGTGAATCCATTGAAAAATAGCCAAGTAAGCCCTCTTGACAGGACCCTGTTGAAGGAGGCTGTGTATGGAGCGTGAAGATCTTAGCTGACAGTCTCTGGGTCACCACTGGGATGAGACTGGAAGGTGCAGAGTTGAGCAGTGCCATGAAAAGTCAGCAGGAAAGGTCACCACCTGTGTCAGGGGAAGGTACCCTGCAGAGGTGCTAGACAGTCTCCAGCAACCCTCAAATGTTCTCTAGAAAAGAGGCTGCATGTAAAACCTGACACAACTCAGGACATTAATAGATTATAACAGCACCAGACCAATAAGACTCCGCCTGTTTCCTTTCAACTCCCTTCCCAGCAGCTATCCTCATCTTCCAACCTCCTTCCGCTCTCATGACATGGCACTGCTAGAACCAGGTCAAATAGGAGAGAAACGATAAAGATCAGCACAGCTTCTCAAGGCACCGATATGGCCTGGGCTGCTAGGAGTGGGGGCATAAGAGAGGAGTGGTGGTGGTGTGGGGGTAGATACTGAATTAGGTATGGTATACAAATTTTGATTTTGTCTGGATTTTTAGAAGTGTGACTAGTCTTCAAACTGAATTTCTAAACAACCATATCTGTTCATGAAATTGTCAAGAGGTGGAATAGGGTGATCTAACTTACTGCATAAAGGCAACGAGGAAAAATATAGCCCCAATTTTCTACTCAGATTAGACAATAACACCAATAGTAATAACTAGTCAAAATAATCACTAAGCTTTGTTCAGAGTTTTACCTTTTATGAAGCACTTTCACATGGCCTAACTCATAGACATTATATTCTTGGTCTTCCTCAATACAACCATCAACGATACTGTTTTCCTTTCCACTTAAGGATCTTATAGCAACCTGTGGCTTCTTCCTAGAATGTTTTCCTCCTATTTTAGCTTGGTTAATTTTTGCTGCTATTTCAGAGCCCAAATCAAATGTCTTCGCCCCAAGGAAGCAACCTCTGATCTCTGCTATGATTCTAGGCTTTCATAGGACCCACTGTTTCCACTTCATAACACTCTTTACAATTTTACTTTAAACTTATGTGATTAATTAGTTAATACCTATCTATCCAGCTAGAATGCAAGCTTCGTGAGGGCAGGGCCCTAGTGGATCTTGCTCAATACTGATTTTCTGGCATCTACCATGGAGCCTTTTACATAGTAGCGGCTTAGTAGATATTAGCTGAGTAAATGGAAAAATGATGAAAAAAAGAACTGATATGACTTGAGATTCACTGTTCCTAAAAGTGTCTTTGGATTCCATGGTTGGTAAAGTTGCAGGGCAAATGCCTTCCTAATAGTGGCATTTGTGTCTGGATTTGATATTTTACTATGGCCCAGTAAGAGATGCTGAACTGGGTCAGGGGGACTGTGGCCGGCTGTGACATGGCCGTGGGGAGAAGGTGGAATGTAAGGAGCTGGAATGGGTGGGTCACAGATGAACTTGTTAGTTTTTTTTTTTTTCAGACAGCCATTCTATTCATTAGCAAGAGTGCAAGTTCCTTTCACCTTCATCCCTATAAAGATAGTGGGAGACTGACTTTTTTTAAGGCAAGTTCTTTGGTCTCTTTGAAGGCAAGTGCTATATAAATCCATGATGTTATTTTTGACTAATCAAAGAGAAAAATGTCAGGCTAACATCAAGGACAATGCTTTTGATAATTTTTTTAAAAGGTTATGCATGCTGTCTTTTATTCTGCAGTCAATTAGACTCCTTCATTTTTAAACATAAAACGAAGCAGCTAATATTTCTCTTTTCAATGGCACTTTCTTACCATGAAATATTGAGCATATTTTTCCAATGAATTATTAGGAAAGATCAACCATCCACCCATAAAAACTCAGACCACTATATCCTCTCCTTAGCATTTTGAAACAGTTTAATTAGTGTGGTAATGTTTTTAGATTCTGATCAGTTTAGAGTATTTCCAAAAATACATAAATAAAGATTTACCCTGAGGCTTGCAATTAAGCGAAAGCAAGTTTCATTTCACTGAAATGTTATTTGTTCTTTGACTTTTGAATATGGTGATTGTTAAAAATTCTTTCCAGACTCAGAGTCAGAGTCATTCACTCACTTTCCTCTCTAGACAAGTTGACTTTTTAATCTTCATTTGCTGATGGCTGTCTTTGAACTGATCAACCAACAGGCACCACAGAAATCAAGAAGGAAGTTAAATAAATTTCAGGACACATATTTCAAATATTTCAAGCCATTACATACACATAAAACTAATAAAATATTTTGTCAGTAATATCATAAATAAATTAGTACTTTTACATTTTAAGTGCTTACCTTCACTTTAAACTATTTAACTCTTTTTAACTCACTAAGTACAAGCAGTATAAAACATATACAATAAAATAAGGATTCTACTCTCCTCTGTCAGAAGTACTTTTAACCTATGATATATACTCTTGCATTCTTTTTTCTATGTATTTTTGGTTGTCAGTACATAAGAGTAAGGCCCTAGAGAGATCTTTATGAGAAGGCTGCCCTGTAGGAACTCTGGCTTCAGTTAGCCGTGTCCCTGAGAGTTACAGTTTCCATGTATTAAAAAAAAAATTGGAAGATTTTAACTAAAATGCTAATATTTCCCTTGGGGGTAGAAGAATAAAGATGATTTAGAATTTTTTTTTAAAGATTCTTGTATATTCCAAATCCAAAGGTTCTACATTAACTATGTATTATATTTTAAAAAAAAACTGTAAATTTAAATAAATAATACCTAAGGTCACAGCCACAGAAAGATTTTTAAGGCAGATTCTTATAATTTAAGCCAGTCAAAACTGTCTGAATGGTAAAAAAAATCTATTAAAGGTTTATGTAAGTTGTTTAGCAATACCAAAATGCTGCATATAGCTAATTTTTTCCCTGTTCTATTAATAATTTCTAATTTCTTAACAGTCAATTCACAGCCCCAGTTTAAGACTTATTTTCTTCTCTGTACTCAGATTTAGTTCCTGCACAAATAGATTATTCAAGCATTGGGGGCCCACAAACCAACTCAGAAGTGATGGCACTGGAGATATTCTCTTGTAAGACTCCGTAAACTTATGCAGATCATATGTCATCTATATCCATTTGCTCAAGTTAAATTCCTTACAACAAATGTTTACTGAGGATCTACTGTGTGCTAGACGTTGTGCTAGATGTCAATGTTATCTAGCAAAGATTAAGTGTAGATCTTGCTTTCAAGCTTAGTGATTAAAATCAGTTATCCATCTGACTGAACATTAACACTCTGAGGGGCTCTGGAATAGACAGAAACAAAACTATAGAAGAAAGAGAGAAAACATGAATTCTAGTAAGGTAAAATTACCTGCAACCTGGCTTATTTATCTTTCTCAATAACCAATAGTATTGATACTTCATTATACGATCAGTAAAAATACCTGGAAGTTAAAAAAGGTACCTTTGTGTCTGGAGTCTTGAATGTTATGCATTATAGTTTGCTTTTGAATATAGATTTTTTTTCCATATTAGTAACAGTTCTCTAGACTTTAGATTAAAGGCCAAATTAGAAGTATAATTCACCACTGTGGTTCCACCAAAGCCTCCTGGGCTCCATTCTACACTGCAATGCAAGTTAAGGTCTTTCTGATAGCACCATATTGTGGAATGACAGTTGCATAGCTTAATTTTTCGGCATAGGTTCACTGCCAAGCTGTGATCTGCATGAGATCCTAGCAGGGAGCTGGTTCATTTGAAAAGAATTAAGATCCAATTGAGAATTAGCTGATAGATACAAAAGATTTGCTTAACCAAGTACTTATAGGGCACTGATTACTTCTAAGAGTTTTATGTTCAATATTCATGAGTGCTGATCCATGCAAGAGTTCTCTTAGAGCCTCCCCCAAAATACTAATTACATGAAAGTACGGATATGGTACCTGCTGTAACTGTTTTCTGACAGATTCCATTGTAAAGAAGTTTATTCAGAATTAATGTGCCAACGCCCACTCGGCATACTAGCAAGAGCAGTTGTTTTCCAGAAATTCAAGCTCTGATGAAAGCACTTTCCAAGCTTACAAAGCACAGTACCTTGAATAAACCCAAAGAAACCACTTTGTTTAGGGAACTATTTGTTGAATTGCATTGCACTAGAACCATAAGACTTATTTGAATTATAACAAGGCTCGAGTATCTGAAGAAGTCCTTAGAGTAGACCTGACTCCCATGTGCAGTTCTAAGAAAAGAGGTCTTCAAAAATTTCTTACTAATTTTACAATGTAAATGTTCTGAATCCCTTCCATCTTGGCAAGGGCTTGATGGAACACTTTATTAACATCATTTAAAACGGTGAATGTATTCATCATCTGTGTCTTTTAAGCTTTACATTCAAATAACTGTTTACTTTGAAAAGTTGAGGTGGGAATGAATATCTCACAGCCTCTTGTTTTAGTCTGAGATTTACTGATCAGGAAGGCTAAAAATTTACTTTTTATAGTACAGAGATTACTTTCGATCACTATCAGAAGTAAGACATGTAGAAACGGATGGAGGAAATAAACTCTGAAGTAAGAGCTAACAGGGATTATGGAGATTAGTAGGATTCAGAATGTTTAACTGAGGTTAACTAGTTTCACAATAACTCCTCCCCCAGGAATCACAGTGACTTTTGAATTTGTGTATAACACCAACATGAGTTCAGCTATTACAAAAGAAGAGAGGATGACGGATTTCCTAGATGAACACAGGGCTATTCGGTAATGTACTCTTCATGGGTCTGAGAGTGTGGTTAGTTCCTTTCAGGAAAATAGGATCTCTGGCCCAGAGCAAGATTTGAGCCAGCAATTTTAGGGGCATGTTGTAAAGAGAAAGGAGATTCTTCAGAATTAAAATTTAGGTTCAAGGATGCAATTTAATTACCAATCTGGCTTGGCAACCTGTTAATGGCCTTAGTGGGAATGTTTTAAGAATATGGACGAGAAAAGGGAGATGCCAAGGGAAAAGAAAGAAAATACCAGCTGGAGAACAAGGAACCCAGGATTCAGTAATGGTAATGGCAGCTTAGTCTTAAAAACTCATTAAGAATCTCATCAAGGTTTCTATTAACAGGTTTTGGAGATCTGCCCAAAGTCTGACATAAGAAGGAATCAGCCTGAAATGAGGAGAAAGGATGG
The DNA here is from genome assembly GCA_029783875.1 of Phataginus tricuspis. Classification (NCBI taxonomy): domain Eukaryota; kingdom Metazoa; phylum Chordata; class Mammalia; order Pholidota; family Manidae; genus Phataginus; species Phataginus tricuspis. The sequence continues at coordinate 6,776,067 of JAQQAC010020790.1, read as the reverse complement.
ATATGAATTACAATCAACATGAAATAAAACGTAGTGGCTGATACCTACAATTACTACTTGAGACATTTTCTGTCGGCTACTCACTGTATTTAAGCATGTATTCAACCATGATGTTAAATTCCACATATGAGGTGATTTGCAGGTACCTATAACCCCAGGAGGTTCATTTATTATTGTGACTTTTCCTCTATTACTTTTTATTCTTTTTTAAAATTTTTTCATTAACCTATAATTGATATACACTCTTATGAAGGTTTCACATAAAAAAACAATGTGGTGACTACTTTTGCCCATATTATCAAGTCCCCACCCATACCCCATTGCAGTCACTGTCCATCAGTGTAGTAAGATGCCACAGATTCACTGTTTGCCTTCTCTGTGCTACACTGTTTTCCCTGTGACCCCCACACCATGTGTCCTAAACATAATACCCCTCAATTCCCTTCTTTCTCCCTCCCCACCTGCCTTCCCACACCCCTCCCCTTTGGTAACCACTAGTCCCTTCTTGGAGTCTGTAAGTCTGCTACTATTTTGTTTCTTCAAGATTGCTGTAATGTTATACTCTACAAATGAGGGAAATCATTTGGCACTTGTCTTTCTCTGCATGGCTTATTTCACTGAGCATAATATCCTCCAGCTCCTTCCACATTGTTGCAAATGGTAGGATTTGTTTCTTTCTTATGGCTGAATAGTATTCCATTGTGTATATGTACCATCACTTTATCCATTCATCTACTGATGGACACTTAGGTTGCTTCCATATCTTGGCTATTGTAAAAAGTGCTGCAGTAAACATAGGGGTGCATATGTCTTTCTGAATCTGAGAAGTTGTATTCTTGGGTAAATTCCAAGGAGTGGGATTCCCGGGTCAAATCGTATTTCTATTTTTAGTTTTTTGAGGAACCTCGATATTGCTTTCCACAGTGGTTGAAGTAGCTTACATTCGCACCAGCAGTGTAGGAGGGTTCCCCTTTCTCCACATCCTCACAGCATTTGTTGTTCTTAGTCTTTTCGATGCTGGCCATCCTTACTGGTGTGAGGTGATATCTCATTGTGGTTTTAATTTGCATTTCCCTGATGATTAGTGATATGGAGCATCTTTTCATGTGTCTGTTGGCCATATGAATTTCTTCTTTGGAGAATTGTCTCTTCATATCCTCTGCCCATTTTTTAATAGGGTTATTTGCTTTTAGGGTGTTGAGGCATGTGAGTTCTTTATATATTTTGGATCTTAACCCCTTGTCGGATATGTCTTTATAAATATGCTCTTCTCCCATGCAGCAGGATGCCTTTTTGTTCTGTTGATGGTGTCCTTTGCCATAAAGAATTATTTTAGTTTGATGTAGTCCCATATGTTCACTTTTGCTTTTGTTTCCCTTACTCAAGGAAATGCGTTCAACAAGAAGTTGCTCATGCTTATATTCAGGAGATTTTTGCCTGTGTTGTCTTCTAAGAGTTTTATGGTTTCATGACTTACATTCAGGTCTTTGATCCATTTAGAGTTTATTTATGTGTATGGGGTTAAACAATAATCCAATTTCATTCTCTTGCATGTAGCTTTCCAGTTTTGCCAACACCAGTTGTTGAAGAGGCTGTCATTACCCCATTGTATGTCCATGGCTCCTTTAACATATATTAATTGACCATATAGCTTGGGTTTATATCTGGGCTCTCTAGTCCGTTCTATTGGTCTTTGGGTCTGTTCTTGTGCCAGTACCAAATTGTCTTGATTACAAATTGGCTTTTAGTAGAGCTTAAAGACAGGGAGCATAATCCCCCCAGCTTTATTCTTTCTTCTCAGGATTGCTATGGCTATTCAGGGTCTTTTGTGGTTCCATATGAATTTTAGAAAGATTTTCTCTAGTTCATTGAAGAATGCTGTTGGCATTTTGATAGTAATTGCATTAAATCTGTAGATTGCTTTAGAAAGGATGGCCATTTTGACAATATTAATTCTTCCTATCCATGAGCATGGGATGTGTTTCCATTTATTGGTATTTTCTTTAATTTCTCTCATGAGTGTCTTGTAGTTTTCAAAGTAGAGGTCTTTCACTTCCTTGGTTAGGTTTATTCCAAGGTATTTTATTCTTTTTGATGTAGTTGTGAATGGAATTGTTTTCCTTTCTGCTCGTTCTTGTTAGTATATAGGAATGGATTTCTCTTTCTGTTCATTCTTGTTAGTATATAGGAATGCCACAGATTTCTGTGTATTAATTTTGTATTCTGCAACTTTGCTGAATTTAGATATTAGATCTAACAGTTTTGGAGTGGATTCTTTAGGGTTTTTTTGTACAATATCATGTCATCTACAAACAGGGAAAGTTTGACTTCTTCCTTGCCAACCAGGGTGCGTTTTATTTCTTTGTGTTGTCTGATTGCCATGGCTAGGACCTCCAGAACTATGTTGGATGAAAGTGGGGAGAGTTGGCATCCTTGTCTTTTTCCTGATGTTAAAGGAAAGTTTTCAGCTTCTTGCTGTTAAGTATAATGTTGGCTGTGGGTTTGTCATATATGGCCTTTATTATGTTGAGGTACTTGCCCTCTATACCCATTTTGTTGAGAGTTTTTATCATGAATGGGTGTTGAATTTTGTCAAATGCTTTATGAGCATCTATGGAGATGATCGTGTGTGTTTTTTTCCTTTTTTTTTGTTGATGTGGTGGATGATGTTGATGGATTTTCGAATGTTGCACCATCCCTGCATCCCTGGCATAAATCCTACTTGATCATGATGGATGATCTTTTTGATGTATTTTTGAATTCGGTTTGCTAATATTTTGTTGAATACTTTTGCATCTATGTTCATCAGGGATTTTGGCCTGTAATTTTCTTTCTTTGTGGTGTCTTTGCCTGGTTTTGGTATTAGAGTGATACTGGCCTCATAGAATGAGTTTGGAAGTATTCCTTCTTCTTCTACTCTTTGGAAAATGTTAAGGAGGATGGGTATTAGGTCTTTACTGAATGTTTGATAAAATTCAGCGGTATAGCCATCTGGTCCAGGGATTTGTTCTTGGAAGTTTCTTGATTACCAATTCAATTTCGTTCCTGGTAGTCTATTCAGATTTTCTGTTTCTTTCTGGGTCAGCCTTGGAAGGTTGTATTTTTCTATAAAGCTGTCCATTTCTTCGAGGTTATCCAGTGTGTTGGCATATCATTTTTCATAGTATTCTCTAGCAGTTCTTTGTATTTCTGTGGTGTCCGTAGTGATTTTTTCTTTCTCATTACTGATTCTGTTTATGTGTGTAGACTCTCTTTTTTTCTTGATACGTCTGGCCAGGAGTTTATCTATTTTGTTTATTTTCTCAAAGTACCAGCTCCTGCTTTCATTGATTCTTTCTATTGTTTAATTCTTCTTGATTTTATTTATTTATGCTCTAATCTTTATTATATCCCTCCTTCTACTGACTTTGAGCCTCATTTGTTCTTCTTTTTCTAGTTTCATTAATTGTGAGTTTAGACTGTTCATTTGGGATTGTTCTTCTTTCCCGAGGTGGGCCTATATTGCAATATACTTTCCTCTTAGCACAGCCTTTGCTGCATCCCATAGATTTTGTGTTGTTGAATTATTGTTGTCATTTGTCTGTGTATATTGCTTGATCTCTGTTTTTATTTGGTCATTGATCCACTGGTTATTTAGGAGCATGTTGTGAAGCCTCCATGTGTTTGTGGGATTTTTCATTTTCTTTGCATAATTTATTTCTAGTTTCATACCTTTGTGGTCTGAGAAACTGGTTGGTACAATTTCAATCTTTTTGAATTTACCAAGGCTCTTTTTGTGGCCTAGGATATGATGTATTATTGAAAATGTTCCATGTGCACTTGAGAAGAATGTGTTTTCTGCTGGTTTTGGGCATAGAGTTCTATAAATGTCTGTTAGGTCCATCTGTTCTAATGTGTAGTTCAGTGCCTCTGTCTCCTTACTTATTTTCTGTCTGGTTGATCAGTCCTTTGGAGTGAGTGCAGTGTTGAAGTCTCCTGGAATGAATGCATTCCATTCTATGTCCCCTTTTAATTCTGTTAGTATTTGTTTCACATATGTATGTAATCCTCTGTTGGGCACATAGATATTTATAATGGTTATATCTTCTTGTTGGATGGGCCCCTTTATCATTATGTAATGTCCTTCTTTGTCTCTTGTGACTTTCTTTGTTTTGAAGTCTATTTTGTCTAATACAAGTACTGCAACTCCTGCTTTTTTCTCCCTATTAGTTGCATGAAATATCTTTTATCATCCCTTCATTTTTAGTCTGTGTATGTCTTTGGGTTTAAAGTGAGTCTCTTGTGGGCAGAATATAGATGGGTCTTGCTTTTTTATCCATTCAGTGACTCTATGTCTTTTGATTGGTGCATTCAGACCATTTACTTTTAGAGTGATTATCAATAGGTATGTATTTATTGCCATTGCAGGCTTTAGATTCGTGGTTACCAAAGGTTCAAGGTTAACTTCCTTACTATCTAAGAGTCTAACTTAACTCACTTAATATGCTATTACAAACACAGTCTAAAGGTTCTTTTTTCTCCTCCTTTTTCTTCCTCCTCCATTCTTTATATATTTGGTATCATATTCTGTACTCTTTGTCTATCCCTTATTGACGTTGGGGATAATTGATTTAATTTCTCATTTTCTTAGTAATTAACTGTTCTACCTTCTTTACTGTGGTTGTATTACCTCTGGTGACAGCTATTAAACCTTAGGAATGCTTCCATCTATAGCAGTCCCACCAAAATACACTGTAGAGATGGTTTGTGGGAGGTAAAGTCTCAGCTTTTGCATATCTTGGAATTGTTTAATCCTTCCTTCAGATTTAAATGATAACCTTGCCGGATAAAGTATTCTTGGTTTAAGGCCCGTCGGCTTCATTGCATTAAATACATCATGCCACTCCCTTCTGGCCTGTAAGGTTTCTGCTGAGAAATCTGATGATAGCCTGATGGGCTTTCCTTTGTATGTGATCTTGTTTCTCTCTCTAGCTGCTTCTAATAGTCTGCTCTTATCCTTGATCTTTGCCATTTTAATTACTATATGTTTTGGTGTTGTCTTTCTTGGGTACCTTGTGTTGGGAGATCTGTATACCTCCATGGCCCGAGAGACTATCTCCTACACCAGATTGGGACGTTCTTGGCAATTACCTCCTCAAAGACACTTTCTATCCCTTTTTCTTTCTCTTCTTCCTCTGGTACCCCTGTAATGTGAATATTTTCCCATCTGGATTGGTTACACAGTTCTATCAATATTATTTCATTCTTAGAGATCATTTTTTCTCTCTATGCCTCAGCTCCTTTGTATTCCTCTTCTCTAATTTCAATTTCATTTACTGTCTCCTCCACCATATCTAATTTGCTTTTAAAACTTTCCACTGTATGTTTCATTTCTGATACTGTGTTCTGTAATGATTGGATCTCCAACCAGATTCATTCTTGAGTTCTTGAATATTTTTCTGTACCTCCATGAGCATGTTAATGATTTTTATTTTGAAATCCCTTTCAGGCAGATTAATGAGTTCGATTTCATTTAAATTTTTCTCAGGGGTTTTATTAGTAATTTTACTTTGAACCAGGTTCCTTTGGCATTTCATATTTGTATACGGCGTCCTCTAGTGTCCAGAAGCTCTACTCTCTGGAGCTGCTCAAACCCTGAAGCAATGTTGGGGGTCACAGGGGAGAGGTATTGGTACCTGAGGGGAGGAAAGAACTATTTCCTGCTTTCTGGCTGCTATGCCTGTCTCCACTGCCAGAACCAGTGGACTGAGCACACAGGTATAAGCCTCTATGCTTTGCGTTTGCAGGTGCTGTAAGTGGAGCTTCCCTCTGGCTGCCCTAACGCCAGGGGTAGGTTTTGCTGGTTTGCGAGCCAGGTGTGGCTGGCTGAGAGAAAGGTTCAGTAGGCTGCTTATCACAGAGGGCGTCCTTGGAGCTCTGTAGCCAGCCAGGGAGATGGAGCTCCTGAAGATCATGAAATTCCCAACCTGCTGGGCAGAGTGACATGGACAATTTTGCAATCTGTCCTTTCTCCTGAGCAGTAAGCTCTGTGCAATCTTTGCCCTTTAACAGCCCTCTTGCTGTTAGGAAGTCTCTAAGACTGCCCACCTTTCTTATGTCCCAGAGAGCTGGATATGGATCCCTGCTTTCCACAAGTGGCTGGAATCTCAGTCTCTCCAGGTATTCTGCCTGTCTTAGCTTTCCAACACCCTAATCATGAGACTACCATGAAAACACCATGAAATGTAGGTTTGTGCTCCCAGATCAGATCTCTGGAGTTAGGTATTCAGAAGTCCCAGGCCTCCACTCCCTCCTCGCTCTGTTTCTCTTCCTCCCTCTGGTGAGCTGGGTTTGGGGAAGCGCTTGGGTCCCGCCAGGCCACGGCTTTGGTATGTTACCCTGTTCCATGAGGTTTATTCTTTTCTCCAGGTGTATGCAGTTTGGCGCAGTCCTCTTTCCTGTTGTTCTTTCAGGATTAGTTGTATTAATTATATTTTCATATTATATGTGGTTTTAGGAGGAAGCCTGTCTCACCTCTCATGTTCCTGTGTTTAATATGAGTTCCTATATTACTTTTATGTGATCTAAAATCTGTGGCACATTGGTTACAGTCCATTTCTGCTCTCATAGGGAATATGCCTGTGGTATTTGATGGTGAATGTGGTTTAAGGTTGTGAAATCTTATTTTCATCATGAATTTATGCTTGTTCACCCACCCACGCATAACTGCTGGGGGCTGGTTCTCCAGGAACTGCTGACTTTTCTGGCTGGTGCTCACAGTTTCAGCTGACAACAAATGCCTTTGACAATTCATTTTACAAAGTTTCAAACTGAAGTCAGAAGCTCAGACAAGGAAAGACTCTCCTGAGCAGAAAGGAGGATCCCTGAAGAGATAGCCGAGTCCGGCCTGAGGAAAACACAAAGCTTAGGGGCAAGAGGAGGGGACAGAAATGGGAGGACAAATAACACACAATATCTTGAAGGTGCTTCAACCTCAGGGATCAGGCCTACCACAGTTAATCAAATGTAGCTTCTGTCATTCACAGTGTGTGCATCTGAATTTATTCCTATTGGTCCCCCAGCCAGCCACCCTCCTTTCTGAGGGTACATTTCTTACATGGTTTCTGTGGGCTTTTCAGTGTGTGACCGCTGCGTTACTGCTCTCTGTTGAACTAAACAGATAACACAATTTGCCCACTGATAAACAGTTCATTCCCTTCATGCCATCACATTGTAGAATAGTTATGTAACTGAACTGAGTGTATAGAACTCTCATCCCCCTGCCACACACCGCCACCAGACACCCGCCTTCCATCATCCCAGACTCATCAAGCCCTTGAATCATTTTAAACCTTTCTCTAACCCTTTCCTGAAAGAGGTCATCATGTTTTCATTATATATTACCCTTGTTTAAAATCTACTGAGCTTCCTTGTTACTTATAAGATTTAGCTTATTTTTCATTTTTTATTCAGCCCTCCTTTGTCTACTAAAACATCTTTCTAGTCTTCTCCCAATTCTGTGGCTATCTAACCTTGCTGATAATTAAAATCCCCTGGGAAACTTTTTAAAAAGGCAACGCCTGGGCCTGACCTCAGAGTTTTTGGCATAAGTGGCCTGAGGTGTGGCCTGGAGGATGAGTATTTGTTTTCCCTGCTTTTAACTCTTAGGTTTTCCTAACTTGCAGCCAGGCTTGAGAACCACTTATCTAACCTAGTGGTTCTCAGAGTGTGGTTCCAGGCCAATAGCATCTGCATAACTGGGGACGTATTAGAAATGCAAATTATCAGACCTCACCCCAGATTTACTGAATCCTAAACTCTGCGGGTGAGGATCAGTATTCTGAATTTTAACAAGCCCTCCAGGTGATTCTGATGTACTTCAAAGCTGTGCTGTCCAGTACGGTGGCCACTAAGGACCTGTGGCCACCAAGCACTTGAAACGTGGCTCATACACTCATACAGAGCGAGAAAGGTTATTGTGTCAACTATACAATGGATTTTGCAGACCTAGCACAAACATGGAATATAACAATCACATTAGTGATATTTTAATAACATGCTGATATAATATGCTGGGTAGGTTGGAGTAAATAAAATTAATTATTAAAATGAATTTTACCTTTTTCTTTTCTACTGTGCCTGATAGAATATTTGATATTACTTACATGGCTTGCATTACATTTCTACTGGACAGCACTGATTTAAAATTTGACAATCAGTGATATTATGCCATCACTATTTTCCTATACGGAATTTTTTTTCACAGTGGTTTAGCCAGAACACAGAATGGATTTTTGACTCCACACCGCTGTATATTCCATGTCATCGTCGTCATCACTAGAAGATCCTTCCTGACCTTCCATACTTGCCCCACTCTGGTTGACTCTTGTAGGCTGAGTTTTTAATGTCTTTTTATTTCAGAACTATCTCCTAGCCACTCCAGCCCATGGTAACGCCCTTCCTCTATTTTTGTAGTTTCTGATTCCAGAAAGTGAGAGAGATGCAGAAAGGAAACTATTACGATTAGAGAACTCATAGAAAGGGGGCATTCATGCTCAATCTTCAAGGGTGGTAAAATCATTAAAAGGTGGAAGAGGAGAATTATAGCCTCATCAGACTGAGGTGGTGAGGTCGGTAGTTCCTGGATGTCCCGGCCTCCACTTCCCTGCCTTTGTGTCATCCCCATTGTGCAGGACGGTGTGTGTCCCACAAGCAGGAGCCCAACAAATATGTGCGGCTGATGAAGTTGATAGGCCGTAGAGATGAGAGGAAGGGAAGGAAAGTTCTAGAGAAGTGGTAAAAGTCACAGGACCCAAGAATTAGGTCTCTTCTTAAAAAATTCTCCCTATGTTTCCATTCTCTAGGATGTGACAGCAAATTCACAGGTTAACTGTTTTTAGTGACTTACAGAACTCAAACCATCTATCTGGAGTTTTTGTGATATTGAGTATAGGGATTGCAACAGGAAGAGCATTTCATGAGAGTTGAGTATACTTTAGGGGATCTTCTTATGTGTTTCATCTCATATTAGGTATAATTTTGCTTAAAGGATGGAAGAGAAACTAGATGACCTCAAAACATTACCTTCTGGTCAAGACTCTCCTGCCCACACTGTACAAAGCAGGCTGATAACAGAGGGGAAGAGGCGATCCCCTCTGTAGTCTATTTAAAATCTCACAATATTCTTCCCTCCCAGTATTCTCTATCATTTCCCACCATCATGCAATATTAAAACGGAAGGAAGAATGATACTATTAGGGACGTCAAAGGAGAGTTTCTAAGGTAGATGAATATAAAGCAAACCATGCTTCTCCCTATATGTAACTGATTTGCTAAGACCACTCTAGCGCATGAACTCAGTTCATTCCTCCTCTAATCATGCATTTTGAGAAAGTTAATGTTTAATATTTCCCTGAAAGGACCATTTAAGCCACCAGACATCCCAGATGCTTTAACAGTTGGTTCAAGCACTTCATAAAGTTCTTGCATGAAAACATGGGTTTGATCTTTGTAGGCTACTTACGGGAACAAGCAGTACCTCCTGAATTGATCAGAACTTTCTGCCTCCAGAACCCTTTAATCCTCTTAAATAGGAAGAGAAATATCTGCTTCCAAATACTTCCTGAGGCTCACATAGTGACATTCTAAATTCAATCAAGATATATGAATTCTAAGACAATGAAGCACTCACGTATGATATCAAGTTATAAATTGCCAATTCCCATTACATTTTGAAAAAAAAAGTTTTAAAAAATGAACCTACTTGGAAATAAACCTGGGAAGTGCCACCAACCAAGCATAGAATTGGGAGAAAGCATTTCCTCAAAATCTTCACAGATCATTTCTTTTAGGTGTAGATGAGTGTCTTGCAAGTTATTATACGGTGCACATTTTCATAGTTACCTTAGAAAGAAATGTTACAATAACTTGCTAGATTTCTTTTACTGCAAAGAGGTAATGTGATCAATTAAAAAAAAGTATGAAAGAGATTTAACATACCGAAATTAATTTTAAATGGGGAATGAAATATATAAAGGACAGTTATTTTGTTTCCAAAACCTATACACCCTCTTGGTCTATTTCACTTTGTATATCTCTTTTATTCATCTGTCATTTTGTTTCCATTTTCCAGGCACTATGTATGTTACTGCCAGAGTTACGTTACTAACATCAGTTATCTGGATCAAGAGTGGTTCTGTCAATTCTTTTTTTTCCTAAGAACAATTGAATGTTGTAAGTCTCCCCTTGCCCCACATTTGCTGTAAATAGAGTTTTACTCCTTTAGAAAGTAGCAAAAGTAGGTAGAGGGGATATCTATATATCCTCAGAATATGTACCGGACAGTAGTAAGAGTTGTACCTTATATATTTTTAAATATAAATGAGATCTACACTTCCTTATGCAAAGCAATGTTTGGGGTTGCAGATTGGCCCTGGAGCCCCTGATCGTGAATGGCTTGGGTAGCTGCCGCTTCAGAGACTGAGTGTTCCAACCAACTTTCCTTATGTAAGTCCAAAGAGACACTAAATCTGATATCTGAATACTCTGTTCTCAGACAATGGAGTTACTCACTCACTCCCCTAAGGGTAGCTGCCCTTAGGGTCTCTAGGGGGTGCCCAGTCAATCTCTTGTCAGCTTTGAGATCTTTTCCCCAACCTTCTCCTACCGGTTTGAGTGGCAGAGAAGGCTATTGGTAGGTTCATCCAATGGGAAACAAGATTGGGGCCAGGGGATAGGGAGATGGCGGTGGTGTTTGTCATTCTATTTCCCTGATTTTCATGGCATTATTTTTGGCAGCATCACTGCCATTATTCCAATTTCCGTAAGGCGGCTTTCTCCCTGTGGCCCCAGCTCTCTCTGGTCAATTGCCTCCGTATTTAGATCCCACAGGACGGTGGGGCTTGTGGGCTCTGGTAATACTGCCTGCTTGGGCTGTCCCTTCAGGCCTAGGAGTGACAGCTTCTCCCTGCTCTTGCCAGACCCCAGGTGGCCTCACCATCCCCTTGTAGGCCTATCTGTTCTTCCATCAGCTGTTGCAGGAGATACTCTAGTTCCTCTCTTGGTTTGCTTACTGCTACTATGACCGTAGCTTGCCGATGATTCAGAACTAGCCCCCTTCTTGAGACTCGCCCAGTGGCAGTTGGTAGAGCAGCCACACCAAAGAAGATGGGCACTGGTCGTGAAATGGTGACCCCCTTGTGTCAAAGAGGGACAATTGTTTTTTTATTGTATCATTGATACACAATCTTATGTTGGTTTTTTATGTACATCACAGTGGTGCAACAGTGCCTATGATCACCTTATACTGTGATGGTGAATTACTGTGCCCTTATACTCCTCCCCTCCCCGCACCCATCCTAACCTCTCCTCCTTGGTAACTGCTAGTCACTTCTCAATGTCTATGAGTCTACTATTGTTTTGTTCCTTCTGCTTTGTTTTTATATTCCACAAGTAAGTGAAATCATAAGGTATTTGTCTTTCTCCACCTGGCTTATTTCTCTGAGCATAAGATACCTCCATATTGTTGCAAAGGGCAGGATTTTTCTTTTCACGGTTGAACAATATCCCATTGTGTATATGTACCACCTCTTCTTTATCCATTCACCTACTGATGGACACTTAGGTTGCTTCCATATCTTGGCTATTGCAAATAGTGTGGCAATAAACATGGGGTGCATATGTCTTTTAAATAGGGGATTTTATTTTCTTCAGGTAAATTCCTAGGAGTGGAATCACTGGGTCAAATGGTATTTCTTAGTTTTGAGGAACCTCCATACTGCATAGTGGGCACACTCCATTTTCCATAGTGGTTGCACCAATTTGCATTCCCACCAACACTGTAGGGGTGTTTGTATTTCTCTGCGTCCTCACCAGCATTTGTTGTTTCTTATTTTTGAATAGTGGGCAATTCTGTGATGTGGTTTATGCTCCAGAGCCCTTCTTCCTGTGGATCAGGCCAAGGTTATACCTCACCGGAGACGCTTGCTTGCTTGGTTCTTTCCTCTTCTCTTTCCTACTTTGCCCTCTACCTTACAATGTTTGCCTAAACAACACCACCCCCCAGAAAATCACATGCACTCAAATCCTTGTTTCAAGCTGTCATTTCTAGGAGACCCAAACCAAGGAAGCTGTGTAACCAAATCCCTCTTTTTGAAAATCTTAGAGTGATTTGTGTTTTCCTGGCTGTAACCTGAATGTATATACTGGATACAGAAATCTAAACTGATTCTCAGCACCTTGCTTACTAGGCAAAAACACAATGATAATGCCTGGCAGGATATGCTAATACAAAAGCCATTTCATGCCCATTACTCATTTGATTGTCTTAACCACTCTCTGAGACACAGCGTCCCCTCATTGTCTCCCTCCAATCTCAGTGGTTTTCTTTTAGTTTCTTTAACACACTATGTTTTTTTTCTACCTCAGATTAGTTCCCAAATGACCTACTTTTTTTGGAATGATAGTAAGGGATCGTGGGTGACTTGTCTACATGACAACTCATCCAGAAGATAGAACTGGAACATAAAGATTTTCTGACGCCCAGAACAGTGAGACGTTGCCCACATTCTTCTAATTAGGAAGCAGACATTCAAAGAACACTTTTTAAGGGGGAAATTAACCAAGTAAAGAGGTCTCTATGATTACACTGATAACTTCCTGTCCTTGTATTGAAGTTAAATTATCTCTCCCTGATGCTTATTTAGAGAATTTAGATCGTTCAGACAGGAAGAGGAGGAACCAAGATAAAACTGGTCCTCCTGCATTAATTCTTACTGGAATCCTTATGCTATCCTCCTGCCAGCGCAATACACCCACTAATGCATTTCTGAGGGAACCCTGACAAGTGAGCTGCTGTGTGATGGTCATCCTTCTATCGAGGATGGCAGCCGACCCACCGCCTTCCTTCCATTGAGGATGGCAGCCGACCCACCACCTTCACCTCCACCCTGATTTCTCCTACCATCCTGCTCATGTTCAACACCAATTGGGTGACGTCTCCAATGCCCTTGCCCCTCATAGTTTTGTCTCTGTAACTCCAATGACTTCCACATTCGCTCATCCTTGTCATGATTTGGAGGGTTCCTCCTTTGAAATGTAAAACTTCAACAATGTATCTTCAAACCAGAGGCTCACATCTGTCCAGCTTTTACTCCATCACCCTGGCAAACTTGTTATCTCCATAGAAAGTTATATGCACTTGATTGATTCATTTTTCCTCCAGTTCTACAATTATTTGTGACCTTTACTTTCTTCCTTACCTTGCTTAGATTCCATATATATGGCATTCGACTATAAAGAACACAGTCATCTATGAAGCTGAACTAGTCTCTTGAAGATAATCTCAGTATGCACACTACTTTTCCATCTCTACCCTCATAGCACTATTCCAGCCTACATATCTATTATTAGTTGTCTTCTCAATTCCTATACCCAGGTGACTGAGTTTTGCTTGAGGAAATCAATACTCACCTTGGCACTAAGAACAGGATAGAAATCTCCTGTTTTCACTTGGACAATTGCAATCATTAAGCATGAACTTACCTAAAACACATACATGCTTATCATCATTCCAATCTGACATGTCCTGTTTAAGGGCGAACCAGCCCAGATCAGACAGTCCCTCCCATGAGTTCACTGAGAACATGTCCCATGTTTTATTTCTATTTTATGAATATTAGAACCTGGGACATGGTAGGTAGTCAGTAAGTGTTCCATTTAATAACTCACTCTCTTTCCTATATTTGTCTGTAGCTTGCATTATATCTATTTATAAGTCCATTTACCCTACTAAATTGTGAATTCCTTGAGGACAGAAATTGTTTTATTCATCTTTTATCCCTTGTACCTGGCAATGTTTGCAACAGTAGGTATGAATGAAAAAGGCGAGAGGAAAATGAATGTCTTAGCCACAGAGTCACTTTGATACATTTAAATATTATCAGCTCTGTTACTAAACGGACGTCTAAGTGAGGAAATTAGTAACATGACTTTGAAGTTTATACAGTTACTTTACTACCAAATGAATCTAGGTAATTTTTAGCTCAAATTCAAGTCAATTCACGTAAGAAAACACTAGTTAGTTGATTTCTAGCCTAGAGAATGGATGCTCTGAGTCCACATGTGTTTTTTCACTTGGGTTCTTTTTAATACCACTTGACAGAGTTAAAGAGAAACAATTGTGTACAGATGTTAAGTTCTCATTCTGAAATCTACTTTATCTTTTTGCTGTTTGGTCATTTAGTTTAGTTGCTTATATGGTTTCCTTCAGGATACCCTGCTTGGTGTTTTTTTTGTGTGTGTGTGTTATTATAACAGAAATCATCAAAGAGTTGTAACTCCTACCTTCCTAATCCATTATTTCAGTCTTTTTATTGCTGGTCATTGCCCAGACATGGTCACATACACACATACACACACACACACGATATGGAGAATAAATTCCGATTCTGAAGCACTTAGAATTGCCTTGGATACAAACTTTCTAGGCCATTTCTATTTAAATAAGCCACATTGAAACCTCCAGACACTACATTTGCTTACCTGAGGTCTCAAACCACTCAATAAATATTCCTCAGGAATCTTTTTTTTTTTTTTTAACTGCAAAAGAATCTCACCATGAACTCCTACTTTACCACAAGCCTCTAAAGAATGTCAGATGAGAGCTCTCCTTTCCTCTTGTTACAAAAATGCAAGTTTCTGGCTACTCATGAAATCTGAAACTCTGCTCTTTGCACAAGGGCGCTCCACAATCCCCCAACAGTCCACCTTGATTATCCAGGTGTGAAGGTTATGGACTTTTGAGTTTTCTGTAGTTTGTAATTCTAGGTTGAATTTTTCCTTTTGCCCTGTGTAGTTCTAGATCATCTCCCCTTATATTGTTTGTGTGTGGTTTTACCAGCTTTAAAAACATTAAGCTACCAAAATATAACTAGGTTGCTGCCAAATCATATAAAATAGGGAAAAACCAAAAGAATAGATAGTATTTGGTTCACTGCCCAGTTTCCCCTCCACGATGGAGGTATTCATTCTCCTAACTTCAAGGACTGTGGCCAGCTGAGTGCACACAGCACTCATTTCCCAGGAAGTGCACCTGAGTGAAAGGAGCTGCTTTGCCCAATGTCATGAGGACCCCGCCCCCACAGCAGCCAAACCCAATGACTGCTTAATGCAGGAAGTTACAGAACCCACTTCTCATCCCCTCCCTCTGATTTGGGGGGGCCATCCCAATTTTGGAGCCCCCCAGGTGATCAGTTGAGACCGCCATTGCCGCTATTTTCAGTCAAATTTCCCCCTCTGCCCAAACTTGTCTCCTTTACTGCTCACAGGAACGGTTGCTGAAGAGCATCTCCAAAGAACGACTTTGATGCCATACTCTAGCTCAGGGTGTGTTTCTTGGGGAATCCAGCTGTTTTGCCAATGGGTTTCAGCCCCGCACAAGTTTGCTATGGATTCAATGCGACCAAAGAAATTGACAGAAAAACGTCGTTGGGGTGAAAGGGTTATACCCAACTTTATTTCCAGGTGGCAGGTCAGTCACTAAAATCCCATTCACTCAGAGCGAGTCTGTATGCAGCAAGCCGGTCTCTGCCTCTGGGCTCCTCTGTCTGCACAGCTGTCCTCTGGGCCTCTCTGCACAGCTGTCCCACACAGCCGTCCTCTGGGCCCCTCTGCACAGTTATCCTCTGGGCCTCTCTGCACAGTCATCCCACACAGCTGTCCTCTGGGCCTCTCTGCCCATACAGCCATCCTCTGGTCCTCTCTGCCTGCACAGCTGTCCCATACAGCTGCCCTCTGGGCCTCTCTGCACAGTCGTCCTGCACAGCCATCCTCTGAGCCTCTGCTCTGCTCTCCTGCAGCCTTGCAGCCATGCCACCGTGTCACACGCAGAGTACTGGGTGGAGCTCTTTATATAGAGTCAAGAGCCATGTATTGCCCACAAGTGTGCAGTGAGCTAGTCAACCAGGGCCAGGTGAGAATCCTGGCCACAGGACCTCTCATTTTATCCACACCAGCCTAAGATCGTTAATGCCAGGAGCAGTCCTAAAAAGGAGACCGACGACTTTAGAGCTGACTCAACCTATCAGCTGGCTGAGAATAAGTCTCCTCTCACTGGTGGTAGACAGATGATGAATACCCCTGGCCTAGAGCAGTAGTGTAATTGTTAAAGTCTCATAGGAGGTCAACTGGTATGGGAGGAGGCAGGTGAATTATCTCAGGCATTGTAAAGCTAGCGGAAGAAGAATCATAAGAGGAGGGGAATCACATAGCTCATTCCATCAGTGCATTTGAAAAGCAGCAGAACATGCCACCCCAAAATATAACTAAAAGTTCAGGACATGCCACCCTAAAATATGCCACTTTGGTATACTGACTTCTTTTGAGCTGTAGGCACTTGAAAAACAGCAAATTTAGGGAGACGCGTTCTCTCAACTCCCCTTATCTGCCTAAAGATAGATTGTCCACACGGGACTCGGTTGTCAGAGATGACCTCCCCGAGGGTTACCTCAGCCAGGGAAAACTGACTCCTATTACAGGAGAGGAGAGGAGAGGTCAATACCACACCCAGACAAACTTTGTCACAAACAATACCTCCCATCTATTTTTCTAAGGGCCCATTCATCATTCCTAAAATCATTTACTCTTGCCTAAGAATCCTACCTCCCTCTCCCCTTCCCCCATTAAGACGTTATTTAAGTCTACATTTTAAGCCACTTTGCAGAGTTGCTGATTTTTCCCTTTGTATCTCCCAGGTATACATGAGATATCCATGTTAAACTTCTGCTGTTTTTCTCTTGTTAATCTGTGCTTTATTACAGGGATCTCAGCAAGAACTCCAAAGGGTAGAGGGAAAATTATTTTTCCTTCCCTACTTATTGGAGAAACATAATGAAAGGCTGTGGGTGATTAGTTATCAATTTAAGGCGCACTATGAAAGATTGTCTTCTTGGGAGCAAATTGGAAAAAGAAGTATTTGCCTCCTGCTGTGAGAGGGCAGAAAAACTTAAGGAATTAATTATAAGTTTAGTGGATCCCTACAAAGAGTTGAATTCTCCACCTGTGCAAGGTAAGCCTATTATGGTGATGTCAGACCTGGTCAGGGGGCTGTGAGACCCTGAACCTTACAATGGGGACATCCGAGTCGACACACTGAAGAACCTTGGAACTCCCAGTTTTTCTGGACCACCTGATCCACTGTAAGTAACCCAGTTCTTCCCACTGAAAGTTATTCCCTTTTTGCTTGCAGAACAATTCAAAAGTCTTTGCCTTGCAACAGACATGTTCCTCCCTTCCAGATTTACCTACACCTTCCCTCTTGGTGGCCAGACAACCAAAACTATAGTGAAGAGACAATATATCTGCTCTGAGAAGTGATGGGCCTGTTATGGGAGGGAAAGGACTATTGTAGGACTTTGTAAACTCTTAAATATAAAACCTTATAGTTAGAAATTAGCCCAACTGCAGCAATGAAAATGGGGGTACTTCCAGGTTTATGAGCCATAAATGATGGAGACACAAAAAAGCTTTTTCTTAAGTTCCTTTTTTTTTTATCTTCAGACATCAGGTTAAACCCTCCATTAACTGTGTAAATATAAAATACCTGACTTTTGAACTATGGGGAATATTTGCTTGAGGAACAAATCTTCTCAAGGACCCAGAGAGGTAGACAAGATACTAAAGAGTGAAGGTAGAAACAATGGATGGCAGAAGCGCAGAGGCACAGACCTTAAATACATTTATGCTGTGGTTTCACGAGCTCTCCTCTTTCAAGGGTGAGGCCAAACAGCAATTAGAAATCCATAAGTAAGAAGAGAGGTTCTGGCCTTTTTGTGGGAAGGGGGAAGAGTCCATGGCAAAGCACACAAAAGAAAGCAAGCTGAGTGGCCATTTCCCGCAGATTTCTGGCTTAAACTGTCCAGCAGGATTTGTCCTGCCCCAGGTTTCATCTGCCCCAGGCCCTCAAGTGGACGCTAAGACTGCAATATGGCTTTAACTTTAGCTTCCAGGGCTCATATTCCTCAAAATAGACGAATAAAACATAACTGTAATTACCAACCATAGGGCCCGCAATTCAAATTAGTCTAGCCTAATTGCTTGCAAATACATTTTCCTTTTCTTTTTGTGCTAAAATGAATATAAACTTGGTCAAGCAAAAGGTACATGTGTTTCCTGCCGAAATAAATCCCTGTTGAGAAATAACCAATCATTTTATATGTCAGAGAAGTGTAGCCCCTATTTTACCGTTGGAATCGAAACCGTCCCATGGAAATTATGACACTCATTTTAAGGATTAAAATAAATGGAGAATTTTGCCAGCCCCGTTTGTTGTTGACTTCTCAGGCTAGGAAGGACTGGAGGTTCTGAGAGAAAGTTCATGCTGTTTTTATACATGTTGCTAAGGTGATTTTATGGGATGAAAACACACTGGCGACTCACTGTTAATTTGTTTACAAAAGAATATGAATGACTTTCACCTCCCACAGGCAGGAGCCCTTCAGCTTCTGCTTAACTCTTTGAATCCAACTGCAGGGGGCGAGGTCATTTTCTAGCAAACCGAGAACCAACTGGCAAATTAACTACAAACTTCTTCAGTGGTTTCCGTTGTTGTTAAGATACAATTACTCTCAGCAGCCACATATACAATCTGTTAAATAGTCCCAATTAACTAACTATTTAGAGCACAAAGTGAAAAACAATGTGTGAAACCACATGAAAAAAAAAAAAAGATCACTGAATTCCAAAATGAAACGCACCTTGCTTTTCACAGCAAGCATCTTAGTAAATCAAAATGATTTTTTAAAAAACATTGACTTTTGTATGTGTGTGAATGTGTAGTGTAATATATTTGATCGAATAATCACTTATAATTTAATACAACTGTGTCCTTGGCATGGTGAGTGGGACAGAGAGGTCGCTGACTGTGTAGGTTTGCATAAATCCTACCAAAGAAACTGAGTAAGGAGCTGGAATACCAGCCGCTGCTCTGCTAAAGGGCTTTCTTTGCATAATGCTTTGTACAGTTCTTTTCAGAGTCTAGGCATGACTTTATGTACTACTGCATCATTGGCAAGACTAAGCATGGCGCACTGATTCTATTTTATGGAACGGCTGGCAAAAAGAATCTTAGTATAATGCAAAAACTAAAATTCTTATGCTATAGAAGAATTTATTACATTATTATTATAGGAGAATATTAGTATTGTATAAGAGGCAATTCAGTGAAGTGGTTATTAATATGAACTCCATTGCTAAACTCCCTAGGTCTACCACCTTCTACTTCATGATCCATACACAAAGGACTTAACCCCTATGTCCTCTTTCATCCTCTGTAAAGCAGGAATAATAAAGGTAACTTCATTACATATAAATGAACAGATTTAATAGGTTAATGTATGTAGTGGAGAGTAAACATTATGTATTTGTTCTTATTTTTAACACAGATGTAATAGTTTGACTACTTGAGTTGGTAAATGGAGAAAATGATCTCACACTTTAAATTCCAGAGCCAGAAAGTCCTTTCTTAATATGAGAAAAGTGCATTTTGCATGTTTTTCTCATTTTAATTTTGCTATTATAAATGTACAATTACATGAGCAATATTATGGTTACTAGACTCCCCCTATTATCAAGTCACCCTCACATACCCCATTATAGTCACTGTCCATCAGCATAGTAAGATGCTATAGAATCACTACCTGTCTTCTCTGTGTTATACTGCTTTTCCGGTATACCCCCGGCACCGCTACACTATGTGTGCAAATCGTAATACCCCTTTTTCCCCCTTAACCCTCCCTTCCCACCCATCCTCCCCAGTCCCTTTCCCTTTGGTAACTGTTAGTACATTCTTGGGTTCTGTGAGTCTGCTGCTGTTCTGTTCCTTCAGTTTTTTCTTTGCTCTTATACTCCACAGATGAGTGAAATCACTTGGTACTTGTCTTTCTCTGCCTGGCTTATTTCACTGAGCATAATACCCTCTAGCTCCATCCATGTTGTTGCAAATGGTAGGATCTGTTTTCTTCTTATGGCTGAATAATATTCCACTGCGTATATGTACCACTTCTTCTTTATCCATTCATCTACTGATGGACACTTAGGTTGCTTCCATTTCTTGGCTATTGTAAATAGTGCTGGATAAACATAGGGGTGCATATGTCTTTTTCAAACTGGGCTGCTGCATTCTTAGGGTAAATTCCTAGGAGTGGAATTTCTGGATTAAATGGTATTTCTATTTTGAGTTTTTTGAGGAACCTCTATACTGCTTTCCACAATGGCTGTACTAATTTACATTCCCACCAGCAGTGTAGGAGGGTTCCTCTTTCTCCACATCCTCGCCAACATTTGTTGTTGTTTGTCTTTTGGATGTTGGCCATCCTAAGTCATTGTGATATCTCATTGTGGTTTTAATTTGCATTTCTCTGAGATTAGCGATGTGGAGCATCTTTTCATGTGCCTGTTGGCCATCTGAATTTCTTCTTTGGAGAAGTGTCTGCTCAGCTCCTCTGCCCATTTCTTAATTGGCTTATTTGCTTTTTGTCTGTTGAGGTACATGAGCTCTTTATATATTTTGGATGTTAACCCCTTATTGGATATGTCATTTATGAATATATCCTCCCATACTGTAGGATGTCTTTTTGTTCTACTGATGGTGTCCTTTACTGTACAGAAGCTTTTTAGTTTGATATAGTCCCACTTGTTCATTTTTGCTTTTGTTTCCCTTGCCTGGGGAGATATGTTCATGAAGAAGTTGCTCATATTTACATCCAAGAGATTGTTGCCTATTTTTTTTCTAAGAGTTTTATGGTTTCATGACTTACATTCAGGTCTTTGATCCACTTGGAGTTTACTATTGTGTATGGAGTTAGACAAAAATCCAGTTTCATTCTCTTACATGTAGCTGTCCAGTTTTGCCAACACCAGCTATTGAAGATGCTGTCATTTCCCCATTGTACATCCATGGCTCCTTTATCATATATTAATGACCGCATATGCTTGGGTTTATATCTGGGCTCTCTAGTCTGTTCCATTGGTCTATGGGTCTGTTCTTGTGCCAGTACTAAATTGTCTTGATTACTCTAGCTTTGTAGTAGAGCTTGAAGTCAGGGAGCAAAATTCCCCCCACTTTATTATTCCTACTCATGCTTGCTTTGGCTATTCAGGGTCTTTTGTGGTTCCATATGAATTTTAGAATGATTTTCTCTAGTTCATTGAAGAATGCTATTGATATTTTGATAGGGATTGCATTGAATCTATAGATTACTTTAGGCAGGATGGCCATTTTGACAATATTAATTCTTCCTATCCACGAGCATGGGCTGTATTTCCATTTGTTGGTATCAACTTTAATTTCTCTCATGAGTGTCTTGTAGTTTTCAGGGTATAGGTCTTTCACCTTGGTTAGGTTTATTCCTAGTTATTTTATTCTTTTTGATGCAGTTGTGAATGGAACTGTTTTCCTGATTTCTCTTTCTGATAGTTCACCATTCTTGCATAGAAATGCAACAAATTTCTATGTATTAATTTTGTATCCTGCAACTTTTCTGAATTCAGATATTAGATCTAGTAGTTTGGAGTGGATTCTTTAGGGTTTTTTATGTACAATATCATGTCATCTGTAAACAGGGACAGTTTGACTTCTTCCTTGCCATTCTGGATGCCTTTTATTTCTTTGTGTTGTCTGATTGCCTTGGCTAGGACCTCCAGAACTATGTTGAATAAAAGTGGGGAGAGTGGGCATCCCTGTCTTGTTCCTGATCTTAAAGGAAAAGCTTTCAGCTTCTCGCTGTTAAGTATAATGTTGGCTATGGGTTTGTCATATATGGGCTTTATGATGTTGAGGTACTTGCCCTCTATACCCATTTTGTTGAGAGTTTTTATCATGAATGGATGTTGAATTTTATCAAATGCTTTTTCAGCATCTATGGAGATGATCATGTGGTTTTTGTCCTTCTTTTTGTTGATGTAGTGGGTGAGGTTGATGGATTTTCGAATGTTGTACCATCCTTGCATCCCTGGGATGAATCCAACTTGATCATGATGGATGATCTTTTTGATGTATTTTTGAATTTGGTTTGCTAATATTTTGTTGAGTATTTCTGCATCTATGTTCATCAGGAATATTGGTCTATAATTTTCTTTTTTGTGGTGTCTTTGCCTGGTTTTGGTACTAAAGTGATGTTGGCCTCATAGAAAGAGTTTGGGAGTTTTCCCTCCTCTTCCACTTTTTGGAAAACTTTAAGGAGGAGGGGTATTAAGTCTTCACTAAATGTTTGATAAAATTCAGCAGTGAAACCATCTGGTACAGGAGTTTTGTTCTTAGGTAGGTTTTTGTTTATGAATTCAATTTCTTTACTGGTAATTGTTCTATTCAGATTTTCTGTTTCTTCCTGGGTCAGCCTTGGTAGGTTGTATTTTTCTAGAAAGTTGTCCATTTCTTCTAGGTTATCCAGTTTGTTACCATATAATTTTTCATAGTATTCTCTAATAATTCTTTGTATTTCTGTGGAGTCCATAGCAATTTTTCCTTCCTCATTTCTGATTCTGTTTATGTGTAGACTCTCTTTTTTTCTTGGAAGTCAGGCTAGGGGTTTATCTATTTTGTTTATTTTCTTTAAGAACCAGCTCCTGATTTTATTGATTCTTTCTATTGTTTTATTCTTCTCCATTTTATTTATTTCTGCTTTAATCTTTTTTATGTCCCTCATTCTATTGACTTTGGGCCTCATTTGTTCTTCCTTTTCTATTTTCATTAATTGTGAGTTTATACTGTTCATTTGGGATTGTTCTTCTTTCCTTAGCAAGTCCTGTATTGCAATATATTTCCCTCTTTGCTCGGCCTTTGCGGCATCCCACAGATTTTATGGTGTTGAATTATTGTTGTCATTTGTCTCCATATATTGCTTGATCTCTGTTTTTATTTGGTCATTGATTCATTGATTATTTAGGAGCATGTTATTAAGCCTCCATATGTTTGTGGGCTTTTTCATTTTCTTTGAGTAAGTTATTTCTAGTTTAATACCTCTGTGGTCTGAGAAGCTGGGTGGTACAATTTCAATCTTTTTGAATTTACTGAGGCTCTTTTTGTGGCCTAGTATATGATCTGTTCTTGAAAATGTTCCATGTGCACTTGAGAAGAATGTGTATCCTGTTGCTTTTGGATGGAGTGTTCTGTAGATGTCCATATGGTCCATTTGTTCTAATACGTTGTTCAGTGCCTCTGTCTCTATTTATTTTCTGTCTGGTTGATCTGTCCTTTGGAGTGAGTGGTGTGTTGAAGTCTCCCTAAATGAATGCATTGCTTTCTATTTCCCCCTTTAATTCTGTTAGTATTTGTTTCACATATGTAGGTGATCCTGTGTTGGGTGCATAGATATTTATAATAGTTATATCCTCTTGTTGGACTGACCCCTTTATCATTATGTATTGTCCATCTTTGTCTCTTGTGAATTTCTTTGTTTTGAAGTCTATTTTGTCTGATACAAGTACTGCAACTCCTGCTTTTTTCTCCCTATTAGTTGCATGAAACATCTTTTTCCATCTGTTCACTTTCAGTCTGTGTATGTCTTTGGGTTTGAAGTGAGTCTCCTGTAGGCAGCATATAGATGGGTCTTGTTTTTTTATCTATTCAGTGACTCTACATCTTTTGATTGGTGCATTCAGACCATTTATATTTAGGGTTATTATTGATAGTATGTATTTATTGCCATTGCAGGCTTTAGATTTGTGGCTACTAAAGGCTATTACCAACACAACCTAAAGATTCTTTTATTTTTCCTCCTTTTTCCTCCTCATCCGTTCTTTGTATGTTATGAGTCATATTCTGTGCTCTTTGTCTAGCCTTTGAGTGACATCTATTTAGCCTTAGGAATACTTCCATCTACAGAAGACCCTCCAAAATGCACTGTAGAGGTGGTTTGTGGGTGGTAAATTCTCTCAGCTTTTGCTTATCTGAAAATTGTTTCATCCCTCCTTCAAATGTAAATGATAACCTTGCTGTGTGGAGTATTCTTGGTTCAAGGCCCCTCTGCTTCATTGCATTAAATATATCATGCCACTCCCTTCTGGCCTGTAAGGTTTCTGTTGAGAAGTCTGATGAGAGCCTGATGGGTTTTCCTTTGTATGTGATCTTTTTTCTCTCTCTAGCTGCTTTTAAAAGTTTGTATTTATCCTTGATCTTTGTCATTTTAATTATTATATGTTTTGATGTTGTCTTCCTTGGGTCCCTTGTGTTGGGAGATCTGTGCACCTCCATATCTTGAAAGACTATCTCCTTCCCCAGATTTTGGATGTTTTCAGCAATTACCTCCTCAATGACACTTTCTATCCCTTTTTCTCTCTCCTCTTCTTCTGGTACCCCTATTATGTGAATACTGTTCCGTTTGGATTGGTCACACAGTTCTCTCAGTATTCTTTCCTTCTTAGAGATTGTTTTTCCTTTTTTCTCTGTGTGTCTCAACTTCCTTGTAATTGTCTTCTCTAATTTCTATTCCATTTACCGTCTCTTCTACTACATTGCACGTTTCATTTCAGATATGGAATTTCTTAATGATTGAATATCCATCTTAAATTCATTCCTGAGTTCTTGAATACTTTTCTGTATTTCCATAAGCATGTTTATGATTTTTATTTTGAACTCTCTTTCAGGAAGATTGGTGAGTTCAGTTTCATTTGGCCCTCTTTCTGGGGTTTGTGAAATTTTGGTCGAAACCATGTTCTTTTGACGTTTCATATTTCTGTGTGGTGCCCTCTATTGCCCAGAAGCCCCTAGAGTGAGGTTGGGGGTCATAGGGGCGTGGAGCTGGTGCCTGGGGGGAGGAAAGATCTGTTTCCTGAATCCCGTGTGCCCTGCCTGTCTCCCATATCAGAGCCAGTCGGCTGAGCACACAGGTGTAACCCTCTGTGCTTTGTCTCTCTAGCTGTTGTAGGTGAGGCCTCCCTCTGCCTGGGCTGATGCCTGCGCAGTGACTGTGGGTTTGCGAGCAGGTGCCTGCAGGCCAGTAGGAAGGCTTGGCAGGCTGTGTGTCACAGTGGGGGGCCTCAGAACTGAGTAGGTAGCCAGGGGGATAGAGCGCCTGAAGCTCCCCAAAGTTCCCAATCTGCTGGGCAGAGTGTGCCCAGACAACCTTGTCCCTCTATCCCTTCTCCTGTGCAGCAAGCTCCGTGGATATCCTGCCCCTTCAGCAGCCCTCTTGCTGCTAGGAAGCGTGTCTGACTGCCTGCCTTTCTCTTGTCCCAGAGCGGCCGGGTGTGGATCCCACCCTCCACAAATGGCCGGAATCTGCCTCTCAAGCACTCCGCCTGTCCCAGCTCCCCGTCCTCCAGAGCACCACAGAATGTAGGTTTCTGCTCACAAAGCAGATCTCCAAGGCTAGGTGTTCAGCAGTCCCAGCCTTCCACCCCCTCCCCTGCTCCATTTCTATTCCTCCCGCCAGTGAGCTGGGGTGTGGGGAGGGCTCGGGTCCCGCCAGATCAAGGCTTTCCTATGTTACCCTGTTTTGTAAGGTCTGCTCTGTTCATGAGGTATGTATGCAGTCTGGTGCAGACTTCTTTCCTGTTGCTGTTTTAGGGTTCATTGTATTAACTATATTTTCACACTATCTGTGGTTTTGGGAGGAGTTCTCTGTCTCACCTCTCACGCCGCCATCTTGAATCTCCCATTTTGTATGGTTTTGACACAAATTTCTACCATGACCTTTTGCTCCCCAACTCTTCAAGAGAACCCCAGGTCTTCACCATGGATTGGCTCCTCAGTTTATTTGAAGCTGAGCTGTATCACCCACAGGAGATTAAAAGCCTAGGAAAATCCTAATATGGCTACTTTCCTGCTCTTGCATTTAAGCTATTTTAATTGAGGAAAGGATTATGGATTTATAGAATCTTAGCATTGAAAGGAATCTTAGATGGCAAAACTCTGCCTGATATAGATATCCTTACTCACTCACATACCTATTCTGCTGTTTTTTTAGCATTTCTTAAGGGAAGGGAGTGTGCCTTACTTTAATTCTGTGTAGCTTACCATTGATATAGTGCCTGCACTGAAGCAATGCTTATTCAGAATGGAATATACATTTATTCCTTCATTACATATACTGAGTATCTACTAAATGCCAACACTTGGATAAGCTATGGAGTTATAAACAGTCTCTGCTCTTGAAAAGCTAATCATGTCAGTGAGTACAAGTTGTAGTCCGTAGATATTGTTGTACAAAATAAACAGTATACAGTAAGCGCTGGCTGAGATTGATGGACAGTGTAGCAGGTTGCACATGAACTGCGGTGCTCTCTAAACCTTGGGAAGAGGGAACCACACCCTTGGTTTCCCATGTGCTCTCCAACAGCATGGCCTGTACCCTAGCAATGGTCAGCTGTAGTGGACAGCAGTGGGTGACTCCTGAGCATGGCCTGGCACATGTAATGGGACCGCAAGGCATTTTGACAAGTCCCTATCTTTTGGAGTTCTGAAATGTCCATTTAATGTTGCTAAGCAGAGTCAGGCTGTGGGCTGGTTGGGGAAGAAGGAACCTCCCCATGTTGGCAGCCTGGAAAGCCTGAGACTGGGCCTCAGAGAACGTCCTTCAGTATCAGCCCTCATTCCTAAGTGGCCTTTCAGGGGGTGTTTCTTACCAGGAAGCTCAGTCCTGGGTAAGGCAGCCCTTCCTGTTATCAAAAGCCTCTAATGTCAAACCTTGTCTACCTCCTAGTAACTACTCCTCATCAGTGTTAACCTGCCGTGTGGAACAAGATATGAAATTAAATCCTCTACTGTATAACATACATTCAAACAAGAGATGATCCCTCAATTATTATGATATTCCCTCTTCTTTTTAATGTTAAATATATCCAGTTCCTTCAAACTTCCCTCATATTACAATTTCCCCAGACTTCACCATCCGCGCTTTCCTCTCTTGGAGGCACTCTGTTACTCAGGGACCCTCTTAGAAAACGGAGCTTGGGACTGAACCCTCTGTAGAGCTCCACACACTACAGGAACAGCTTCAAATGAGGTTTAGGTTACAACTTGCAGAACACAGACAGTTTACATGGAAACATTCTGCAAATTGTGAAGCCCTTTTACAAATGCACAGTATAACTGATACTTTGTAGATTTTCTCTGGCATTCTTTAAATTGCATACATCAAAGGAGTTAAGTGACTTTGTTCAGAGCCAGGGGCTCAGCAGTACCTGTAATAAGAAAAGGCAACCTTACTTATTTCTTAATTAAGACTTGTAGAATAAGGAGGTGTTGGGAAATTAATTTGACAGCCTAAATTAGCATGCATTACTTTAGAAATTATCTCTGATTTATTCTGGAAAAGCCAAGCAAGTATTGATTCATTTCTCTAGCCTTCTATGAGTAATGACATTCAAAGTAAACAACATCAATTATTAAGAATCTGCTTTTGCATGGTAACTAACTTTATACTGAGAGAGTAAATGTCAAAATGCATTAAAGGAGAAGGTCTGAATTGATTTTTTGGTAACTTTAAGAAAATCTCACAAAAAGTTAACTTATTTGCAGTGCATGTCTTAGCCTCTTTCTGTATTACTTTTCAGAGAATCATCATATTTTAGTCCTAGAAGGAAATTCAAGGATCATTCAGCCCAATTCAAACAGAAATATATAAAGTTAAGAAAGATTTTACAATTGCGAAAGCTGAATATTTAGTAACCTAATTAATTTTTATATCACTAGCAAAAAAAAAATTAGCTGGAGCAATTAACACTTAATGTCTAATACTTAAAATACTTAGCCATCATACAATATAATTGTGACTAAATTATTAAGGATCAATTCTTGCTGTGCTTAACTAAGGAGAAAAGGGTGAGGGGACACAGTCATAGGTAGCAGTCCATTCCCTCTACAGGTAATTGCCTGATGCTAAATTAAGGTCAGTTAAGGGTCAGCTTTAACGGACACTAAAACCTGTCAAAATGATTTATGTTAAAGATGGTCGCAGTGTTTGGTGATTAGGCAAGTGCAGGATTTTTGATTTTTAAATTCTTGTTTGTACTTTTCTGTATCATATTTTTTGTATTAAATACATTATTTGTAATTAGAAAAATTATGCATTAATATTTTAGTGAATATTTTCTGTTTCTGGTTCTCTGATATAACCAGAAAACTAGGAGGTTGCAAATGACTTCCTGTTAAAAGGCTAAGTAGATTATAGTTTATGGAAGGCTACTTTTATTTTCGTATTTTAACCCTCATTCCAAATTCCTGGTCTGGGGAGAGCTGGACTGAAGGCACCCACGTGTCAATGCACAAAATACAACCAGAGCCTTTGCTTGACTTTTCCCACCCAGATCCATGTCCTTTCCAGCTCCATCTTTCGACTCCATTTACAAACCAGAGAGGCAGAGGGGACAACAGGCTGCACTCAGGGCTGCTGACTGTTGGGCAGGTTTTCTTACAGTGACTGCAGATGATTATTTACAGAAACATTTGCAAGAGTGTTGTGGTGGGATTTTACTGATTTAATCATCGTTTCTTTTTTCCCCATGCATATGTTCTAATGTTTCTATGTGTAATATTATTTAAACTAAAGGTCAGTGAAAACTCTCAGATAGGATTGTGAGTATTAGTACTATATACTGCTTATAAATGGCTTTTAAAAGAGCTTGATTTTTATGATCTGCCATGTAAGAAGGACGCAAAAAGTTTTAAAAGGGGCCTGTGATTACACAGCAAGGAAATGGAGGAACTCTAAGATAATTTTCATTAAATAAATGCCTTTCCTGATATGTTTACTTTTTTTCTTTATTTTGTATTCGGTCTTAAAAAGTTGACACAATTCAGTGGGAAATGGAAAGAGAAGGCCTGGCCCCACTTAGCATTTAAGAATATAATCTATTAAATAGAATGGATTTTCTTTTCTTTTCTTCAAAAACCAACATTTGCTCATTTTTTCTCTGCTTTAGTAAACATCCAATTTTAAAGGGAAGACCTGAATTTGGAACAGTAAGATTTGAGGGATTAAAAACTTATTTTGCATGTGTGAAGCATAAACAGGAACAAAGCTGATATTGGCAAATGCTCAGGGCAGGAAAATGCAGAGAAATGACAATGACTTTTGGAAGAAATTAAATCAGTTGTCTTGTAGAAAAGTCAGTTTTCTGGTTTGATTTGTAAGCCAATATGAACTTTTTTTTTAGACTGATGAGTTTACTTACATGTATCAATATGATGGATAAGTTTGCTCTTTTAAAACAGAATTATATTTACTATGTGTCTTTCACTTAAGTGGCCTATTTTGTTTTTTAATTGAGTTGTTTCTTTTATTTGGTAATACTTTTTGTGTTTAAGAAGTATATTTAAGAAATTATTACCTTAATAGTTTCATTTAATGTTCTTAGTCCCCATCTTCCTTAGTTAGATGTTGGCTGTTTTACCAAATTTAAATAATTTCCTTCTAATTCTACTCATTACCCATGTAGCAGTTATACTGACTTTGTAGTGAATGAGTGTATTTTTATTTTCTCTCCTTTTTCTTCTCTCTCCCTTTTCATTTTAAATTTTTGGTGGGTTACTTTGATTCTGACAAAGAATATTTACATACTAATTTTTCTCTGTCTTCTCATTTCTGTTATAATCTTAAATCTATAATTAAGTATATTTAATCATCATTTCTAGGTCTCTTGCTGGTTTCTTTAATCATCTCTTTGTTAAATGAAGTTCATCCTTTGGTACATTACTCAGGAAAGACTTCTAGGTGGCCTTAATGTTTAAAGAAGAGCTTGGTTAGATATAAAATCCTTTATTTACTCCTTCTTTCTTTAAGTCTATGGAGAGTGTTGCACTGCTCTCTTGCTTTGACTGTTGCTAACAAGAAGTCTAATGCTAACTTGATTTTCTTTCCTTTCCTAGTCACTTTTTGATTCTACCAGGAAACTCAGCACGATCTTTTTTTTTATTTCTAAAGTTCAATGATTTTACTAGGATATATTTCATACTTGACTGTTCCAGATTGATTTTTTGAGATAAAAGATATATCCAATATACAATATATTCAATATACAGATTCAGGTGTTCCTTTATTTCAGGTAATTTTTCTTGTAATATTAAATACCAGTTACCTTTCCTTGGCAGCTGGGATGCTAGGAGGTAAGGTTAGGAGTGACTTTCACTCTGTTCTTTGTGTTCTGTACTATATATCACCTATTCAAAAATAAATGAAATAATTAAGTTAAAAAATAGAATCTTTACTTAATATATTAAATGTGCTGTGCAATACTACTGTCATTAGAAATATGTTGAAATACTAAAGGTACCAGGCTATTCAGCAGATGCTGTATAAAACAATTTAATGAAAGTAGTTATTGTGTCTTTACAAGGTCACCTTTAAAGCCATTACTTAATGCTATATTTCTGAATATTCACAAAAGAAACTAGTTTATTGGCTTAGTATAAAAATGTGTGTTTTTGATAATCTGATTTGATTTTCAATTTGTATATACTAAACAGAGCTATCGTTATATTTCAATCCTGTCTTTGGCAATTAAAAATTATAGCATAAAAACATCAATCTGAACTCTAATTGCATTATTAAGAGTAACACCAAATCTGTTCTTAAACAGAATTTAAAATAAATACAATCAAATTTGCAATCTGTCCAAAGCTAGTGAACAGGAGTTTATGGCATGCATCTAAAAAAGTTAACTCCATTCTTCTCTCCATTTTTATGTCCCTGTCCTTGTTTTCAGCTAGTGCTTAGTAGCACATGACCTCTAGAAAACCTCAATAAATTTAAGCTAGCTATATTTTTCATATTTTGACATATTTTAGAGAGCTTTGCATGTTTATTTTAGTTATTTTTTTAAACATGCATGGTTTTTAAACCACAAAGAGATGGAACTTTTGAGTCATGTAGCCTTTCTTTAATGTGAATATGTTGAAGTAATCGTTTATATATGCCCTCTAACACATGTTTATATATCACACTTCCTTGAAGTATGGCTTTTTGTGCAGCAAATGGTTGTGTGGGAATAGCAGGAATGTGGAGATGGGGTCACTTTCTAAAATACAAAAATGAGTTTTTGTTTTGTGTGTAACTATTAAAAATAATATATTTAAAGACATTAGCTTTTTTCTTTTCCAACTATAGAAAAATACACAAAACATTTGTCACTGCATTTCCATGCCTCCTCCAGAATATGGAGGCCTAAATTAATCTCCAGGTGGCTGAAATCTTTCTAAGAGTGACTCACTGACAAGCATCCAACAGTTCTGACACCAGGACAGATAAGCAGGAATCCTTTAACACTGAGCTCCATGGCAGGAGGTGGATAGGGCTGCCATGTGTTCTCTGTTCAGAATGCAGCATCCATAACAGGTTCTGCTTGAAAGCATGGAAATTGGGAACTTGTTTTAATGAGCTCCACAAGTTAGGAATCACTGAGAGTTCTGTCTTTCCATTTCAAAATTTGCACCTACTTTTAGACCATTCCTGACACTACTGCTGCCACTGTAATCAAATGTACTTTTCCAAAGTGGTATTCCAGGAGCCTCCTTTGGGAACGCAAAGCACATTTCTCATGCTACACCTTTGCTTTCATGGTTCCTTCCACAGGAATGTCCCCCTGACTCCACGGTTAGTGAAATCGACCAGACTTTCCAGGCTGAGCCTCTGGCTCCATTTCCTTCAAGACTGCATAGAACTGCAAAGAGGTATCTTCTGCTCTGAATAGTGGAACAATACACTGCCCATTGTCTATGGTGGCATTCATTGGTTCTTGATGGCACTGGTATTTAAGTCTCCATTATGATTTAACTTCCATTACGTTCTTGGTTTTCTCCACTATATTGTGTTCTCCCCCAAAGTAACTAACCATGGTTTGTTAAGAATTCTTTACATTCCCTGCAAGCGGAGGAGCTATTCCTGTCTGGAACAAATACCAGCAGAGGGACTGATCCATCTTCAGGTCTCAGATGCCTGGAGCTCCGGGTGCCGGGCGCTGGCTCAGAAAAGACGAGCAGGTTCATTGGCTGGTACTAAAAAGACCTGAGGCTCAACTGCATGCTTCTAATTGGTCCATAAATCTCAACATCTTTAAGACAAAGCTTTGTCTCTTTATAAATTCTAACACTTGCTCAAAGCTGCATGTGTCCTTTTGTATTTCTTTGGTCTAATGCCCCCAGGATAAAACAATAACGTGGTATTCAGAAGCACTGATGTGGGAGCTACATTCCCTGTGCTCAAATTCCAGTGGTTACACTTCCACTTTGGAAGTTTGAACTTCCAAAACTTAGTTATCATTTCTGTCTCCTGGCTTCCTCCTCTGTAAAACAAGGAAAATAATAATACCTACCTGTCTGACAGCTGCTGTACTAGAGGTATGCACAGCAAGTTATGGATGTACAACATGAAAGATTAGTAAGCTACCAGAGTTAAAAAAAAAAGTCGTAAAGAAGCCATCATGGAAGAACTGATACTCAAATTATTATCATTGATTATTGAGTCGACAGGTTAACGTATTTGGCGCATTGTAAGTAACGACTGTTACTACTAGATTTTTTCCCTGGTGCTAGGAGGAACTAGGGGAAGGGTTGGGGAGACATCCCTCATGAGCTAATCTGTTCAGTACCTGCACCCCCCCCTTTTCGCTGGGTTTGGATTCCAGAGACTTGTGTAAATCTCATTTCCATAGTACCAACAGAGTAGTGTGCATAAAGTGGAGATAAAATGCGCTTGTTGAGTAAATTTATTACTGGGCAACACAAACCAAGCAAGTGGATTACATGGATTTGAACCACTAGAGCCCACCTTCCCCCCTGCCCCCCCCCCACACATACATACACCCTTTGGACTTCCTGAAAATCTGAAAAGACATGCTATCACATAGAACTTAGATTTCTTTAGACATCTTGTCATGCAAAATAAATAAAACTGTATCAACAGATTTGCCTTATCAAAACTCATGGATTTCTGCAAACATATTTTCACAGCTGATAAAAGCATTTAAGCAAATATCTTGACTTCTTCACTTACAACACATGAAATTATGTTTTCAGTTATTAAAACATAATTCTTGTAGCTTATTGACTAGTTCTCACCTACATTTACTATTCTGTTTGCTTAAGTATAGAAAGGTAGCTCTAAATAGGCCTAATTCTTATAAACTATGAGAAAATTGTAGACTATCTTTCAAAGTTGAACACAGATCTAGGTATATATAGTTAGGGTCTATACCTAACTTTTAAGAAGTATGCTATTCACATACATACCCTGGATGCTATTTGTGAACCAAAAAACTGTAGAACATTAAGGTTAGGAAGGATTTTAGGTGTCATCTGATCCAGATCCCCTCATTTTATCCCTTAAGATTGGCAGCTCTGAAGTAACACAAGAATTGATAGAACCTGTCTTCACACTCAAGTCTCATGACCATGATTCCAGTGTTACCTCCTTAAAATGATCTGAGTTGTGTGTGGAGGAACTGACCCATCAGAAGACACTTGTAATGTAATCCAACATGACACCCGCTGTACTGGAGAACTATATGCCAGATTCTGAGGTTCAGAGTAAAGGATTTCTAACTCTATTGGGAGTGTGGGAGTAAATGCAGCAGATCCTGTGTTCTTCTCAGAAGAGGTGTTGTTACCATTGCCTTCTAATGATTAAGAGGATCTGATGGGTGAATATTGGGGAATAGGGTGAGGGTGAGGTGGGTTGGAAGGATATTCTAGGCAAAAGAAATAGAAAATACTAAGGTTTGGAAGCATGAAATAACAAAGTGCAACGGAAAAGATCAGGCTCGATTGCATTTTATATGTGGAAGGCACTTTCTCGAGATTAAATTTCAAGGATGGCAACACTATGGCCAGACCATAACAATATTAAATTAAAATAAAATAAAGTAAAATATCAATATTTTTAAAACTCCATATATTATTTTAAGGAGTTTTGTCCTTAAAAAAGTGAATGATTTTAAGAAAAAAATAACTAGTTAATTAGGCTTGTGTTATAGAATGATTTTTCTGGGTACAACGAATGATTTCTGGGAGGCAGGGCTGAAGTCTAGGAAACAAATCAGCAGCTTTTGAACAATTCAGGAAAAAGATGAGTGAATTAAAGTAGGTGTAATGGCACTGGAGAGGAAGAGCAGGTTTGAGAGGGCCTTGGGACACAGAGTTCACAGGACCTCAGCATCAGTTAGAAGTGAGTAGGAACATAGAAGCCATAGGCCACCATCATGCTCAGGCCCACGTATTGGAGGACCAAAAGATTTGGAAGCAAGTTGCTTAGTGTGAAACATATTTATTTCAATATACATACTGAAACAGAACTCTCCAGAAAGCAGTTAATACGTTCATCAGAAACTCAAGGAAAAGACCTGGGTAGAAAATCGTAATTTGGAAGTCTGGATGGGGGAATATAGATTTTTGACGTGACCATGTTGTGGTGAAAGCCACATTAGCGTTGGTAAATTGTGAAGGGTGAGTGTAAAACTAAGAGGATTCATGATTACCTTTGGAAAAATACAAATCTCCAATGATGTCACAGAGGAAGACAAAACAGAACTGGAATGTTCTGTGTTATTAATAAAAATCATCAAAAAGCAAATTTATGATACCTCAGGCCAGTTTACTTAATTCTATGCTGAATATAAGTACTACAACAATCTGTGTGTAGTCTCAATCACACACTAGATATATATTATGGAATTTCAGTTATTTAAAGTAGCTTTTGAAAGGAGAGCCCTCTTTATCAGTATATAATAATGAATTACATCCCAAGGAATCATCTCCTAAATCATTAAGATGCCAACTTGATTAACCAAGACCAAGCCTAATATTAGTGCTAAATATAGTTTGCACTTCTATATTTCCCCTATTACTTAACTTGTAGTTCTGACAGCCATTTACCTTCAGTTATAATAGTGTAATATGGCACAGCAATACTGCTCTCAATGGACAAGCCTTTGCATCTGTGGACTTGAAAACATAAACCATGGAAGTTTTGTCATAAAAATGTATTACTTCAGCAGTTTGTCAACTGAGTGTTATTTTGATTGCCTCTTATTTTTAACATTTTGACCATGATTTACCCTTTGGTACTATCCAGGGCCCATGTTAACTAGTAAAACTAGAAGATATTTGAGATTCAACTCTTAAATCAGCATGAAATCAAGTTATTTTTTAGATTACTTAAAAACACTGCTATAGGCCATGCCTACAGTTTACGATTGCTTAAACACATGTCAGTGTAAAACAATGCTATATTAAAAACATGTTGTTTAGAATGACTTCACTCATTAAAATGTCACAGAACCTCATCAAGCTCCTCATAAAACTACATAGCTTGAAATTTAACTTAGCAGGCCCATGATCTAAATTGCATCTTTTTCGATGTTTCTCAAAAAGAAAATTTCATTAGGGTGGGATGTCACGAAATAAGATTCAGTCAAAGACTCTTGAAAAATTCCAAGTGAAGATAAAACTGCTCCCAAAGCTATTTTAGGTAAAAGATAAACCTTTGTTTTAGTATTGGTGATTGGATATTTTAAACTGCCTAAATGATGAAAAAGAAAAGAAAGAGGAAATATTTTATACAGGTCAAGAAAGCAATACTTTAAACTCATTAAATTTTTCTTACAGAACCTTCACGGATTTTTTTAAACTTTAACAAAAATTCCAAGGCATTCCTCCAACAGGTCAATTACTTGAAAAGGTTACTGAGATAGAACTATCTTATAATTTAAAACATAACACGCATGATACATATTATTTTTATTCCTTTAGAAAGTCAAGACATGTGAAATGATTGGCAGGAGCTCTTTAACAGAACAGAATCTCTTAGAACTAGAAAGGAATGCCTTTCTCCACACACAAACTCTTTGGCTGCATAAAAGTATCCATGGAAACCCTTACCTGTTAGAAGTTCTAATATGCATATACAAAGTTATTTTCTTTTACATTTTCTTCCAACAAAAACGTGAATAGAATGGAAAGCAATGAACTGCTAGAAACCTCCAAGCCCTTACACCACAGGTTTGCACAGAAAGCCCATTATATTTTCATAGTTTCTATTTGGCACAAGACCAAATGACTTTTCAGAATATGTTCATCAGTAGATATCACAAAGATCATTAGATGTCCTATTATTATACTTACAGAACCAAATTCATGATTTCATTTTTTAGCTTTGGAGCCACAGTCAATGCACATCCAATTTAAATAATATCCCACCATTTTTAAGTCAAATAAAACATGTAGTAAAAGGAAAGAGTGTGTTCCCTCTAAAGCCTCCTGAAGGGTAGTTTGCCTCTGCATAGTGAGAAGCTGAAGGCAGGTGCTAGAGAGAGCTGATGCCCTCCCAAAGCCAAGGCCATGGTGTTAGTTCAAAGAATTTCTATAATCAGCAAATTCATGGAGTGAAAGAGCCATGGGAATAAACGGAATTCCACTCAATGAAGAGTACGCAAAGGCTGTTTCCGCAGGGCTTGCTCCAGGCGAGGAAATCAGCCACCATCACTTCCATTCTGGTACAGTCTCCAAGGCAGGCAGAGGAGCAGAAAAGCTTCACAGCAGAAGGAAAGGAAGGCTTCAGATTTGTCCCGATTGGAGGCCGTTGGCACCGGGAAGCTGACGGCCAGCTAACTAGGAGGGTGCCCTATGCAAATGGTTAGGGGAGCGTATTTGGCTTTCTCCAGATTCTAAATTAGAAGTTGTCAGTTATTAATCGAGTCCTGGCTGCTTTGGGGCCATTTGCTATAGGAAATGTAGCTTGGCTTCCTCAACTGTTTATGACAGATTGTAGGTCAGAGTTCTAGGCTTCTGTATGGTCTGGCTGGTGCCTGTCTGTAGACTCAGTCTCAGAACCAAAGACTGGTCAGTGATTTCAATAGTTAAAAAATAAAACAAAAAAAAAAACCCTGAGTCCTCCGGCAGACATGTAAAGAAAAGTGAAATGAGCAAAGAAAAATTGGTAATAGTTAAGAAAGTCTGGCAGCAGAAAGAAGAGAAAATTAAAGAAATGGAAAGCAGTAAGTGTGAACTTCAGTTTGGGAATAAACGTAGACGTAGGACAAAAAAAAAAACAGAAGCAAACAAGTTAACAGTCCTTTTTTTTGGATCTCTTTTCTGAAAGGTGATATTCCTGTAGGAAACAAAGACTTAACACAGTAGGCCTATGCATTTAAAATGAATTAAGAAATATTCAATTAAATGGAAACACCAAACATATAGTATGGGCAATTTAATAAAATACAGAAGTCCTCTGGTATTTTAGTTGATATGTTTTAACATCGTGAGCCAGTGTTTGTGTAGCAGAGCTCTTCTTCCAAAACTAGATTAAATTCTGTTTCTCAGGTTAGCCTTGGAGATCAAAACGTCTATTCAAGGGCAGGCGGGCAGAGGAACCAGGACATCTATCACAAAGCCTTCAATAGTCCTTTACTGTCTTCTGCGTCAGATCTTCTGCCCAGACTTCCCCCAGATTGCTCCGGTCCTGCCGATCTGCGCTGTTCTCTGTTCCCAAGCCCATCTGTGCTGTGCTGGCAGCTGAGAATTTGCATACTGCAATTTCTCTCTGAAGTATGTTTTTAAAAACTCCAACACATAAAGAATAACACAGGTTTATTCATTTTACTTTTGCATGTGAAAAGTTGCCATGTTACAAGTAATTCTGGAGTGGGGGGAAATTGAACACATGCGTGAGGGGCCTCAGTCAAAGGCCAGAGAATGGGAAACGGTCCAGGGCGACTACAACCCCCAGCAGAGAGGAAGGCGGCAGGCCTCTGCACCTGCTCAGTTCTGCTCTCCACTCAGAGGAGCAGAAAATCATCTTCCTCCCAGGTTTTTCATTTTGAAAGCATTCTTTAATTATTTTTCAGCATTTCTGAGGAAAGCTTAGGTCTGCTTTATAAATGGTGCATGAGTCATACGGGCAGTTAAACAATGGAAGGGATTAGTAATGAGATATGCTATTTGGTTAATCATTCATAACATGATTTTTTTTCCCCTTAATTTACTGTATATTGCTAATTGCTAATGTTTTTTTGGCTACTTCAAAAAATATGGGTTTTAAATTTCAGGACAAGCCATGATTCAAGGGGTTATCTGTGCCCTTTCCATCTATAGGTATCTGGCTTTTTTTTTTTTTGAACACATAGGCTCCGTCTTGCTGTGCATTTCTACGTACATCCTGATGAGGCCTGTGAGCGTAGGCTCAGTTGTGCTGTGCATTTGCATGTAAATCCTGATCAGTAGGTAGAAGTGGAACTGGCCTGGCTCACAGAGTGCTTGAAATACTTGTCTGTTACAGATACTCACCAGGCATCTGTCTTTCTTCCAAACCTTAACTTTTGATCGTATTTCTATTACAAGTTCTCGATTGTCTTATATGTTAAACAACAACACAACTTCCCCTAGGGGTTCGGCTCCTCTTTGTCATGAACTTTACTGTGGGAGGTGAGGGAAAACTTGATTCTTCAAACCTCTAGTTATTGGATTGCATCATGTTCCTAAACTCCCAGAGCCATAATCCAGGCCTTCCCTGAGAGATGGCTGTCCTACCTTTCCCAGCAACTTGGACCCCATTGCTAGTAAAGCCAGCCTCGACTGAATGTGCAAGTGATTTTCAACCAGTCATGAACGTGACTTCACAGCGTCCCTTACGCAGGGGAAGGGGTAGGGCCCCAGCTTGGACAGTCTGTTCACCCTAGTTGCACTTGTTCTTGGCTTATAACCATTTTCCTATAAGGCTTCTGTAGAGAATAATCATAGTATTTGTGTCCATGGGGATGACAAGGACATGCCCAAAGGAAGGAGTAGAATGGCCATGCACTGTATACACATCAGGAAACAAGATTTATAAGGACAAGAATTCAAATCTCGGCCCCAACAGTGAATAGTTAAGTGATTTTAGACACGTGATATCTTGGATCCCTTTCTTCGGCTGTAAGATATGCATAATTCCTATATCATAACAATTTTGTAAGGATTTAATGAGATAATAAATGTAGTATAAGGTAAAGATATGTAATACACACATAATATCTGGCACAGAATAAGTAATGAGTACTGTTAGTTCTTTACCCTCTTTAGCAAAGAAATGTGATTTTCTTACCATACACACATTCTTTTTACAATTCTATAGCTATACATCTGTAGTTGATTTTCATTATTCACAGTAGTTATGGCCTATAAAGTGAACACTAAATTAGCAAAAAATAAACCATTGCACTTAGGGGAAATAACAGGGTTAGATTCCTGCAAGTCTCCAGTCACGTTTTCATCAAGTGATTGAGACATAACCTTGTTTTACATGTCTTTTGCTTCAAGACACTTTATTAATATGTAATGTTGGTTCATTAACATTGAACTCACAGCCACAGCACTGTGACTCATGCCTGAACACTGCCTACCCAAAATGCATATGTTCTCTGTAAGGCACATCACGGTTTTCTTGGGCTTAGGAACTCTAGACAGCACTTAAGCAGTACGTTTGCACTTTAAACAAAGCCACCACCAACAAAAAGCAAAAAAATGCAAAAATGTAGCATTCAATAGACTGCAAAAAGGACACTTATTAACTGTACGAAAACCAAAACAGGAAGGCAGAGAGTGGTCTTATTCAATCTCTGCTGGGAACATGTGTGTTCTTAGTTATTTTTATTGTTGGCCTCACCATACCAAAGGGAGGTCTTTCTCTTCCTATTATTATTTAATTCCCAGATTCTGTTTTTTGAGATGTTTGAAGATGCAAAATGACACTGTTGTGATAAAAATCACAGCACACTACAGGTTCTTATTAACAATGAAAATGCAACACTTATCCTATTGTAAAAGTTCTAGCCTTTTTCAAAGATTCTGTTGAACTCTGACGTTAAGATATAATTAAATCATTGTTTAAACCTTTTATCCTCCTCACATATATAAAAGGAACACAGAGATGAAACAAAAAAGTACTTACTCTCCGATATCAATCTACCTTAGATTTTCCTTCCCACTTAAAGATAATTATAATAACCACTTGGATGATGGTAATTCTATTTATAGGATTACTTCTTGCTGTGTTCAGTGATTCTATAATCAACTGCATTTTGCATAAAAATTAAGTAAAATATGAGATATAAGGACTTATTTTGGCTGTAATTTTTTTTACTAGATAAAAAACAATATAAAAAGAAGACACTCCAGTCATAGAAAAGTAAAATCACAAAGTAGCAGCAAAACCAGGGTCTTCTTTAAGATCTATTTCCAAATGTTATAGCTGAAAGTATTTTGTTAAATATTTAGCTGATTGTCTGAATTTCAAGTATTATCCATAAAATGAACTAATGTTATCATAATTAAGATATTCACGTGTGTTTAATGTGTTCTAGAATACCCTAGCATCCTAGGCCATCAACATGAAAAGTCCTGCAAGACTAGACTCATTCATTTTTAGTGAAACTCTCTAAATTTTTATTTAATTGAACCAAAACATATGAAAGACCTGAACGCGACATTGCCTAGAACAAATTAAAATACTATTTATTAGTGATCAATACAAAATGTGACTATATTCCTTTTAAATTCCAAATTTTCTGTTCAGTTAAATAAAATTATATTTGGGAATAGACTTAGAGGCCCAGTATCTTTCAGCCAAAATAGTTTGTAGTGATGATAAAGATATTCTTCTGCATACAAAGAGTATACAGGGCAGCAGTCTTGGAAATCTTCCTCATCAGTTATCATAGAAATGGATATTCATGGGATTGGTGTGCACGATGGATTCCTGAAGCATCTGCTATCTAACGCCCCAGCCATTTACTCCTTCATAGATTGAGTGAGGTGTGAGCTAACCTATTGGTGCGAATTGATCACCTCTATACATCATCTTTTTACATTATGAGTGACAAGCCAGATTGGCCTGTCAATAAAAGTCAGCCTGTGGGTATCAGAATTTATTACGCATGTTGACAATTGTGGCATGGTCACCATAAGCAGGGTCAGAAATAATAACATTTTCAATGATGCCTGAAGCATAATCACAAG
This sequence comes from Phataginus tricuspis, assembly GCA_029783875.1. Lineage (NCBI taxonomy): Eukaryota > Metazoa > Chordata > Mammalia > Pholidota > Manidae > Phataginus > Phataginus tricuspis. The sequence goes on along the minus strand of JAQQAC010020790.1, from coordinate 6,735,110 downwards.
TATTTTGTAGGTGGGAAGTGTTGAAACATGAGACCAATCTGAGTGAAACAGAAGAGTTAAGTTCTTCATACCACTAGTCTATCTCTATATATCTATCAGTCTAGTACCTTCTGTATATACATGCAATATTTGAAAAGAATTATGTACCTTTGAAATTCACTTTTTGTTCAGTGAAATAGGGATAATATTTACTAGGAGTTTTCTAAGTAAACCTAGTAGAGAGTAGTAGATCATAGAATCTTCCAAATCATCAAACACCTAAAATAATGAACAATGAAGACAAAGTAAAAAACTGCCCTAAAGTAAAAACCATCAAAAAATCCATTTCTCATCAATAGTTAAACAAGAAAAGTAATATAGATAGGGTTATAAACTTCAAAAAATGGCAGTTAATATGGGGGGAAAATACCTCAAAGAACAAAGGAGAATTCCTCATGGCTGCTTTACTCTATAGAATTTATTAAGAGAAATTCAGGAAAATCATAGTCCAAAGACAAGACAAAATATACCACAATGAGTTGGAAGTGGGGATATGAAAGAGTGAACAAAAAAGGTGAGGATCAAAAAATGTCATTATAGAACTAAAAATTAAATTATAAGTAGGAACATGAAGCTGTTGACTGAAAATCAAATTACTGAAAATAATAGTTTGAGATAATCAAAGGGATAAAATAAGATAAGTGAATTCAAGAAATTAGAAAGAAGAACTAAATTGGAGGCCAGACTAAAGTCAAGAACTAGACAAATAGAATAAAAAAGTATTCAAAGGCATATACAGAAAATGCATGTAAAATTAAGAAAGATTGAAAGGAAAGGCATGTAGGAGGAAAAACTAACAGAAACAATTAATGGTAGTTTTGATACATTTCTGGATGTTGAATGTAGTCTAGCCTGAGAATGAGAAACTCTTAGGTGCCACAGTCTTAGGGGGAGTCTCTATACTTTTCTTCAGCTTTACCTACAATAATTCTATGACACTATCACAGTCAAGAATCTGAGAAAGATCCTCCCAGCTCTGATAGGGAGAGGGGAAGATTAATCGCTATGAAATAAATCCAGAGCATTCTCCATAACAAAGGAAAGACCTTACTAGAGCCTTTACACCAGCTGAGGGAACACAATTTGTCCACCTCCTGTTCCCTCCAAACTTCTGTCTCACCTAAGGTTAAGGCTTCCCGATGAACAGGGTCGGGTCTTCAAAGAAATAGACGGAACCTGCAGCCATGGAAGGGACTAGAGAGAGGGAAAAGAAGCTCTATCACTGCAGAAACACCTGTGAAGGTCAAAGCCCAACTCAAGCAGACTAAAACCCTGACATTTAATTGAATGATAATAAAACACTTTCTCTCCCACACCGTACCTGTTCTCCAGTATAGTAACAGTGGATTGTAGCTGAAAAAAAGCTGTAAGACACAGACTCTCTCTGAGGAGGAGTAACTGCGGAGCCCAAAGAGACAAAGAAAACTCAAGGACACTAGAGGAATGGGTAGTCTCTAGCACCTCGAGTTACAGCAAACATGAAACAGAGCCCACCTCCTCATCCCACATTAACATAAATGCTCATGCTAAAGACCTATTTACCTCAGTTTCTATTATCGGATAACACGTGTCTGATTTTCAAGAAATAATGAAAAAGCATACACTAAAGGAAAGAAAAAACATTTGAAAAGACAAATGATCAGAACCAGACTTGGATATGACACAGATATTGAAATGATTAGACAGGGAATTTAAAATAGCTACAACTATAAAGGAAAAGCAGAGAATGTGCAAGAACATATGGGTAAACAGAGATGGAAACTCTAAGAAAGAATCAAAAGGAAATGTTAGACACAAAAAAATGTAAAAACTAAAGAATATCTTTGATAGGCTCATCAACAGATCTGATACAAGATTAAGTGAGCTTGAAGATAGATCCATAGAGACTTACCTGAAAACTGAAATACAAAGAGAAAAAGAATGGAAGGAAGTCCCAAGACAGAACATCCAAGAACAGTGAGGCAATATTAAAAGGCATAAGAAACGGCCAAGCTCTCTTATAAAGTGCCTGCACCATTTTGCAGTCCCAACCAGTACTGAATGAGAGTTCTTCTTGCTATGTGTACTCTCCAACAACTGGTATTGTTTTTTGTATTTTACCTATTCTAGTAAGTGCATAAAAGTACCTCATGTTGTTTAAATTTATTTGCAATTCCCTAATATGCTTGCTTTCCATATGTATATCTTATTCAGTGATATGTTTGCTCAGATCTCTTCTCATTTCTTTTTATTACTGATTTTTAGGAGTTCTTTGTATACTTTTATATAAATCTCTTATCACATACATATTTTACTATTTTCTTTCACTCTGACTTTTCATTTTCTTTTTTTTTTTTTAATAATTTACTTTGGTATCATTAATCTACAATTACATGTGCAATATTATGGTTGTTATACCCCTTCACCAGGTGCCCCACACCAACCCCATTACAGTCACTGTCCATCAGTGTAGTGAGATGCTATAGAATCACTACTTGTCTTCTCTGAGTTCTACAGCCCTCCCCGTGCCCCCCCCACACATTACGTCTGCTAATCGTAATGCCCCTTTTTCCCTCTTATCCCTCCCTTCCCACCCATCCTCCCCAGTCCCTTTCCCTTTGGTAACTATTAGTCCATTCTTGGGTTCTGTGAGTCTGCTGCTGTTTTGTTCCTTCAGTTTTTTTCTTTGTTCTTATACTCCACATATGAGTGAAATCATTTGATACTTGTCTTTCTCTGCCTGGCTTATTTCACTGAGAATAATACCCTCTAGCTCCATCCATGTTGTTGCAAATGGTAGAATTTGTTTTCTTCCTATGGCTGAATAATATTCCATTGTGTATATGTACCATATCTTTATCCATTCATCTACTGATGGACACTTAGGTTGCTTCCATGACTAGGCTATTGTAAATAGTGCTGTGATAAACAGGGGTGCATATGTCTTTTTCAAATTGGGATGCTGCATTCTTAGGGTAAATTCCTAGGAGTGGGATTCCTGGGTCAAATGGTATTTCTATTTTGAGTTTTTTGAGGAACCCCCATACTGCTTTCCACAATGGTTGAACTACTTTGCATTCCCACCAGCAGTGTAGGAGGGTTCCCTTTTCTCCACATCCTCGCCAACATTTGTTGTTGTTTGTGTTTTGGATGTTGGCCATCCTAACTGGTGTGAGGTGATATCTCATTGTGGTTTTAATCTGCATTTCTCTGATGATTAGCAATGTGGAGCATCTTTTCATGTGCCTGTTGGCCATCTGAATTTCTTCGTTAGAGAAATGTCTATTCATGTCCTCTGCCCATTTCTTAATTGGCTTATTTGCTTTTTCTTTGTTGAGGTGCGTGAGTTCTTTATATATTTTGGATGTCAGCCCCTAATCGGATGTCATTTATGAATATATTCTCCCATACTGTAGCATGTCTTTTTGTTCTACTGATGGTGTCCTTTGCTGTACAGAAGCTTTTCAGCTTGATATAGTCCCACTTGTTCATTTTTGCTTTTGTTTCCCTTTCCCGGGGAGATAAGTTCATGAAGAAGTCACTCAGGTTTATGTCCAAGAGACTTTTGCCTATGTTTTTTTCTAAGAGTTTTATGGTTTCATGACTTACATTCAGGTCTTTGATCCACCTTGAGTTTACCTTTGTGTATGGGGCTAGACAGTAGTCCAGTTTCATTCTCTTACATGTAGCTGTCCAGTTTTTCCAACACCAGCTGCTGAAGAGCCTGTCATCTCCCCATCGTATATCCAAGACACCTTTATCAAATATTAATTGACTGTATATGTTTGGGTTAATATTTGGATTTTCTATTTTGTACCACTGGTCTGTGGGTCTGTTTTTGTGCCAATACCAAATTGTCTTGATTACTGTGAGTTTGTAGTAGAGCTTGAAGTCAGGGAGCGTAATTCCCCGTTTTATTCCTCCTTCTCAGGATTGCTTTGGCTATTCTGGGTCTTTTGTGGTTCCATATGAATTTTAGAATTATTTGTTCCAGTTCATTGAAGAAAGCTATTGGTATTTTGATAGGGATTGTGTTGAATCTGTAGATTGCTTTAGGTAGTATAGCCATTTTGACAATATTTATTCTTCCTAGCCAAGAACATGGGATGCATTTCCATTTGTTAGTGTCCTGTTTAATTTCTCTTAGGAGTGTCTTGTAGTTTTCAGAGTACAGGTCTTTCACTTCCTTTGATAGGTTTATTTCTAGGTATTTTATTCTTTTTGATGCAATTGTGAATGGAATTGTTTTTCTGATTTCTCTTTCTGTTAGTTCGTTAGTGTATAGGAAAGCAACAGATTTCTGTGTGTTAATTTTGTATCCTGCAACTTTGCTGAATTCAGATAGTAGTTCTAGTAGTTTTGGAGTGGAGTCTTTAGGGTTTTATATGTACAGTATCATGTCATCTGCAAATAGTGACAATTTGACTTCTTCTTTACCAATCTGGATGCCTTGTATTTCTTTGTTTTGTATTTCTTTGATTGCCATGGCTAGGACCTCCAGTACTATGTTGAATAACAGTGGAGAGAGTGGGCATCCCTGTCTTGTTCCTGATCTTAGATGAAAAGCTTTCAGCTTCTCGCTGTTAAGTATGATGTTAGCTGTGGGTTTGTCATATATGGCCTTTATGATGCTGAGGTACTTGCTGTCTATACCCATTTTGTTGAGAGTTTTAATCATGAATGGATGCTGAATTTTGTCAAATGATTTTTCGGCATCTATGGAGATGATCATGTGGTTTTTGTTCTTCTTTTCGTTGATGTGGTGGATGATGTTGATGGATTTTCGAATGTTGTACCATCCTTGCATCCCTGGGATGAATCCCACTTGATCATGGTGTATGATCCTCTTGATGTAGTTTTGAATTCGGTTTGCTAATATTTTGTTGAGTATTTTTGCATCTACGTTCATCAGGGATATTGGTCTTTAATTTTCTTTTTTGGTGAGGTCTTTGCCCGGTTTTGGTATTAGAGTGATGCTGGCTTCATAGAACGAGTTTGGAAGTATTCCCTCCTCTTCTATTTTTTGGAAAACTTTAAGGAGAATGGGTGTTATTTCTTCTCTATATGTCTGGTAGAATTCAGAGGTGAATCCATCTGGTCCGGGTGTTTTGTTCCTAGGTAGTTTTTTGATTACTGATTCAATTTCATTGCTGGTGATTGGTCTGTTTAGTTTTTCTGTTTCTTCTTTGGTCAGTCTTGGAAGGTTGTATTTTTCTCAGAAGTTGTCCATTTCTTCTAGGTTTTCCAGCTTGTTAGCATATAGAGTCTCATAATATTCTCTTTTAATTCTTTGTATTTCTGTGGGGTCCATCGTTATTTTTCCTTTCTCATTTGTGATTCTGTTTATGTGTGTAGATTCTCTTTTTCTCTTAATGAGTCTGGTTAGGGGTTTATCTATTTTGTTTATTTTTTCAAAGAACCAGCTCTTGGTTTCATTGATTTTTTCTATTGTTTATTCTTCTCAATTTTATTTATTTCTACTCTGATCTTTATTATGTCTCTCTTTGTGGTGACTTTGGGCCTCATTTGTTCTTCTTTTTCCAATTTCAGTAATTGTGTCTTTAGACTGTTCATTTGGGAATGTTCTTCCTTCTTTAAATAGGCCTTGATTGCAATATACTTTCCTCTTAGAACTGCCTTTGCTGCATCCCACAGAAGTTGTGGTTTTGTGTTGTTGTCATTAGTCTCCATATATTCTTTGATTTCTGTTTTGATTTGGTCGTTAATCCATTGATTAATTAGGAGAATGTTGTTAAGTCTCCATGTATTTGTGAGCCTTTTTGATTTCTTTCTAAAATTTATTTCTAGTTTTATACCTTTGTGATCTGAGAAGTTGGTTAGTGGAATTTCAATATTTTTGAATTTACTGAGGTTCTTTTTGTGGCCTAGTATGTGGTCTATTCTGGAAAATGTTCCATGTGCACTTGAAAAGAATGTGTATCCTGTTGCTTTTGGGTGTAGAGTTCTGTTGATGTCTGTTAGGTCCATCTGTTCTAGTATGTTGTTCAGTGCCTCTGTGTCTTTACTTATTTTCTGTCTGGTTGATCTGTCCTTTGGAGTGAGTGGTGTGTTGAAGTCTCCTAAAATGAATGCATTTCTTTCTATTTCCTCCTTTAATTCTGTTAATATTTGTTTCACATATGCCGGCGCTCCTGTGTTGGGTGCATATATATTTATAATGGTTATATCTTCTTGTTGGACTGACCCCTTTATTATTATGTAATGTCCTTCTTTATCTCTTGCTACTTTCTTTGTTTTGAAGTCTATTTTGTCTGATACAAGTACTGCAACACCTGCTTTTTTTCTCTTTATGTTGTTTGCATGAAATATCTTTTTCCATCCCTTCACTTTTAGTCTGTGTATATCTTTGGGTTTGAGGTGAGTTCCTTGTAGGCAGCATATATATGGGTCCTGCTTTTTTATCCATTTTGTTACTCTGTGTCTTTTGATTGGTGCATTCAGTCCATTTACATTTAGGGTGATTATCGATAGATATGTACTTATTGGTGGCTTTAGATTTGTGGTTACCAAAGGTTCAAGGGTTGCTTCTTTACTATCTGACAATCTAACTTAACTTTCCTTTTAAGTTATTGTAAACACAGTCTGATGTTTCTTTATTTCTCTCCCTTCTTATTCTTCCTCCTCCTGTCTTTATATACTAGGTGTTTTATTCTTTGCCTTTAGTTAGTATTTGGATGGTCTGCTTTCTTTGCTATGATTTTATTTTCTCTGGTGTCATCTGTTTAGCCTTAGGAGTGCTTCCCTCTAGAGTAGTCCGTTTAAGATATCCTGTAGAGGTGTGTTATGAGAGGCAAACTCTCTCAGGTTTTGCTTCTCTGGAAATTGTTTAATTCCTCCGTCATATTTAAATGATAATCGTGCTGGATACAATATTCTTGGTTCGAGGCCCTTCTGTTTCATTACGTTAAATATATCATGCCATTCTCTTCTGGCCTGTAAGGTTTCTGTTGAGAAGTCTGATGATAGTCTGATGGGTTTTCCTTTGTAGGTGATCTTTTTTCTCTCTCTAGCTGCCTTTAATACTCTGTCTTTATCTTTGATCTTTGTCATTTTGATTATTATGTGTCTTGGTGTTGTCTTCCTTGGGTCCCTTGTGTTGGGAGACCTGTGGGCTTCTGTGGACTGTGAGACTACTTCCTTCCCCAGCATGGGGAAGTTTTCAGCAATTATTTCTTCAAAGACACTGTCTATCCCTTTTTCTCTCTCTTCTTCCTCTGGTACTCCTATAATGCGAATATTGTTCCATTTGGATTGGTCACACAGTTCTCTTAATATTCTTTCATTCCTAGAGATCCTTTTATCTCTCTCTGCCTCAGCTTCTCTGCATTCCTGTTCTCTGATTTCTATTCCATTAACAGTCTCTTGCATCTCATCCAGTCTGCTGCTAAGCCTGTTGATCGCTTGTCTCATTTCTGCATATTCTTTCCTCACTTCCCTCACTTTCTCCTTCAGCTCTTGCATATTTCTCTGTAGATACATCAGTATGGTATGACTTTTGTTCTGAATTCTTTTTCAGGAAGGTTGTGCATTTCCATCCCTTCAGGTTCCCTCTCTGTGTTGTCTGAGGCTGGGTAATTTTTGTTTGTACCATAGTCCTCTGTCTTTTCATGGCGATAGGAGTGGTCGCTGGTAGGTGACACATATGTCAGCTGGGCTCTTTAAGACTTTTAAAAAGAAAAAAAGGAAAAAAGAAAACAAAGAAAAAAGAGAAAGAAAATAAAGAAAAGAGAAAAAAGAAAAAAAAATACGCCCACTGGGAGTATATTCTGTGATGATGCTGTAGGTGGCGCTGTTGCTCCACTATTCCGCATCGCCATCTGCAGGGCCCTTTGTAGTTCTGGCCAGGGCGGGGACGAATGGGAGGCTGGTGAGCTCTGTGGGAACTCTCGGTGCGGCTACTTTTTCCCCAGTCGTCAGCCAAGGGGTCCGAAATTCCCCAGGACTCCCAGCCTGCTGGGCTGAGTGTGCTGGGACGATCCTGCTCCTCTGTTGGGCCCCTGTCTCTTTAAGACTGCTAAAAAAGCGCGCGCTTTTCTTTTGTCCCAGGGAGCCAGCTGCGAGGACCCAGGTGCTTCCCCGGCTGAGATCCTGCACCCTCTGTCTCTCCAATCTCCGATATACCGCGCGATGTGTGTCAGTGCTCCTGGCGCAGATCACTGGGGCTGGTTATTTCGCGGGCCTGTACTTCCACTCCCTCCCTGATCTGAATCCTCTCCTCCCGCCGGTGCGCTGGGGTGGGAGAGTGTTCGGGTCCTGCCGGGTCGCAGTTCTGTATCTTACCCGCCTCACGGGGTGCTGAGTCCTCTCAGGTGTAGATGCAGGCTGGGTGCTGTCCTGTATCTTCTGGTCTGTCTTTTAGGAATAGTTGTATTTGTTGCATTTTCATAAGTATATATGGTTTTGGGAGGAGATTTCCGCCGCCCTGCTCACACCGCCATCTTCCCGTAAGTCTGCCTCTGCTTGGAAATTTTAAAAGCGGGCTTTTTATTTTCTTAAGGGTATTTTGCTGAGTTTTTAATTTTAATAAAGTCCAACTTACAAGTTTTTCTTTATGTATCAAGTTTTGGTGATGTATCTAACACTTCACCAATCATCCTTAGGCTCCATAGATTTTTCTTTTCTGTTTTCCTTTAGAAGTTTTATAGTTTTTCATTTTACAGTTAGGTCTATGATTCATTTTGAGTTAATTTTTTGTGAAAGATGTAAAATTTGTGTCTAGATTCATTTGTTTGCATATAGACTTCCGATTGTTTGGCACTTCTGTTGAAAAAACTATTCTTTCACCATTAAATTGCCTTAGCTCCTTTGTCAAAGATTACTTATCTATATTTGTGTGGGTTTATTTTTGGACTCTATTCTGGTCATTCCAATGGGTGTGTGAGTTCTTTCACCAATACCACATCATTTTGATGACTACAGCTTTTTAGCAAGTCTTAAAAATTTGGTAGTGTGAGTCTCCCAACTTTGTTTTCTTCTTCAGTATGATGCTGGCTATTCCAAGACTTTTGCCTTCCCTTATAAACTTTAGAAACTGTCTGTTGATGTCTACAAATGGTTTGCTGGGATTTTGTTTGGGATTCCATTGAATCCATGGATAAAGTTGGGAAGAACTGACATCTAATCCATGATTATGGAATATGTCTTTGTTTACTCAGATCTTTGCTTTCAGAGTTTTTAGTCTTCCACATACAGTTCTAGTACATATTTTGTTAGATGTGTATCTAATATTTCCTTGTTTGGTGCTATTACAAATGTTATTCATTTTTTACATTTCAAATTACAGTTGTTCGTTGCTAGCACGTGGGAAAGTGGTAGGCTTTTGGGTATTAAATCTGTATCCTGCAACCTTGCTATACTCTTTTATTTGTTCTAGGAGGGGTCTATTTTGTTCATTCTTTGGGATTTTATCTACATATTTACATAGATAAGCATCTTCTCTGCAAATAAAGAAAGTCTTATATCCTCTTTTCCAATTCGTATTCCCTTTATTTTCTGCCCCTCTCTTTCCCTCTTTGCCTTCCTTCACTCCATCCTTCCTGTTTTGTTCTCCCAGCTAGGACTTCAAGAAACGTGTTGAACAGGAGTGGTGAGAGAGGATATCCTTGCCTTGTCCCTGATCTTAGAGGGAATATACCCAATTACTTGCAATTAGGTTATCTACAGGCTTTTTTTCCTAGATATTTCTCATCAAGTTGAGAAAGTTACTTGGTATTCTTAGTTTTCTGAGAGCTTTTTTTTTTTTAAATGAAAAAGCACTGAATTTTTTTTAATGTTTTTTTCTGTGTCAATCAATATAATATGATTTTTCTTCTTTAGGCTTGCATTTTAAATGTTTAACCAGCTTTGTATGCTTGAAATAAAGCTCACTTGGTTACAATGCATAATTCTTATTATATATTATTGATTTGCCAGTATTGTTGATTTGATTTGCTAATCTTTTGTCAAGGCCTTTCCCATTTATGTTCATGAGAAATATTGGTCTTTAGTTCTCTTTTCTTGTAATGTCTTTATTTAGTTTTATTATTAGAGTAATGCTGACCTTAACAAAAGAGTTATGAAGCATTCCCTCTGCTATTCTTTGGAAGAGTTTATCACCATTGGTATTATTTCTTTCTTAAATTTTCGGTAAAATTTACCAGTGAAATCCCTTAGGTGGTGTGAGATGTATGAGAACACACTGTACTATCTTTGCAACGTTGTTATAAGTCTAAAATATGAAATCAAAAGTTCATTAATATAGATTCAGAATGGCATCCCATAAAATTTACATCTCACTGTATCTCTCTCTATATCTGCTATTTGTATGTATGTATGCAGTGATGTGTAGAATGATGTTCACATATTAAAAATAATTATTGCAGGATAGAGTATTTGCATATTTTTAACCTATCTTTATTTCATTATAATGAACATGTACATTTTTATCAAAACAATGATATACTAATATGGTAAAGGGTAGATGCTAACTGCTAATTGTGAGGAATCATGTGATGAGGTGTATTAAGCTCCTAGTTTATTACTCACCATGTAATGGACTCTTAAAATGATTATTACTATCATTTTGTTGCAAGTACTTAATGTTCCGACCCTTGCTAACCTCTACAGTCAATTTTCCGTCATTTCCCAGCCCCAAACTGATGCTTGATATACCATACCAAAGACACAGAATGTGGTTATTTAGAGTTTATCAGTCCAATATGCTCGGGGTTGTAGCTCAGCTCTGCTAATGAGCCCATAGCAAGTTCTTTGATCTAAGCCTCAGTCCCTTCACTGGCAAAATGAAAATTATTAGTATTATCTGCCTTATAGGGCTATTATGAGGATCGAATGAGACTCTGTATCTAACAGAGTCCTAGCACCTAATAAGATAGCTTTCATTGCTACAACCATCATTATTACACCACCACCACCACTAAGCCTGCCATCACTGTTACCACACCTGCTACTCCTACTCGTACTGTCACCACTATGCTGTCTTCATCATCATCATTTAAGCAGGCCTCTTTTCTTAGAATAGTCATGTTTTCATATTCCCAGTCCACATTCACTTTTCCAGTGGTTCGCTGGTCAATGTTTAATGACTGATTCTGAGAAAGACAAAAACAAAACCACCCCCTGATTTATAAAGGCTGCCAATTCCCAGGCTATAAATATTGTCACTGTAGCTGATTCCAAGTTACCAATAAGATAGCATTGAATGCAAAGTTGTGAAGAGAAGCAGTACCATTATATAGTATTCCTACCATACACATTCAGAAAACCAGTGTGATAATGAGGAAGTAATGAGCTTTGAATATTTATTATCCTTGTATGTTATATAACTTATGAATTACTTCATATAATTTAATTTTTGACAAAGACTGTGTTTAACAACTGGTTTGCAAAATTCCCCCCAAATTTAATAGTCAACTCTCGTGAACCAGTACTAGTCAGACCCAATATACTGCAGGGCTAATTTTGGGTTACTAATTGATCATCACTTTACAATCTTAGCTCAGACATTACCTTCTCTACTAGTCTCTATTGACTGCCCAAATGGGACACTGAATGAAAGGATCCTTACTACAAAACTATGTATGGCTCGTAATACCTTGTGGCGTTATCAAATCTGTTGCATTTCTAGTATGTTGTTTACCTCATGTTTTCGAACTTTACATGTTGTCACAAATGTTCTTACCGTGAATTTGAGCATAGAAAAATCCAAATATCGAATTACATAATCTCACCCTGTTTAACTTAATGACAAAGAAAATACATATAGAGATAATCATTCATAACTTTCCATAGACCTGATACTTTCTAAATGAGAAAAAAAATAAACTCATTGCATATATGCACATCAAAATCCTAGTGATTTTGAGTGGAGTAAAGTAACTAATGGGAATAAATCCTTTAAACTGTTAAAGAGACGGAGGCATTTGTGAAGAATGCTAGATTCTGCACTGGCCAGAGGTGGTAACTTCAGCTGAAAATTCATGAGGTTGCTTTGGTTTGATTTTTTTTTTTCTGTAGCTTTGTAAGAGCTCCTGTTCTAGCCCTTTTAATAATTAATGTAGAGAGGAGCTTTTATTTGTGAGCAAGAATATTTGTTCACTGCCCTGAGGGCAAAGATATAAAACACTGGGTGTTTTAAAGATTTGGTTAAAAAAAATTTTCACTACATTTATCTTTCATGCACTGTTTTAGTTTATTAATTAACAGAGTTAGTATAGCACATGATCATGTAAGCTGTTCACTGACTTCCTTTGAATTTTGCAAATAAATTTCAAAAATATCTAAATGTCAAAGAGCAATTTTAATGTGAATTTATACCTTTATCCATTTGACAATCAAAAAGCTTAACAATATGTAGGTTTCAAGATGTCCTTGTCAGATTGTAGAATATTATAGATCAACATATTAAAAGTTGACAAATTTCATGAGTAATTTTACATGCTCACTGTTATCAAAAATAATAATGAATGTCAGTACCTTGTATATTTTACTTTGTATCATATACCTGCTTCTACTATGGAAAACAGATACACATAGCTTAATTTGGTTTTCTTACTTATTAGAAACGAATTAATCAGAAATGCCCCAGCCTAGACACTAATCACAATTGGCCCAAAGTTTATGGTCATGTTTCTCCTCTGCTTCAAGAGTTCCCATCCAAGATCAAGCCTATTCATTTTTCTCATTCACATTCTTATCAAGCTCTCATTTCTTTCTTCAAACTTAAATATGTCTACAAGGCTCAATTTCAGATACAGAAATTCCCTTCAGAGGCCAACTCTAGGATCGACAGCACATGTCCAAGCTTGCAGTCTCCATTCCAGTATATGTTAACCATAGGTTTTTCACGAATACCTTTTGGAAATTTTCAAGTTTTCTCCTCCTTAAGTCAACTACAGTAATGACTCTTAATGTTGATTAAATGCATTCAGACAGATTTTGATGAATTTGAACGCTATTTTTACTGAAAATATTGTTATTGGATTTTATGAAGTCCGCTTCATGAACCAAGTAGTCACATACCTTTATAACACAATGTACCTTCAAAGAACTTGGCACAGCTTGTATGTATGTAAATTATTTTTTTGGAATCATTTAATTCATGTATGCATACTCCAGCAGGCCAACAATTACACGAGGAGATAGGCTATTGTTTTTAAAACTCACTACTATATCTCCAGTGCATCAGTTGCAGTGCCTGGATTCTAGCAGTCATTTGATAAATACATGTTGAATCAGTGAATGCATCTGTTGTATTGCTGGGCTTAGAAACCGGGATATGTTACACATCCTTGGGAATTTTGACCACCCTTCCCCCATATTTTTTGGTGTCTGATCTTTCAGTCACTATCATCTTTATCTCAATACTTCTCACCTAGTTATTATGATGTATGTTAAGTTCATCTGAATTTCCCACCTTGCAAGGCAGAAAATGTTTTCCAGACAAGATTTTAAGAGTCTTACAGAAAGAATGTAAATACATGCCTTTGTCCTACTTTTTCTTTAAGTGCTATTTTAGACAGATTTCTTAATTATATACTCTCAAAATGTTATGCATTTCATTTCTTCCTGAGAAATTTTCCAGCAATAAACTGAAGAGATTACTTTGGCTGCCTCTGTAACATATAATTAAGAGTTAATAAATTAGATGTTGTGCTAAGTAGATTACAATTAAAAAGGACTTACGTAGAATGTGACTGTTTGTTTTATAATGGGATAATTAGGCATATTCCTTTTTTTTCATAATAATGCTAATGTAAACCCTGGAGATTTGTACTTAAAATTTTCAAATTTTATTTTGGTACTCCTGAATTTAAGGTCATGTGATTGAAATTGCCTTAGACAAAATTCAGAATTTTAGTTTGTGGGAAACATACTTTCTTAGATAATGGGCTATAATAAAACTTTACGTTTAATGTCTCTGTAAGTTTTTATAAAATTTGAAAATATTTGACTTTCTAGTTTGGTAGGCTAGCACTTTTTTAGGCTAGCATGTTGGTAAGAAGGACTTTACAACTATATTAGTTGAGAATCTATGTAGCAGTTACCAACAGAATGGAAAAAGATTCTCAGTCATGTTGTACAATGTCTTCTGAGAGAGAGTCTTTGAGCTCTGTAAATGTACTCTAATTGTAGAGAAGTGCTAAACTTAGTTTTGGTATACAGCACACAAATATGAGTTCTTTTCCTGCTGACTTTGAGGAATCAACATCCTCAAATAGTGACAAATTCGTTTTATCTTGAAAAAATATGGCAAAACATTACAATCTTGCTTTTCAACTGTCAAAGGATAGACTGCTTTATTTTTCTTGATGAAAATTATGTCTGATTCTACTGTTTGATAGATGATTAATTTTGAAAAACGGTTTGACTGCCTTCAAAAAATAAGGAATGGGCCATTAAAGTAGTCCTGAGAAGATAAACCAGCCTGGTGTTTGAGAACTTCTGGGATAGGCCAGGTTGGGAATAACAAATAAAGTGCATATTACACACCAACTCCAACTGAATATTGGTGGGTAGCTTCCTGGCTCACAGCACTGAGGCCTTTGAAGCTATGTCAGATTATCTTTATCTGCCATTGGTAAATAAAAAGGTGAGGGCCCTCCAAAGTACAAAAAAAAAATAAAGACAGAAAGAAACAAAGGTCCCCATTTCCCTTGAGAATAGGTGAAGTAAAAGCAACAATGAGACTCCTTCCTAATCAGCATCTTGAGTAGCAGGCCCCAGAATCTCCTCTACGTACTCTTATAGACACTGAACTTGGACAGTTCACTCCTCTATTGAAACGTGGCCATATATTTGCTTAGACGAGTCGTCCTCCAACGCGACTCCACATTATAATCACCTAGGGAGCTTTAATAAACCACTGATGCCCGGGTTCCATTCCAGATTAAATAAGTCATCATCTCTGAGACCAAGGTTCCGGTATTGGTATTAAAAAAAAAAAAAAAAACTCCCCAAGGTTCAGCCAGGATTGAGAATTGCTGGAAATTTCATGTAATGACAAAACCGGATGGTGATAGCACATCTATGCTTTCTTCTCGCCCAGGTCCCCATTAGAATGTAGAAAAGTGTTTAAAGGATGATAATAATGACGACGATGATGAATGATGTTAGTATCCCAGTTCTGGAAAGGAAGTGACATCAGAGGTCCAGGAATGATAAGATATTTTGTAAGACAGAAACAGATGGAATTAATTGGCAATGAAATCTAACAGAGGAAACTACAGTGCAGGATACCCGAAAGCTGTAAGCCCAGATTTAATTAATACAAAAATAAAAGGAATAAATTCTTAACAAATGGGGTAGCTTGTCCTTCCCAGTTTGTTTATTACATAAAAGCACTGTGAGCAGAGACTTGAAGAAAAGAGCGGAATGACAACTATTACCAGAACTCTACTAAACACACAGGAAGGGGGAAGGGAAGGGAGCAGATTCGGGATGTAGAGAAAGGCACTTTTTCTTAGTAGTAAAACTGATAAACTTTTTCACACACAGTGTGAAGTACTCCTATGTCAAATATCGGACACGTTGTTTCTCCCTCTAAATAGGGAGACCCCCTCTCCGCATATCCTCTTCACTTACTCATAAGAAGAAGGAATCCCTTCAACAAAAGAAGAGACATTTGGAGAAACAGACCCATACAATTTCCAGAATTGCACTTAAAAATGTACAGGCATACCTTGGAGATAGTGCAGGTTCAATCCCACGTTCATAAAGCAAATATTGCAATAAAGCAACTCAAATGATGTTTTGGTTTCTCGGTGCACATAAAAGTTGTGTTTACCTATACTGTAGTCTATTAAGTGTGCAATATTGCATTATGTCTAAGAAAACCAATGTACATGCCTTAATTTAAAAACTTTTGCTAAAAAATGTTAACCAACACCTGAGCTCTCAGTGAGCAGTAATCTTTTTGAGGGCGGAGGATCTTGCCTCAGCCTTGATGGCTGCTGACTAATCAGGACGGTTGGTGAAGGCTGGGGTGGCTGTGGAAATTTCTTAAAATAGACAGCAATGACGTTGCCACATCAATTGACTCTTCCTTTCACGAATGATTTCTCTGTAGCATGGGATGCTATTTGTTAGCATTTTACCCACAGTAGAACTTCTTTCAGAATTGGAGTCAATCCTCTGCAGCCCTGCTGCTGCTTTACCAAGTTTATGTCATGTTATAAATCCTTTGTTGTCATTTCAACAGTCTTTACAACATCTTCACCGGGAATAGATTCCATTTCAAGAAACCGATTTCTTGGTTCATCCATAAGAAGCAACTCCTCATCCATTCAAATCAAACTTATCATGAGATTGCAGCAATTCAGCCACATGTTCAGGCTCCACTTCTAATCCCACTTCACTTGGTATTTTTACCACATCTGCAGTGACTTCCTCCACCGAAGGCTTGAACCTCTTAAAATCATCCATGAGGGTTGGAATCAATTTCTTCCAAATTCCTGGTCATGGTGTTATTCTGACCTCTTCCCAGGAGTCAAAAATGTTCTTAATGGCATCAAGAGTGCTGAGTCCTTCCCAGAGGGCTCTCAATTTCTTTGCCCAGATCCATCAGAAGAATCATTGTCTATGGTACATATAGACCCATAAACTGTATTTCTCCAATAATAAGAGTTAAATGTCAAAATGGCTCCTTGATCCACATACTGCAGAATGGATGTTGTGTTAGCAGGCATGAGAACAACTTTTATCTCATTATACATATCCATCAGAACTCGTGGGTGGGCAGGTGCATTGTCAATGAGCAGTAATATTTTGAAAGGAATCTTTCTTCCTGAACAGCAGGTCTCTACAGTGGGCTTAAAATATTCAGTAAACCAGGTTGTAAGAAGCGTGTTATCATCCGGACTTTGTTGTTCCATTTACAGAGCATAGGCAGAGTAGATTTAGTATAATTCTTAAGGGTCCTAAGATTTTCAGAATGGTAAATGAGCACTGACTTCAACTGAAAGTCACCAGCTGCATTAGCCCCTGACAAGAGAGTCAGCATGTCCTTTGCAGCTTTGAAGCCATGCATTGACTTCTCTGCTCTAGCTATGAAAGTCCTAGATGGCATCTTCTTATAATAGAAGGCCATTTTGTCTACATCGAAAAACTGTTGTTTAGTGTTAACCTTAATTAATTATCCTAGCTCTTCTGGATGGCTGGCTCCAGCTTCTACATCAGCACTTGCTGCTTTACCATAAACTTTGACTTCATAGAGATGGTTTCTTTCCTTAAAAATTCATGAACCAATCTCTGCTAGATTCCAGCTTTTCTTCGGCAGCTGTCTCACTTCATAGAATTGAAGAGAGGCAGGGTTTTGCTATGGATTAGGCTTTGGCTTAAGGGAATGTTGAGGCTGGTTTCATCTTCCATCCAGACCACTAAAACGTCTCCATCTCAGCAACAAAGATGTTTTGCTTTCTTATCATTCGTGTGTTCACTGGAATAGGGCTTTTAATTTCTTTGAAGAACTTTTCCTTCGCTTTTACAACTTGGCTGCTTGGCACAGAAGCCTATCTTTTGGGCTATCCTGGTTTGTGACATGCTAAACATAATCATTTCTAGCTTTTGATTTAAAGTAAGAGACACTCAACTCTTTCTTTCACTTGAAAAATCAGGTGTCATTGTGTCATTGTAGGGTTATTAACCAGCCTAATTTCAATATTGTTGTGTCTCAAAGAATAGGGCAGCCAAGGAGAGGGAGAGAAAGGGATGAATGGCCAGCTGATGGATGGAGCAGTAGGAACACACACATTTATTTATGAGTTTGCTCTCTCAGATGGGCATGGTTCATGGTATCCCAAATAATTACAATAGTAATACCAAAGATTACTGATCACAGATCACCATAACCAAACTAATAATTTAAAAAATTTAAATATTGTGGGAATTACCAAAATGTGACACAGAGACTCAAAGTGAGCAAATGTGTTGGAAAAATGGCACCAATAGTCTTGTTCCATGCAGGGTTGTCATAAACCTTCAAATTGTTTTTTAAAAATGCAATTATCTGCAAAATAAAGTCAAGCACAGGGAAATTAGGTATGCCTGCCATCCTTCACTTATGTTTTTAAAGGTCAATGAAGGATAACCATACTTGTTAGAAATTCATCTTTTTCAGAAACTGGAAGCCTTACCCTACAGAATGATTTGTTGGAAGGGTTTTGCTAGTTCCCAGAATCAACGGGAAGTGTGGAGAGCCAGGCTCAGAGAACAGGCAAGAACTTCAGCATGCTGTGCAGCAGGAACATCTGTGTAGGCAGGATGCTGCCAGTAGGGCCACATCCACTCAACATGTACCACCTTGCCACCAGATTCAATTCCCTGATGGTGATACAAATATCACACACGATGAACAAGCGGGGGTAAAATTTTCTCCACCCACCCACAATGTTCTACTGAGGGTAAGTGCATCCTCTTTCCTGTTTTGAGATTTCCCGAAGGGTCAAAAATATTTTAAGGCAGAGAAGCCTAAAATTGAACAATGATCACAATCAAAACCAAAACCTATAAATGAGAAGACGAAAACAGATCATACAGAATAACTGACCTCAGATGGGAAAAAATAAATAATTTAGGGAAAAGAGAACCTTCAAATCTTTCCAGTTAATATATTTATAGAAATTTGATAAAATTCATCCATAATGTAAGAAAACACTACTATGAATAAGGAAAAATACAGAAGAGTGTTTCCCTGAAGATCAGAGAAGAAATAATACCTGAATTTTAAAAAATGACTCAATTAATAAACATAATGGGCTAACTAAATAGTAGAGTGAATATATCTTATGACCAAGTCCATGATATGGAAAATGAAAGAGATCTCCCAGAATTTGTAGTGCAAATAAAAACTTATTGAAAATTAAGGAAAATTTAAGAGACTCTGAGATTAGAGCCAGGGATATAAAAGACATCTAAGCAAAGTTCTAGAAGGAGAATACAGAGAATAAAATAAATAAGATTTTTAAAAAATCAAAGAACAATTCCTAATGTGTAATAAACATAATCTTTGGATTGAAAGAACTCACCTAAAGTATTGTAGAATTGATGATAAAACTACCTATACCTCATCAATTCCTGATGACATTAGAACATGAGGGAAATTGAGAAATTTCTAAGATTATCCAGAAAAGGTAAATAGATTTCTAACAATAAAAAGAGAATCAGAGGATCAATTTTCCCACAAGTAATGCACTGAAGAAAAATCTTCAAAATTTGAGCCCAGATTTTCAATTAAGTGTAGAGGTACACCAAAAACAATATTGAAAATATAAAATTTTAACCACTAAAATACCTATATGAAAAATACTACTTTAGGAAGCACTCTAACAAAGTCAAGAAGGATCAAAGAGGATGGCATAAAGTATAAGAAATGGTAACAGCTAAGCAAGACCCAGCAAAATGTAGGAAACTAAAATGTAAGTGTAGAGAATACATCATTCCATAACACTGAGAAGACTGTTCTTTAAGTGGGGAAAGAAGATGTCATAAGCCACTCCCATCTTGTGTGATCTCCAGTGACTTGTCTTCCAGGTCACTGATTTTTTCCTTAACTGTGTCAACTGATGAGTATGCTGAATGGGTTCTTCATTTCTGTTTTTTATTTCTAGCATTTCCATATGATTCTTATAGTGTCCATCTTTCTGCTCAAACTACTTATTTGAATTTGCATATTGTCTACTATTAGATCTTCAATTCAAGCCATTAACATATTAATTATAGTTATTTTGAATCCCTATCTGAAAGTTCCAACATCTGTGTCATACCTGAGTTTGACTCTGATGCTTGCTTTTTTCTCTTCAAAGTGGTCCCCACCTTTCTTTTTATATGCTTTGTGATTTTTTTTTAACTGATTATCTTCTGTAAGACAATACATACTTAGGTAAACAGAGTTTATGCTTTGGAAATGAGCACACTTTTCCTTCTATTAGGGTCAGTGGCTCTCAATCTGGGATGATTTTGCCCCCAATGAAACATTTGAAAATGTCTGGAGATATTTCTAATTGTCACAGCTGATGCGCAGGGTTGGGGGTGGGGGTGGGGAGGGTGCTATTCGCATCTAGTACTGATAAACATCCTATAATAGGTAAGACAACACCCAAACGAAGAATTGTCTAGTTCAAAGCACTACAAGAGCTGGGGTTAGGAAACCCTCACTGAGATTGAAAATTTTCATCGTCCAGACACAGAAAAATGTATTTGGAGGACCAGCACCCAAAATAGACAGTGATAAGGTCTGGGGATTGTCTGTCTGGGTCCTGGTTCCAGAATGAAACTACAACAGATCCAAGTACCTTGATCAACAATTCAGTATTTAGTACGTCCTGTTTTCTAAAAAAAAAAAATCAATTTGAAATAATTATAATGCATTAGCCAGAGAGGGAGGTAGAGAGAAGGCCTAGGGTAGATCAAATACTATCTACATTTTAATAGAGATCCATGATCATGAAGGTAACTACTCTAAAGATTTCCTTTAAGTGTGTGGCTTCTTGTCAAGTTTACATTTGCAATTTAATTTGACTATTTTGGACTGATTAAGTCCTTTAAAGAATTTCCTCTGCTATATCAGAAACACCTGGCACTACGGGGAAAAAAAAAAAGACTTCTACACAGCCACCTTTTGAAAATCTAGATTCTGAACTGCCAGACCTCACTCATTGTAAAGCAACTCATTTTTCTTGGCTCAC
Organism: Phataginus tricuspis; assembly: GCA_029783875.1. Lineage (NCBI taxonomy): Eukaryota > Metazoa > Chordata > Mammalia > Pholidota > Manidae > Phataginus > Phataginus tricuspis. Next base: position 6,714,393 of record JAQQAC010020790.1, on the reverse strand, counting down.
TGATAGGAGGTCTGAATGCTCAGTTTCCAGTTACATTCCCCCCTCCCTTCTTCAGTAATATCCCTACTCAAGCTGTCTGAGTGATGTGACCCTTGGTCCTCACCCCGCCAACAAGTCAGCATTTCTATGAAACATCAACTGGAAAAAAACAAACAAACTCTTGGAGTATGAACTGTTGCTAGATGCTTTTCTTCCTTAAGAAATCCTCATGGGCAGCATCCCCATTATATGGAGTCTGCCCTTTTTTTTTGGGAACCAGGCAGTTTTCCAAATGGTAACTACTTAGAGAGGGAAGGAAGGTAATGAGTATTTAATGATCATCTGCTCTCTAGCTGGCTCTCTACTAGGTGTCATATATAGAATATCTCACTCAGTCCTGACCATAACTCTGGAAGTTAGAGGAGGATACTCCCGTTTTATATATTTATAGAATTGAGGTCCTAAGGGATTTAATACCTTATCCAAACTTAGCCAGGAGCAAATGAGCTGGGATTTAAACACAACACACAGGCTCTTTAAAAGACTTTCTTGTTGTTTTAGGAAGATGAGCGGAATCTCTTCTAGTTTTAGATTTGGGATAAGGTGACTTTTGGAAGAAAGACACGGAAATTAAGGGAGCATGTAAGCAGGGCTTTATAAAAGGAAGGGGCTTGTTTGTTTGCCTAGAACGGAGCATAAGGACAATGTCTAGGTTACAGTCTTTTGCTTGGTACTACGGCCCAGAGAACGCATAATATAGACTTAGAAGATTAGTTTAGTTGCAATGGGCCTGAATATGACTTGTATCACAGTATCGAGGGCAGTTAAGCTCGATTGGTCCATAGCTGTCATCTAACCCAGCCTTTCTCATTTTGCAGATGAGGAGATTGAAATCCAGAAACAGAAAAGGAAAGAATTGTTGAAAGTTTGCATACAGTGTCAGAAACAATTAGCTACTTTATAGGACAAGTACTTCGAGATAAATATAAGATTAAAATTCAAGTATGTACCTAGATTCTTGATTTTTTTCCCTTCATCTTAAACACTGCTTCATAAAATCGTATGTTAATATTAACACCTTATATTGGCATAAAAATACACATTTTGAGATTGCTTTCACATAGTTTACATCATGTGAACCTCACAATCACCACTGATTTTAGACATGGCAAGTATTTTTATGCTTGTTGTTGGAAATACTAACCATCCCTGTAGTTAAACGTCTTGCTAAAGTAGCAAGAGTACGACTAGTACTCAGATGTTCGGGGTTCTAATTTAGTAAATTCCAAATACGACATCCTCAGCTTTATTCTCCTCAGTGTCAGCAGTGCAGGAGGTGGAAAAGAAGCACTAGCTGAAGACCTGGCCCAATTGTGCCACTAACTGTCTGTCTAACAAATATTCTTCTTTAATATTTCCTTATCTGCAAAAGGATGGAATTGGATTAAATGGTTTCTTTCATTCTGTCTTAATATTATCTGTACTAATATTCAGTCATGGGACTTCAAGAATACATTAAAAACCAGAATTAAATGAAGTAAAACACTTCCTTTATTTCCCAAATGTTTATGCCCTTCCAATTAGCATACAGTTAAAAACAAAAATTGCTTGTGCTCAGATTTAACATGAGAAGAGCATGCAAATACACTTGCCGTTTTGTTTAATGTTCTGTTATTTTATCTGGATTACATTATGGCTCCTTCCTACCTGAAGGTCGTTGAGGCTTCAACAGAAACTGGTAAGAACAAAGTTTGCCCCTACAGCTCAGCAACAATAAAACCCAATTTTAAAAATGGGCAGAGGATTGAAATAGATATTTCTCCAGATATGATCAACACATGGCCAACAAGCACATGAAAACATCAACATCACTAATCATTAGGGAAATACAAATCAAAACTACAATGAGATATCACCGAAAACCCATTAGGGTGGCTATTATTTAAAAAACAACAACAGGAAATAACCAATGTGGGTCAGGATATGGATAAATAGGAACCCATGTGCATTGTTGGTAGGAATGTAAGATGGTTTGAAAAGCTACTATAGAAAACAGTATGGTGGTTCTTCAAAAATTAAAAATACAATCACCATATGACCTAGCAATTCCCTTTAGGTATATACACAGAAGAATTGAAAGCAATGTCTCAAAGAAATATGTGTACGACCATATTCATAGCGGCATTATTCACAATAAGCAGAAGATGGAAGCAACCAAGTATCCATCAATAGATAAATGGATAAGCAAAATGTGGTAAATACACACCATGGGATATTAGCCTTAAAAAGGAAGGAAATGTTGACACATGTTGTAGCATGAATAAACCTTCAGGATATTATGCACAGTAAAATAGGTCAGTCACACACACACACAAGTACTATCTGATTCCACCTATCTGAGGGACCTAGACAAATATATAGAAAGTTAAATGGTAGACAAATATATAGAAAGAAAGGAGCTGGGGGGAGGGGGAAATGAGGAATTGTTTTTTAATGGGTATAAAATCTTAGTTTTGCAAAATGAAAAAGTTCTGGAGATTGGTTGCACAAGAGTGTGAATATACTTAACACTACTGAACTGTATACTTAGGAAAAGGTAAGATGGTAAACATTATGTGTATTTTAGCACAATTATATAAAAAAAGAAGATGGTTATGCAATCTTTTCCAACTATATGTAATCTAGATATAAAATATTGACATGTAAATCTATCAATATATAAAATATAAAACACATAAATTTATATATATGTTAGAGTGGGCAGTTAGACATAAGCAGGAGAAAGGAGCCAGCCCATCATCTAGAAAGACTCCTTCCTAGCCAAACCCTAAGCCCTCCTTACTTCCCAGTTCCACAGTCAAGGATGTCTGTCTTATCAGGAGGCCCAGAGAGTCAAGGACACCTAGACTGTCAAGAAGCCCAAGACTATAGGGGCTTCCTTGATTACAGGGCATGTACAAGGTCCAAAGACCTTGTCTGAAAGTAACCCCACCTCATTAAAATAACATCTAAATCTAATTAGCATTGTGTTTTTGGCCCCCTTGTGGGCTTTGCTAAGGTACTTAGGGTAAGGTGCCTGTGCACTGAGGTGAAGGTTATATAACCCAGAGCTGCCAACCAGCCTGTCAATCAAATAACATAAGATGCAGGGCAGGACTTCCTGATATCCTAAAGAAAAAAATAAAAGCCAAGCTAACCCTAATAGCGGGCTGCCTCTTGCTTCCAGACAGCCCACTCTCCTGTCTTGAGAATGTACTTTTTGCTGCAACCCAGTAAAGTCCTTGCATTTTTTTTTTTTGTATCTGATCTCGACTTCTTTCAAGGAGGCAAGAATTGGGGAAACACATGCATTCCACTGGTGTATGTACATACGTACACACACACACACACACACACACACACACGCACACACACAATATTTAAAAAGCCCACTTTTCTGTGATGCTAGAAGCATGGTTGGTTCTTAAGGGGAAATGTACCATACATTCCTATGAGTCCTCTAAATTTTGAGATTGAGCACAAATTAGAAATGCCTTTATCAATCAAAATTCCATTACAATTTAACTAATGACTTTTAGTACTCTTATATTTAAAAGAAGTTTGTTAGTTTTCACTTCCACGCTTATCCACAAATTCAATTTTCATCCTGATATCTCAAAGAAAAAGATTAACAAGTGAATTGTAGGCCCTCCATCAGCAGGAAATATTGACATAGGAGGAAATAGAAAGGCTTTGAAATCAGACAGACTGCATTAAGTCATCTTTCTGCCACTCCCTAACTTTTCAAACTTGGGAAGTCACTTAATCTAAGACTAAGTTTACTTACTGGTAAAATGAAGGTGATATCATGACCTGATAGGGTTGTTGTGAGAATTACATAAAATGGCATCTGCAATGAGATTTTTATCATAGCATTGAGAACAGAGTATGTATTTGATAAATAATTGCAATTATTAATATTAAGGCATGTCAATCAAGATGTTGATGCTCAAAAAATGATATTAAATTCCCTTTGATTTCAGATATGGGTAAGAATCTCTACCATCTTGATATATTTGCTAAATAGGCTTGCAGCCCTGAAGGGATGAACTGGATAGACTAAGCTAGGTAAGAAATTCTAAGTGGCTTTGTCACGAGGGAAATAATGATATCTAGCTTTAAGACCCATTGAGCAGGCGCTCAGTAATGAAGTAATGGACAATACTAATAATAGCAGATGGCAATCATAGTGTAAAACGTAGCTCTTATTAGAGCAGTTTAGATTTTCAATTCCATTTCACAGAATTTCAGGCTCCAAATTCTGATGGACTCCTTTGTGAATCTTCGGTTTACTGTAGTCCTTGATCTTTAACATTTATTGACTGGCATAGATACTTGGGTTATAAAATAAATAATACAAAACAATACAAAATTCATGCACCACTGAAAGCTCTGGTATCAAAACTGTCAAATATTATCTAGGTTATTAATTTAAGAGAGAGGTAGAAACTCTAATAATGTATGTAGAACATATAATAAAAATTTGGAAAAGAGGAATTCTGAAACATAGAGGCTACTTAAAAACTCCATTTATTGGGTCAGAAGCAGAAGAATCATTATTGCAACAAAAGGCATCATTCCAAAAGAAAAAAGTCCTTCATTGAAATATCTAAATGCTAAGGGAAGTGCTGACATCTTCCTTTTTAAGAGTAAGATTAGTTATTTATCTGTTTTGATGTAGGACAATTCTTTCCAGAAGTAAAGACAGAATGAATGACCTCATAGTTTTTGCCAACTCTGTGTTCTATAATTCTAACAAAGGCATTGCAGACACTTGGCCAATAGAGCTCTCTAAATTCATGAATCTTTTAAACACAGGTAAGTTTTTAGGCAATAATATAGACATGGTTGAAAGCCTTAGGCCTTATGTACTCAAGAGAAAATTGTGTCCCATGAATTTTTAATAAGCTAAACAGTGCTATTTCCATGAAGAAATAAGGTATGCTAAATAAGAGTGACAGGAATTCCAAGGAGAAGGAATGAAAAAAGACAGTGTTTGGCACCTTCATCTTTCAATGGAGCTGGGGGAAAAGTTGTAGAAGTTTACAATAACAGTACCAGATTTTAGTACATTGAAACTGGGAACCTTCTGATTTGCAGGGAGGGGGGGATTTGCATAAATTTACATAATCTGGAAGTTCTATTTGCAAATATTTAAAGTAGGTTTAATTAATTAATATAAATTCTTTCTGTTCTATCTCATTCCAATATTCAGGTTAGAGTACCTGAAATAAAGATTATACTTGATAGAGAGAAAATAAAGATTATTTCCTCTTCTCTATTCTCCATCTCGACCCTACCCCATTCTCCTCTACCATCCACTCCTTCCTTCTGGTGTGATTCTTATCCATATTATCTTATTCTTTCAAAGCCATTCTCAGAGCCACTTCTGATATTGTTCTAAATAGGAAAAAGCAAAACCAAAACTTTTCTCTCAATTTAAATGTGTTATAAAATATTTGAGAAAGAGAAAAAGAGAGAGAGAAAGAGAGAGGCATAGCACTCCCTTACAAAATCAAATGTCTACCAAACACCTGAAGCTGCTTAGAGAGGGCAAGTGGGGGCACACACAAAGCTGCAGAGATGGATTTATTACGTGGATGTGCCAATAATCATGCACACATTAACAACTGGAAACTTGGGGGAGAAGGAGTGGTTGCAGCTAGCTGCCTCACCTTAATGGAGACAAACTAGCAAAACGAATTGATACCGATCGGCCTTCTCTGAAAAAGACTGCGTTTAGTTAGGGTCTGAGAGGCGGTTTGGGTAGGAAGCAAGACCACCTAGAAGACCATCACTGGCACATCCTCGCAGGATAAAGCTTTGCCAGGGAGACACACTTATCAGGACTGAGAAAGAAGTGGAATATCTTCCATCAAAAGCTGTTGATAGAGCTTGAGGTACCTGAGGTCCTTTTTGAAGGCTTTGTCTCAAAAAACTGAAATATTGCTGGAGCCAAAGGAAGTATAGCCACTCATTCTCAAAAATAGTTCAAGATGAGTCCCCTTCAGGGTTAAGAAATGAACCTAGGGTGCTGTCAAGTTATGATTTATTCCATCACAAATTTCTTGAGAGAAGTACACAGATTTGAACTAGATGTTGTAATTATTTCTTTTTTTCTTTTAGAGAAGTCACAATTTGTATTGTTTTTTCCAGGTTTATTGAGGTATAATTGACAGATGAAATTTAAAAATATGTAAAGTATACATTGTGATGAATTGATATACATATCCATTGCGAAAGGGGTCTTCCTAGCTAGGTAATGAACATATCCATCACCACACATTTTTGTCTTTTTGTATGAAAGAACATTTAATTTCTAGCCTCTCAGCAAATGTCAATTAGACCATACAGTGTTGAATTATTCCTTATTATACTAGAGGGATTCAAACATGAATCATTACCACTTTGTTATTATTCTGATAGAAAATTATTTTTACTGGGGGAGAAACGGCCAGCTAAGAGTAGGCACCATTCTGATTCGCCCAGGACTGAAGGATTTCCCAGAATGCAAGACTTTCAGTTCTCAAACCAGGATAGTCTTGGGCAAACCAGGATGGTTGGTCACTCCACCACCTAATCGAAGAATAAAAACCGAAGTACCTGATATCTTGATTCTTCATTTGACACTTATTGAATAGCTATAAATTTAAATGTCCCACGGGATACATGGTTATGCAAATTGGCTCTTACAAGTGAACTGAAAGGTGGGCAACACCGAGGCACCTACAGATGGCCCATTCAGATACCTAAGGACGTTAAAATTCAGATTTAAGAAAAGGCTGGGGGGCCGAGCAAAAGTGTTGCACATTGTGTTCCTCCACTCTACTACGCTTACCTAACTGCATCAGACACCATTCTAGAGGCTCAGGATTCAAAGATAAAGTGAATCCTAACATACTTTGCCCTTAAGGCTTTTAGAGTCTGGTGGGAAATAAGGAGACACTAGAATGTAAGAGAACACATTTACTGGTGAAAAACACCTGAATTTCAGGCAAGAACTTACCTCTACAAGTCAGGAGTCTTATAGTCTAGTCTAAATATGTGTATTAATTAGTTGTATGGCTTTACTTAAATCATTTATTTTCCTGGGTCTTAATTTCCAAAATTCTGAGTTGGAATGGTTGATATAGAGGTTCCTCAAGTCTCTTTAAATTTTCACGGATCCTGGCACCTCAAATAGGGTTTTAAGGAGTAAGGCTTGCCAATAAAATTTATCATGAAGGATAATCACTATATAGTCTCAGGTCATATTAATGGCAGATGATTTTGGGGGGCAATTTAAAAAATCCAGTTCTGTGAAGAAGAAAAGTGAGAAATCATCTCTGGAAATAAGTGATAGGATTTCAGTGGCGGGCTGGAGTCTGTGTCTCTTTATTCTATATGTCTCTTCCCAACTCCATGTTCAACACTCAGTGTTTATCCTATTACTCCCTCTTAATTCTTTAAAATATATGTGACTATTAAAAGAAAATGATGAGATTGAATCATAGGATTTATAACATACATAGTAGAATACATATGGCATACAATGTGACAGGGGTTAAATCAAACTATGTAGTTGCAAGATGTCCACATTTTTACATGAAGCAGAACAATAACTCTTTGTAAAGTGCAAGAAGTTTAGGGATGTGTATTGTAATATACATAGCAGCCACTAAAAAAAAATTCAAAAATGTATAACTCAAAAGTTAATGGGTAAATTACAAATGGAATTTTAAAAAATGTTCAGTTGATCCACAAAAGGCAGGCAAAGGAAGAGCAGGGAGACAAAAAATGGAGTTGACAAATTGGAAAAAATATGGTGAAATTGTGTACCTTAAGCCAACAAAATAAAAAATTACATTAAATATTAATGGTCTAAAGACTCCAGTTAAAAGGTGGAAATTGGGCTAAAAGAAAAAAAAAAAGCAAGACCCAACTGTATTATAATAAAAAAGAAATGCACTTTGACTGTAAAACACGCATAGCTTTAAAGTTATGTATGGAAAAATATACAGCATGTAAACAATAAGAATAAAAATCTTGGAGTGGGTATATTAATATCAGATGAAGAACACATCGAAGAGTATTAAGAGATATAAATAAGGACAGTTCTAAATGAAGAGTCAATTCATTAGGAAGGTCTAATAATCTTAAATATATATGAGGCAATAATAGAGCTTAAAATGATATGGAATAAAAAAATGAAAGAGTTACAAATAGATATACACCATTTCTCAATCATTTGGAGATTTTAGTATCTTTCTCAACAATGAATAGGCCAGTTAGATTAAAAAATTAGTAAAGGTATAAAAAATCTGATCAACATTACTAACCCCTTGACCTTGTTGGTATTTGTAAAAATGAGGGGGAAATCCGTGCTCTCTTTATTTGGCTATTTATATTATAAATAATCATCACAGGCTTTTAAAGTTGTTTCTCCCGAAAACTATTCAACAGATGTCAGTCTTTGCATGAAAAAAGTATACTTTTCTTCTTCTTCATTTGTTGTTTCATGGAAAGAAGACAGAATTCCTCAGATTTGAATTATTTGGGTTCTTCCTCATCCTGTCCCCCCATTTACCCAACAAAGGGGTTTTAAAAAATATTTGCATTATACTAATATTTTCTCATGAGGTCACTGCATGCACACATGTATACACACATATACAAACTATTTTATTTGAAGAAATATCCGAAAAGATTTCTTCTCTTAATAAGTTCATATGTATGCATGTATGTTTGAGAGGGAGGGAAAGAATGCCACGCCATCCTAGAGTGTCTGTGATCTACACTGGGCTCTGGTGTTGCTCTCTTAACTAGCAACGCTTTGGCTCACCCAGAGGATAACCATTAACCGCTCTAACAACAAAAACAATCTTTTTTCTGACTATTTAGTAGCACACGTGAACCATGTCTACTGGTTTTATTCTCCATGTCTACTGCCGTTACTGGGTAACTAAGGTTATAGATGAAATTGAAGATCAATCTGTTACTACATAATTGGGATTTGATCCCATCAAGGCTATGTCCTAAAACTAAGCCATATTTGAGTCACATGTAAAGGGCATATCATTTAAATATATAGGAGCTTTATATTATTATTAATTGAGAAGACAACAAAACAGAAATAAGGTGGCTCTCTTGCAAAACTAAAGCAACAAATAAAAAACCCTAACCTTAGGGTCACAGATTTTTTTAAAGTCAGATATATCATATCGTTTATGGCTAATTTTGTCATGCAGGATAAATAAATCCCAGAACCTGGCCTTGGTTGTAACAAAGCAGTTGCAAAGACTCTTGGGGGGTACAGTAAACAACCCACCTTATATTTTCCAAGAAGTTGTCTCTGACCATTTCAGACCCCTCCCCCTTTCTCTCAATATTTGCTACCTGGGAATGCTAGAGCACATTGAGTAGCTCTCTGGCTGACTCAGGTATATTTAGTTTTCTCTAGATTCTGTGAGATCAAGGATCATGATTTCCACTACTCATCTTCTACAGTGCCAGATTTTCAATAATTTCAATGATAATACATTATTAATAATGCCTATTGATTCTTGGATTAATTTTATTTAAATGGCATTTTCACTCCAGTGTCTTGTTAGTAATTATCTGATTATAATTTCTAGTTCTTAAGACTTGCCTTGAAAATGCTGTCTGGAAAGGTGAAGCTGGGGGGAAAAAATGTGTGACTGGTTGTGTGTGCTTGGGTACGTTTGTGCAGTAAACAAATTGAGCTTTATGTTTCTTCATCTATATTTGGATTTCAGCACATTTTGAAAAGTTGTCAGTGGATTGGCATTTTATTTCAGTGGTTCTGGGTTTTGAGTATTTTTTTTTTCCTAAAAACCCACAGTAATGAGTTATTAATCCTGCTGGGATGCACATCTGAAATGAAGTTGAACAATTCCGTATTTATTATTGATAACTTCTTTAAAAGACAAATTGCAACATAATGAAATTTTTCTATTATATTTCAAAGACTTTTCTTTCTTGGATGTAAGACCATGGGTAAGTGAATTAGCAAATGTGAATTCAATGGAAATGATTGCAAATTAGAGAATATGTCAATATTATTAAAATCAAAATCATCCCTCAATAGAGGCTCTGACTGACTGGGTATCACATGCTTGAAAAGTTCAATTAATTTCAGAGGTGGTAGAGCTGGTAAAGGTATTAAGAGCAGAACATGAAACGTTATACAGAAAATGAATGCTTATTAGGAAAGTTTGATGTAAATTATCAAAACTGTGCATGTAACTTAATAAACAATGCATCCTCAAGACTATTTGAATGACCTTGTTGAAAGATTTAGTGTAACTGCAATATTACCTCTTGACCTGCACCAGAGCATGTCTGATTATTTATCTTGAGTTGAAAGCTGAATTGTTCTGAAAAGGACCAATGGTTCTGGAGTTGATATAAATATGATTAAATGGTCTATTCCCACGAATAGGGCTACATTCTATGGAGAGTGCTTTCAAGTTCTATAAGATCCTGGTCTCCTCACCTAACACCCTTTTGGGTGGGAGGTGAGAAGAGGAAGCTAAGGTATCAGGGCTTTGAAGGACGGTTCTGTGTTGTTGTGAAGACTAGGTTCTGGGTCACTGTGGAGACTGTGGTCTCTCCTGTCTTTGTCCCTTAGAAGCACTTGACTAAGGAGCAATGGAAATGATCACTGGTCAACCTTTTTCTCTTTTTTTAAAGATTATGACATTGGGTGAAAATGCATTGTTTTTAAACTGTTTACTTAGAGCGGCAGTTACAGACAGCCATTAGGCAAAATTTGCTCTGTAGATGCATTTAAAATGTGGAAATCTCACAACATCAGAATTTCTGGTTTCTTTTTAAAAACTCTAAGGTCTAGAGGGGCTAGACCTATAATCCCACATGACAGCACTGGCTTGGAAGGGAGTGACCGTGCCCTTCCCAGGCTCCCTGTTGTTTTACACCTACTTCAATGTTCTGCCTGCTCCTTCTAAGCATTTCTGTATTGATTTATTTAGGACATGAACTGACCTCTTTTCAGTGTATAATATAGATTTAGCATTATTTCTTTGTACTGCATATTGTGATTACAAATTTAATTCTCTAACCAGTATTTTTGATTGTATAATAAGAGCTAGCTCTTAGCTTAAAGTCTCAAAAACAGCCACCTTTTCAGGCAAATTAAAATTGCCATGTCTTTGGGAGCCAAGTTTTATGCACATATACATATGCATATACACAAATGAGTAACATTTAGTGTATAAAAGCTGAATTACCATTTAATTAAAACTATGCCTATTAGGGTATATTCCATCATATGTAGTTTAAAATTTGTATTATTTGTTCCCATTCCACTGAAGTAAAATTGGTGGTGTGGGCTATGAGCTGAGTCTAAGGGACATGGTACTTATTTTAGAAATGGGTAAGGTTTTTAAATTATCTGAGAAAAATGACGTTATTTAAAAAGGTCATAAAATCAGTTTCTTGATTATTCAAAGGGAACTTTATGTCTTAAAAAGCTACAATAATACCTTATGTCCGTGTTACATGTACGAAAGTGATTTTACATATACCATTTAAGATTTTTTTTTTGCTTAAAACCTTCCATGAGGTAGACCCATATGTTGTGGCTCACTTTGTAAATGCAGGCATTATATCTCACAGATGTTAAGGGACTCAGTTAAGGTTACACACAAGATAGTTTTACAAGATAAGACTACATACTAGGTTTTGAGATCTTAAATCCAGCTCTCAGAAAATTATAAAAACATTCTAATACAACATTTGTTAAGAAATGTTTCGAAGCTCCTTTAAAATTACTAAACCTCAAAGTGATAGTCATTTCGGGCAAGTTTCTAACTAGGAAGCACCCTAAGAAGCATCTAATCCTATAGAGTACCTATAATATAATAGATGCAGCGACGCTGTTAGGGCAGTAGGGATCCCACACTCAAGCACCATATGATAACACGGTGTCCTGCCTCTGGCAGATTAGGACAGGTTACATGCAGAATATACCGCTGTAATGCAGGGTTTCCCAATTTAATACAATTGGCTTGTTGGACCAGATAATTCATTTGTGCCAGTTGTGGGCTTTGTGGGAAGTTTAGCAGTATTCCTGGCCTCCACCCACAAAATGCCAGTAGCGTCTCCCCAGTAGTGGCAAATAAAGTGTCCAGTGCCCCTTGGGGGGGACAAAATCGCCTCTTGTTGAGAATCACCTTTACTGATTACCCAAATATGAAATTATGGAAAACTCATGACCATTTCCTCCGTAACTTGACCATTAACTCTAGTGTCCAGGAGGATAAGATCCGAATGAGGTTTCCAGACTTCATTTGAAGACAGAGTTAGTGCTAACAAGCCCTTTCTCTGACTTTTAGGGTAAAACTAATCTTGACAAGACAGAGACATAAAAACCTATCTCTGTTTTTACGGCCTTAGGAATGGCCATCATAGCTGGAGATACTAGAGCTACAATCAGGTGGGAGACTTTTGGAAGGAAATCTTATTTTTGCAGCTTTGAGTGAAAAACAACTTTAAATAATTAATCCAGAGGAATTCTCGTGACTTTCTATGGAATAGGAATTCAGTAAATAAAATTATCGAGTGTTCTGATTTTTTTTACATCTACTCGTTAGAAATTGATTTTAAAAACTTTTACCAAATAGGATTAAGGGATTACCTTTCTTCTAATCTGTCAGGATTTCACTGTTTGTGTTGTCCCAGCTCTACTGAACATGCGGTGTCCTATTTTGGTTCTGTCCGTGAGTCTTTTCATTAGATTAGTACTTTTATTACTAATAGGACAAGATCTCCAGCCTTTGACCACAGCTGTTCAGCAATCATAATACTGAGAAGGGGCCCTTCTTCAATATTCTCTGTTAATGCCTGTTCTCAGCAAGTCATTCCTCTAGAAATATCTATGTCCTGCATTTTTTTCCTACCTATAAATGTGGGAATAGCTTGCTTATAAGCCTCCTCCTTTAACAGGAGGACTAACTTCTAGATTTTGAGTTGATCTATACATAAGACCTTGATAACACTTTCTTAAAGGTACATATTAATATTCACATCTTATAGATGAGAAAGTTGAGACACTGAGATGTTTAGTAATTTGCCCATGTTACAGGCTTAATTAGGAACTTAGTTGGGGGATTCAAACCTAGGGCTGTGGGCTCTCTATCAAAGCTTGTGTTTCATCACATGCCAGCGCATCCTTGCTGCTCTCCCACCAGCCAAAGGAGAGCCAGCACTCTCATACTGTCATATGGATATCTAGCTATCTATAGTCACACATATATACTTTATTATAGACACACACATACACACACACACATTCTCCAGCTATAGTATAACTGGGGATGTGTGGGTAGAATAGTTTTGAATATTAATGCAAGAGGGGTGAGTCAGTAAAGGACCTCAACTATGAGATAATGCTTGGGAAAGAAGCCTACTCAATGTATAATTCATTCATGCATAAATACACATCCAATCGTTTATTCATTCATTTAATACATGTACATGGAGCCAGTTATATGCTAGTCAATGTGACTCTGAACTGACGTGCCCTCTGCTGTCATGGTGGGAACCACAGAGACTAGGCTTATGTGAAAACCAGGTAGGGCCCCAGGAGGGCCCAGAGCAGAGGGGCATTACTGTCTGTGTGCGGTACAGTGAAAGATGCCGAACCCCGAAGGGGGGTCACCAAGGGAGGAGAAGGAGACACACATCGTCTCTACTTTATAGATGTGCCTGGTGGTGGTGCTGTCTGGATGAGCTTAATTATTGCTCCCAGCACCGACTTCACATGTTCATGACCCGATAAGTAGTTACAAGGGTGTTAATATACCTGTGTTGCTATAATGTCAAAATATCTCCTGAAGTAGCAAGTACTTGTGATGTCAAAAAATAAAGAACTAGACCAAGATTCAGAGACACTACTTAACCTCGATTGGCCCTCACTTGACATTATTGGTCCCTCTACTGAGGCCAATCTAAGCACCTTTATAGAAAAATCTGAGTTCAACATTTTGCCTTTTAATTATAATTAGAAACTTAGAAATAAAATTAATTTTAATGTTGATATGTTATTTTAGGAACTCATAGGCCAAGTAGGAAGAATTTTAGCACAATAAAAACAGTCACTGTTTTGATGTATTATTAAAAGGAGCTGTGTAAAAAAGCACAAAGAACTTTCATCATGATTATATATATAGTCTGCACGGCGAGTACATAATTTTTTTCTAAATTTCCTTAATAATTTTGGGCGTTTATTGTACTGCTAATGTCAAGTGACTGCAATTATATAGACTACTCTAGCCAGGGAATTCACAACGAATCAAGTGCATGTAGTGATACAAGATATCTTCTCTATACAGTTGTAATGTTCATTAAGTTCCCAATAAGTAGTATGAAGTAATGGGGAGTGTTTAAAGTCTGAAAATTAAAAGGTACTACTGTATCCAATGATGGCATGTCTGTTTATAGAGCTCAGGTATTGTAGAGAACACTGAGTCACAGGTAGTTCTCATGGGAAAATGTTATGGTTTCTAAACTTTTCCCAAGTTGCTGTTATCACTGGAAATCAGAGCTGTAATTATCGGTGACAGCAAAGGGCTCTCCTCCCACCCTCACCTACCCTAAATACATGTAACTGAGTCCAGTTCTCAGATAATTATCATCCAGAATGAGTGCCCCATAGTTTCAGACCTCCAGTGATTCTTTGATTATACAATACCTCCTCAAATCAGCAATAGTGTCAGGAAACCAACTTGCTTTCCATAGAATGAGGCATTGGTTTCGACTGTATTGAGCTCTTCACACCTCACATGCCTTATAGGAGAAGTAAGTCTGGATGGCAGATCATAGGGTGGAGAGGAAGGAGCAGAAGGTTGCAATGATGACACGCTGTTCCTATTTTTTTTTAACAATTTATTTTATTTTAGTATCATTAACCTACAATTACATGAGCAATATTGTGATGATTAAACTACCCCCTTCATCAGGTCCCCCCCACCAACCCTATTACAGTCACTGTCCATCAGTGTAGTGAGATGAGAATCACTACCTGTCTTCTCTGAGCTGTACAGTCCTCCCCGTGCGCCCCCACCCTATTGATGACAGGTAAGCTCTTCAAGATAAAGTTGGTGACAGACTTAAGTCTGTATGCAAGTCACATGTGCTTGAAATACTCTGTAATGAAAATGTCCCAAGGCTTCAAATGGGCTGTGTATACAACTAAGGCCAGATTTTTACTAACATTCCAATCTCGGCAGCTCACGGCCCCAGACTGCAACAGAGCCCCAGTCCCCTGCCAAGTCCCCCTACCCCAAGACTTTCGAGGAGGCCCCGGAGCGTGCCTCACAAGGGCTCTCCCACAGGGCACTAGTGCTTTCCCACCAAGCCTCCAGGGGGCACTTCCATGTCTGCTGAACACCAGCCATGTATGTCTGCCATTATAAGCGTTATTATTGGGAAATAATACATTATAAGTAAATGTATTATTTCCCGATTGCTGCTGTTAACAAATTATCATAAACTTAGTGGTTTAAAACAATGCAATTTTTAAATTGTGTAACTGTGCAGATCAGAGGTATAAAAGTGGGTTTTATGGGGCTAAAATCAAGATGTTGTCAGAGCTGTGTTCCTTCTAGGGGCCTGAGGGAGACTCCATTTCCTTGATTTTTCCAACCTCTGGGAGCTGCCTGAATTCCTTAGTTCGTGGCTTCTTCCTCCATCTGCAAAATGCATCGCTGCAATCTCTGCTTCCACTGTCACGTCTTTTTCTTACTCTGAGCTTCCTGCCTCCTCCTCATAAGGACACTTATAATTACATTGGGCCCACATGGAAAACTCAGGATAATCTCCCTACCTCAAGATCCTCAACTAAATTGTATCTATAACATCCCTTTACCATGGAAAGTAACTGTCTTAGTTTGAGCTGGTATAACAAACTACAGATGGTCCCCAATTTAACAACAGTTCAAATTAAGATTTTTGACTTTTTGATGGTGCAAAAGTGACACACATTCAGCAGAAACCATGCTTCAAATTTTGAATGTTGATCTTCTCCCAGGCGAGCAACATATGGTACAATCCTCTCTTGTGATGCTGGGTGATGGCAGCAAGCCACAGCTCTCAGCCACGTGATGAAGGTAAACAACTGATACAACAATTCTGTTTTGCACTTTCAGTACAGCAGTCAATAAATTACATGAGATAGTCAATACACTCTATTATAAAATACTCTTCGTGTTAGATGATTTTGCCCAAGTATAAATAATGTAGGAGTTCTGAGTATGTTTAGGATAGACTAGGCGAAGCTATGATGCTCAGTGGGTCGTATACCAAATGCATTCCGACTTACCATATTTTCAACTTACAATGGGCTTACCAGGATATAACCTGAACAAGGAAACAAGGAAAATTATATATAATTTTATATATAATGGATTATAGGTTGGGTAGCTTAAACAAGCATTTATTTCTCATAGTCAGGAGGCCGGGAAGTCCAAGGTCAAGGCGCCAGCAGGTTCTGTTCTTGGTGAGAGTCCTCATCCTGGCTTGTGGATGGCTGCCTTCTCATTAGATCTTCACATGTAGAGAGATCTTCTGTCTTTTTCTCTATTTACAATGCATTAATTACATCATGCAGGCTCTAGCCTCATAAACTGATTTAAGGCAAATTACCTCCCAAAGGCTTTACCTCCAAATATCATTACATTGGGGATTTAGAGCTCCCACATACGAATTTGGGGGTGGGGGAACAGCAACATTCAATCCACAGCTGTAATATATTCAGGTTGTGGGAATTAGGATACTGATATCTTTGGCAGACCATTGTTTAGTCTACGAAACAGGCTATATGGCCAACACTGCTGCTGCCCTTTCAAATACCACCACCAAGGCCCTGTAATTCTCACAGTGCTGGAACGGCACTGGGTACCCACCAAACGGGGTGTGCGCGTGTCAGGGGGAGACGAGCAAGTCAGCCGACTCTACGTCACCCTCCACGCTTGAGAAGCACATGCGTTACAGTCCCCATGAGAACAATCCTTTAGCTCCTACTTTGGCCCCTCTCAGCCACGAACGCTGACGTGGTTCCTAAGTCTGCCATTCATCACACCATCCTCTCCATTCACTCTCTCTCATCTCTGTATCTGGACAGTCCCCCCTTAACCTTCACCTGGTAGGCTTTCTGCTATGAAAATCCACTCGTGCACACTGGTGCTTGGGCGTAGGCAGCCGTTCAGTGCCACATGCCTAAACATTAGCTCAGGGTCAGTGTCTTCCGTATACAATTCATTAATATAAGAATGTAACAGTCCACCCCAGTTCGTTCCTGAAAAATCTGCCACCATTACATTAAAAAAAAATTCTCATTCAATTTAGTGGGAAAAAAATTATGACGCATTCCATCCCAACCAGCCATTTCTCAAGACATTAAAAACACATGAAACTTGCATGTCTCTTTATGGCATTCATATTCATGAATTCAGATTCCATTCACTCCAAATATGTAACAAGATGGACTTGTGATGGAGCTAGAATTTGGGTATATGAAGAAAGTCACTAAAGATAGGGTTCAAAATTCCTGAAAAGAATACACTTGATTCCTGTTTAAAAGCATTTTTCACATTAATTGGTATAATTATGTACATCAATGGTCATTTTGATAGGTTCCCTGCCCCTCTGATGGGAGCACTTAACACCATTCTAACTGAAATATGGTAGGTAATCAAATCTGAACTTTCTCCATGCAGATAAGGTCAAATATCACTTCTTATATTTATTTAGTGTGGCTTTAGAGAAAAAATAGCTCTATCAAGATAAAAAGGAGTTGTTGGAAAAGTGGTAGAACTTTTCAAAAACCAATAGTTACTGTGGCTACATGAGGAAAGTCTGTATTTATAAAACATTCATGCCAAGCTCACGGAGAGTAAGATAAAAGAAGCCAAATCCCTGTAATGAGGAGGTTTACTGTTCAGTGGGAGAAATCAGGGAGCACCAAAACCACACAGAAACAAAACATTAATATGGTTATCAGGGGATATTGCTCAGCTATTTATATTTTTTCATTCAATATATTGATTTTTAAATACAGTGCAGTGAGACTGCATGACTCCTATAAGTAGGAACATTTAAAATTTATCCTCACATTACCTAATTGGTACAAGTTAACAAACTGCAGTTAAGCCACTGAGCACACTCCAGACTCATCACAAAATGAAAGCTCATCTCTCAGTCCTCAGAATGGTAATTGCGATTATAAGTCACATCTCGAACTTAAAGCTGTTCACCTTCTCCAGCGTAGGCCTAACTCTCCAAATCTTTAGGCTCTCATGAAAGGGAAACTGTTCTAGTCTGCCTGTGGGATCTGATAAACTCTTTAGTAGTCCTCAGGGAGTCATAGAATTTTTGTCTGGGAAAAGCCTTGGGGCTTAAAAGGAACTTGCTCATAGTGCAGCTGGGCACATGGAGGCCTAGATCAATGCCGTGAGTTCAGTGACAATGTAAATCACTGGCACCTCTAGGCTGGATGGAAACGACCTGTATGTTGCTCTGAAGTAAGGACCCAACGCAAGCTTCATAGACCCACTGCAAGAGATTCTGAGACTCTTAAAGACACCCAAACTGGAATTTGAATTAATATAATGACTTCTTTATGTACTTTCCGTATACAACCTTATCTGTGGGAATCCCCTCAGATTTAATGTTCTCTGGCTTTTCTGGGCTATCTTTGGGACTGACCACATATTTTTTGATGTCTCATGGATCAGCAGTCTTATAGTTGGTTGCTCAGTTCATATTTTCTTTGCACAGATCACTTAAGCCTATGGCTTAAAAGTTGAGCCCTGACCTATCAGTCTGCATCTCTCTCCAGTCCAGACTTGCCTGCTAAAGGCATAGTCTCTCCTGGTTGGAAAAGGATCCTGATGAAACAAAACTGGCTTTCACACTGCCTTTTTCTTCCCTACTTTGCCTCTTCACCTTCCTAAGCAGTTGTGTCCCTCTTTGCCCTTGTACCCTTTACTGCTGGCGTATTCATTTTTCCACAGTGTGCCATACTTCCAACTCTTCTTCCAAATTCAGGATTGTAAGTAGGATGCTACAGAACATCCTCCATGGACGACCGCATTGCTAGTCACTTGGGAAAAGTTTTAAAGTCAACAAAGCCTGTGTTAAAATCCCAGCTCACCCAAATACTAGCAATCAGTCATGTGAACCTGGGCAAAAACCTTAGTTCTACCATCTGTAAGAGGAAGGTGATAACAGTGCCAACTTACCGAGAGGATGCATTGAAATAAAGTCCTTAGCACTATGTCTGGAATGTAGTTAGGGCTCAACACCTGCTAACCCCAAGTCTTGTCTTCCTTTGCTAACTCCCCAAAGCTGACGGGATTATCATTTATGGGCCCTCTGTGCCGACACTGAACACACTTGCTCAATTTGTTCTAAATCATGTTGCAACTGGTCAGTTCAATTTTACGTTTAAAATACTGCCTTGGTCCCATTGTCTGGTTTTAATATTAGAGGGATTATTTTCTGCTATTTTTGGTCATTTTTCTTTATTTTCCTGGGCTTCAAAGAGGGCAGTTATTTGAACAGGCATTCTCTCTATCATCTGTCCTAAAGTCCTCCCAAATTAGTTTTCTGTTTTTAAAATACTATTTAGAACCTTTTCCCTGAATATAAGTGCCAACTTTGTTTTTAATAAAACACGGTACTAAAAACTATCTAGGTACCAAAACCAAAACATACAGTATTCAGCACCTTATTTTAGGTGGCCAAATTCATTTTTTAAAAGAAATCTTTAAAATCCCACACTAGTCTAATCCCACGACTCAGTCAAACGTCTTCTTTTTTTGGCTTCCTGACTCAGTGCAATGATTTGATTTCTGTTTAGCTTATTAATTAAGGCATGGCTTCTCAGATGCCAAAAGAAAATTCTGATGTGGTTTCACCCCCCTTACCCTGAACAGGGAATAACCAATTGGCCCATTTCTGGTAGTTTTGTCTATATTAGCATGCTCTAGTTAAAGACAACCCCATTAAGAGCCTCAGAATGTCAGAGGAAGATGAACAACTTTGAACCTTTTAAATACTGTTCATTGAACAGGATTTAGAATATCTGACATTTTAAACCAAACTCTATTTTCTGGGAAAAAAAGTTATGGCTAAAATGTTTCATATGACAAATTACCCTTGATTCTCTAAAAATCACTAGAAGAACTGTGTGTGCTGATGAGAACAAATTTTTTGCTTTTAAGTAATACTGTATATTAGTATTTCAGAGCCTTATTTCAAGATTACTGGTCAATCATGCCTTTTACTGATATTAACCTTACTGTAAAATGAGAGCATTTAAACTGGTCTTTTACTTGACTGGCTGACATTAAAAGTCACCCATTCTGAGATTTAATCAAGTATAAACTGAAAGTCTTTTCTCTGGGTCACATTACCTAGTCTAGTAAGCTCTGTTTGGAACAGGGCACTTAATGCCCATCACTGAGTTCACATTGCCAGAGGTTTCATGATTTCCTTAACTCCTTGCTTCCTGCAATCTGTGTTTGCTTCACATTATTTTTTTTTGCTGTTTTTTTCCCCCCCATCACCTTATGCGAGGAAGGTGAGAGTCAACTCTATTGTGTGCTTTCGTTGCCATGGTGAAGAAAATAGCACGATTCCACAGTTAATAAAAGAGTATCAGGGTGAGGAAGATATTTCTTCCAAGCTCACATGATTTTCATTTCATTACAGTGGAACTAAGGAGCATTGACAGGCTTGTCGAAGCAAAATCTTATGTTAGATGTAGTTCATAATGTCATGCTATTCACTCAGAATATAGTACTTTCCTTTGAGAAATTATTTAAAATGCTTTCACTGGAGGAATGTTTTAAAAGGGGCTTCATGTGGTCATTTTTTTTCAAACTAAAAAGGAACTGACATTCTACAGATTTCCATTTCGAAAACTGAACAGTCAGAGAGAAACACTGTTGCAAAGGATCTTATTAATTCAATCTTTGAAGAAGTGATTTGTGGCTTTTCTAAAGGAAAATGTCTACATTTAGCTGCCCCCTTCAAACTTGGGTGTGGAAAGCATAAAGGATTCTTCACTCACTACAAGTACAAAGGGTAAAGCATTTTTAGTAATTTATTTGGTTCTGATTAGAAAATCTCTCCTCCCATTGCTTCTGTCCTACCTCTTCCCACATCAATTTGCCCCGCTGCCTCCCCTAACCTTCGTTCACATACTCAGATAGATTCAGAAGAGCTAAATGTCCGGAATTCTTACTGAAAGGGGAGGGGAAGTGAAGGTCTAAGCGGAGTTGAAAATCTTTGCTCCATGAATTTTCCTAGTTTTTGGGAGGCTCAGTGAACTGAAATTGGGCAGTTTCACTAAACTGAATCTAGACTGAAAAGAGAATATTTGAAAATAGCAAATTTCCAACTCTTAACCCCATTGTTAGTATGCCAAATTCTTTATGAACTTGAAAGAACTGCAAATAAAGTAGAATAAAAGATTGAAGTGACGTATGTTGAAGTCTGCTGCTGAGAGCCCAAAGGTATGTTATATAAGGATTTTTCTGTCTAAATGGGGTTGAAATTAAAAAAAATAGTGGAAAAGAAGTTTAATGCATGTGAGAGTTTCTTCAGGGAAAGGGACATAACTTTTAAGATAAGTAGACATTTTGTCAGGAGATTTTTTTGAATAGGCAATCCTGAGGTGGGTGTGCGGGAAAGTGGAAGAATACTTGTGGAGCACCCACACAGTGCTGATGAACTTTGCTCTACATACTTTATGTCATGTAATCCTGTGTGTATCAACCCAAGGAGGGGGTAGCAATGTGCACATTTTTATTAATGAAGAGAGAAGTAATTTTCTTGAGCACTCAAAATATAATGATTGAGGTCAGTTCTATAGGACCCCCACACCTTATTGAATGCTTCTTGCTAACAAGAGAAACAAAAGTTTATTGTGGAAAAGGTGGCAGAGGAAGAGAAATTACAGAGCATGCAAATTCATTAATTTTGCCGTTAGTTTATCATTATTTTTCACAAAACATATTTTAATTGTCACATAACCACAAAATTTTATTTTTTCAGTTGGATGTTATCCCCAAATCTTAAAACATCCCTTTAGTGCACTACAATCTATTGACTGTAATTTTTAATTTCCCATTTACAACATTCACTTGTGTCCTAGTGGATACAAATATATTACCAATCTGAGTAATTTTAAAGATCACATGAAACTTAGTGAGGAAAAGAGGAAATAGAAGACACAGAGACTAGCTTTTAAGAACACAAAGCTAAGTGTTGAGCCTGAGAGCATATGTGTATAAGCATTTGAGACTCATACAATCAAGCACAACACAGATATAAATCAATATGCACTGTTTTGCAGACAAAGCAGCACCCAGACTGATGACGGGCCTGAAGCTGGCGGAAGACAATGACCGTTGGTTTCTGCCACAGCAAACTGCACAGTCAGCAGAGGATTTTGACTACATTTACAGATTAAGAGTTTTAAGTGAATTTTGTTTCACAGATGGTATATTAGAAATAACTAACATTTTTGTTTTCTTTGGAAACTGTCAGTGTCTAAGTGAAATCACATTCCAGAATAAATACAAGCAATGACTTGCCACAAATTTCATATTCAACTTCTAAAGCATTTTTATAATGAATTCCTCCATTCACTTCTCCTTTCACTGAATATCATATGTCATGTATACTGTTTACGAGGCGTTGGGTGGAGAATAGAGCTTGGAGTGTTTTGATACTGAACACCAGAGATGATACTGAACACCAAAGACAGTATCACAAAATTACAGAACAGATCCTGCAAGGTGCTCCCCATTCCCTAAAGGGCTCTGTGGCCAAATTCATTTGGCTAACATGGCATTGCATATTATAGTCCCTTCTTAGACGGAGATTCACCATGCATACAAGCCTGAGAAATTCCACAGGAAAGAAGTCCCTTTAGCTTTGTCAACCTCAAGACATTTGTTTTTTAAACCTAGTAACACTGTCATGTGGAACATCCCAAGGAAAATGTCAGCTCAGAGTGGGGCCTCATTAGGAGCACTAATTCAGCAGGTCAAAGATGTGAGAAGGGTAAACAAGTAGATGCCAGATTCTGGAATAGCTTTCACAAGAGCAGAAACAACTCTTAAATATGTCATAACTGCCGCAGAGAGACCAAGAGTGTTTGGAATAAAATCAACTTGGTGAAGGACATTGCGATGCAAGCTCTGAAACTACAGAAACTCCTTCCTTCCTTCACTCTCTCCTTCCCTTCTTCCTGCCCAGGAAGGAGTCAAGTGCCAGGGAGTGGGGCTGCCCTAAGGAGTAAAAATAAAGAGTCATACATATTGGGACTGATGAGCTAGTTACTCATAATTCTTTCAGAGGAAGTCTGTGAATAGCAAACTTTTTCAGGTTTTCCATGTCTGAAAATGTCTTCATTTCACCTTCACAACAGAAAGATAACTAGACAGGATAGAATTCCAGATTTAAAATAATTTTTCCATCAAAACACGGAATAGGTGGCTACATTGACTTCTATACCTAGCATTGGTGATGAGAAACCTGAGGCTCTGATTTCTTTTCTTTTTTGTAATTATTTGTTTTCCTCTCTAGAAGCTTTTAGAATTTTCTGTTTTCCTCTGCAATTTCATCTTTTTTAAAATCTGCATATTGTTTCTTTGCACCTTCTCTCTTTTACCTGAATTCATAGTGCCAGAGTTTTATTATTTTTGAAAGGAAAAGCTGAGAAAACCCAAAAGGCTAATAAACACTTAAAGAGATACTCAACATTAATAATCATAGAAATGAAAATTAATTTCATAATGAGATATTATTACACACCTATTAGACTGGCAGAATCTGAGCAACGCCAGGTGTTGACAAGAATGCTGAGACAGAGGCAACTTCATGCATCAGTGGGCGTGCGGCCCGGGTGGCCCTTTGCAGACCAAGGAGGCACCAATCAGGCAAACGAAACATACATGTACCTGTGTTCCAACAATTCTATTTCTGGGTATCCAGCCCCTCCAGCCCCTTTATAGATAGAGAGAGAGAATGAGAATTCATACCACAAGACAAATATGAGGCTCTTAATTGCACTGAGAATTGTGGAGAACGAGAGTTGGATATTTCTTGGGGAAATATATTGATAAAATGTGGTGGACACACATCATGGAAATACATATAAACAAAAAAAAAGCACATTAAACAGAACAGAGTGGCTGCCACAGTTGCTGGGGTGAGGGATCTGGGAATGAGCAGAAGAGAACCTGTTAAAACAAACAAAACAACACTTTAATTTTTGTAAATCTCCTCTCTGTTCTCTGTTTCAGAGCTTAAGGTCACTGAATTCTGCAATTACTTTTATCATTTTTTTCTTTCTTGGTTACTTGGCTTATTCTTTTACCTTTTCTCACCTATTCCCATGAAAGCTCAGCTTATTTATTTTCAGTATTTGTTCTCCTGTGTAGGTTTTCAAAGTGCACTTCCCCTCCTACTCTCCCACATCACTTATATTGAGACCATCTGGCTTCTAATTCTAGATTGCTATTAAATATTTTACATATTATGCATCAAAAATAAGCAAACTGTAAGCTTTGGGAGATCTTTATGCAAAAGAATGTCTGAGTAGCAGAAAATGCACAAAGGAAGGGTGAATTATTAAGTTGGAATATCAAAAACGTCTCAGAATGAATGGCTAATGAATGAAAAGAGGAACAATATGAGAGAAAATTTAATACGAAAGAATCTACAAGTTCCATTCATTCAGAGGATATGCAGAAAATAAAAATTGAGTCCTAAATCTTCACAACTTATGGGAAACTATAGCAGCTAGTCTGGAACAACATCTGGAAATAATTTTGAAACTATGTTCGGGTATAATCAATGACCTAGTATAGCTGTCAGCCCCCAAGACGCCCACAGGGGATTCTCTCCTCCTGGTATTTATCCCACTGTACGATTGCCACTACACTAATCAGGGTAAAGTGACCAACTGCCCAGGTGGTGCTTAGGATTTACCCACCATTTTAAAAGCCAGAAAGCTGTATTTTAAAGCCTGAGAAATCCTTAGGTGCCAGGCAAACCAAGGCGGTTGCTTACCTGAGTACTATGGTTGGTCTGTGTGACCAGGAGAACGCAGCAGAAGTAAAGGTGTATCGCTTCTGAGATTAGGTTACAAGAGAGTGTGGTTTCCATCTCAGACACTCTCTCTCAGAGCCCTGCTCACTCAGGGGACACAACCGCCACCATAAGCAGCCCTATGGAGACACCCATGGGGCATCACACTGAAGCCTCTGGGCTGTGAGTGAGGTTGGACATGAATCCCTCCACAGTTGAGCTTGAAGGCAACTTTGGCCCCGGCTGAGAGCTGGACTGCAACCTGATAGTGATCCTGATTCTGGCTCGCTGACCCAGCTAATCTGCTACCCAATTCAGGACCCACAGGAACTCTTAGCTTAAAATACACTTGCTGTAATAAGCTACTGCATATGGGGTAATTTGTTACACAGCAGCAGTGTATAACATTTGTTATAGACCTGAAGTGTGTACGTAATATACCCAGGAAATCAATTCTTGTGGCTATATCCCAGGGAAGCTCTTGAACGGATATGTAAGTATGTTCACTGAAGCACTCCTTATGGTACAAGTAGATGGAGGTGACATAGATTTTCAGCAGTATTAGAATGCAGTATATTAAATACATAGGAAGAAGCTAGAAAAAAGTAAAGGACTAAGCCCAAGTAACCAAGAAAGAAAAATATGAGACAGCTTACAAAGAAAAAAGTATATAACTGTATACCCTTAACATTGGAAATATAAGAAATGAAATTCAAAAGTTTTCAAAATAGAAATAAAAATGATGTTTTTTATCTCAGAGAAATATGTCCACGTGGATACAAACATGTATATGCAAAGATGTTTTCTACAACATTGTTTATTACAGAGAAAACTACAAAAGCCCTGAATGTCCATCTCAGGGAGGAGATTTAATAAAGTATCTCCATGATGCAAGTCTTACAAAAGAATGAGATAGTCCTGTACAGACTGACACAGAAAAATAAAACTGTCAAGTTCTATGATTAAGTAAAAAGGCATGCTACAAGTTAGTATATTCTTATTTATAAATAAACTTAGTGTTAATATCTAGATATATGTATTATGTAAAGGCACAGAAAGTTGCCTGGTTGTCTGTCTCCCCAAACTTAACACTACTTATTGCTGGAAATTGGAGGAGGTCAGAAAGAAGGGCTGTTTAATGTCAGGGGAGGGGCAGGAAAAAGTTTAGAAAAGAACAAAGAAGGGTAGAAAAGCACAAATAACACTTGATTTCTTCTCTGAATGGGCAAACAAGCTATGAGAACATATTTATGCAAGCATCTATCTACATTTAGATCCATACCTATCACTTTAGGATTAGTATGAGGATCGAATGAAATAATATATACAAAAGATTAGCAAAATTCTTGGCACATGGTAAACCTTCTAAAATAACTGCTGAAAATATGCATACATTTATATATTGCATATATATATACAAATTTTACTGTGAAGGATATACAAATACAATAAATTCTATTGACTAAGAACTGACACTTTTCTCTTGGGCATTAGAACAAATTCAGAACACGTCACATCATTTGCTATCTTCCTTTGCCCAGACCTGACCTCTGTATGGTCTGCTTCTCTTCACTCTGGTGAAACTCAATGCTCGCTGGGAGTTTTGTCCCATACTATTTGGAAGAGAACCTGGCACACAGTATGACTTCTTTCTGCCAGTGCTTATCTCCTACGCTAATTAAAGTATCTCCCATTCTGATAAATGATTGAGTGGTAATCCCTATTTCCAACAAACATCTCAACACAGGGGTTGGAATTTCATGCTTTCGCTAATACTTTGACTTGTTAAAAACATTTGACCAAGTTCACCATTATCAAAAGCAAGCTCATGAGCTGTTTTGCTGAAACAACAAGGAAATTAATTTTTGACCAGAGGTAGACTTGTTTCTGTGAAATGTCTCCCCAAATGGGAAGGGTAAAATGAAATTGTATTGGTCCCCAGAATCCCAGAGCACCATCCGTGCTTGCCAAACACAGGGAGGAATCGGCGAGGAAAAGATGCTTGTCTTCAGCTTTCCAATATAAACTATCTAGATTGACCAGAGGAAACATGAAAATAGCGATTGGTGGTGCTTGTTTAAATTAATGCCAGAAGGTTTTACTTTTCTCTGTTTTGGAACAAGTTCAGTTGCTAAGGTAAGTTTTGTGTAGGGAAGGGCAAATGTGTGTTAAGAAAAAGCCTCCTAAAGTTTAATTTCCTCTTGAAAAGAGTATGAAAATTGACTGCAGGTTGAATTCTAGAAGCATTGGTGGTCTGTGTGCCATAGGCCTTTTGGGATCAATGATGGCAAATCTTGGAATGTGTAATTATGAAGACAGAAAAAGATAGCCTGTTGTACACACATGCCATTTGCCCTTTCTTTTGGCACATCTATCTTTTACTAATTGGTAAGAACCTTTTGCATATGAAAGTGTTAATTCATTATTACAGATGTACTTTCTAACGCATTTGTCTTTTATAATCTGTATACAGTAGGTTTATTTTCCATACAGAATGTTTAAACTTTTATGTAGTCAAACTGTGTAATTTTTGTTGTTGTTATCTGGGTTTTGGCTGGAGTTCATGTTGAGAAAGACCATTCCAGACCCCAAATAATTGAAGTAACAAGCTGTATTTCCTTCCATTGATTTTATGATTTTACCCTTATAATTGTTTGGTAAAGCTAGAACTTCCTTAGTTATACAGTGCAAGGTAGAGACCAAATCTTTTTCAAATTTATCTGTCAAACATACTACTTTAATATCTATTAGGATACAAATCCTTTTCACTCCACTGCTATTCCGTTTTAGAGTTCTCCTAGCTATTTTTTCATGTTTACTTTTCCAGAAGGGTTTTTAAAAATATTTATATGGATATATTCTCATTGTAACCATTTAAAACAGAATATGGGATAAAATATAAGTCTGTATTACTCCCCCACTTATTTCTACTTTTCTTCCCCAAAGTAATGATGGCTAATACTTTTGAGTGTTTCTAGAATATTCTCTATTTAAACATGTTTTGTACAAATTAAACATACATGAAATCATACAAGTATTACTCTTTTTGACTTTTTAAAACTTTGTATTTCAGAGATCTATGTCAACACAGAGGTTTTCCTAAGATACTTTTAACAAGATAAATAAATACAACATGCATACATATTTATAATCCTCAAGTGGATATGCATTTATATTGTTTCTAAACATTTTGCCATGCCATGCAAAGTTGTTCACAATGGAATCACCACTATACAAATGTATTTTTGCATTTCTGTATTTCTTTTAGATTCTTAGAAGTGAAATTGTTGAACCATTATGATGAATGCGTAATAAACTGCCCAACTGCCTTCCAAAAAGGCTTTGACCATTTATACTCCCACAGGAGCCCTGTTTCTCCACTCACTCATCATTTTGAGAATCATGTGTTAATATATGGCTTCTATTTTGAATTTGCATAGAGTAGAATTATACTAGTTGTTGCTTCAGAAGCCAATAAATTAATAAAATTAGACTGAAGCAGTTCACTGTAATGTACAAAGGCAACTAATAGTAAAATAATAGAATTCACAAACTCCAAATTACTAGGAGTGAGACATGCCTTAGCAGCACAGATCATATAACAAAAGGAGAATAAAGGAAATATTTCAGTGTCATAAAAAGAAAAAAAACATATCCAGTAAGATAAAACCAAGACCAAATATTTTCCTCGTCTAAGTGTGAATGGACACCTACCTCTTAAAAAGTAAAACAAAGAAACCAGACCGAAACAACAAAAATATACACACAGTAACTCAGAAAGGTTAAGGGAATAACAAAGCTATAGCAGACAAAAATAAAATTGAATTCAGTGTGAAAGGTATTAAAGGTAATTAAAGGCAATAAAACATGTTACATAAAGCATAAAACTTTATCATTAGCTTTATGCAACAAATATAGCACTGAAATTTATAAAATAAAAAACCATTGGCAATATAGGTATAGAATAACAGCCCTTTTCTGAATTCTTCATAGACTGAATAGATCAAAAGATCAAAATTAAGAAAGGATCCAAAAATATTACTAGTGAGATTCTACATATATAATTATAGTGTAAAATACATAGTATTGTATGTTATATAAAATTATATATAATTGTAATGAGATTATATATATATGATTATATATGAGATTATCTACACAGATACATCATATTTAGTATCTGTAAGGCAGATATTGTTGGTTGTCACCCCCCCAGCAATAATCCATCCTTCTTTCTGGTTAGTGAAAGCCAATGTAAGCATTTTTAACAATATGTTGTGAACCATGATGGGTCTAAATCGAGATAATCTGATTTCTAATTTAATAAGTGATGGGTGTGCAAGATCAGAAGGAAAACACATTTGGGGCTTCTGGGAAATATTTTTATCCCTGACATAAGACTTGTGAAAAGAACCCTTCTTTCTCCCTTGACTTTGGACCTTCCCTTGAGAAAAAAAATGATACCTGGAATAGCTGTAATACAATTGTCTCGGGCACACGGGGGCAGACATTACCAATACAAGGAGTTTCTTGATGACATCACTGAACTGCAGAACCAACCTTGGAAAATTGTTATTGTTTAATCTACTTTTCATCAGCTCTTCTATTACTTGCAAACAAATTGAGACCACAAAGTAATACATGTGGGAATAAGAAAATAAGGGAGAAAAGCAACCATTCCTTTAATTATTGAATCAAAGGAATTAAACTGCTATTGAAAATCATGTCTAGTAAATAATGATAAAAATATTCCATATCAAAACCTGTGAGACTACAGGCCCACACAGAAGAAACAAGAAATGACTAAAATGCAGTGCTCAAGAAGTTTGAAAAAGCTCACAAGATAAACCTAAGGACAACAGAACGGAGTCAATTATAGTGAATGGGAAAAATTAATACCCAGTCCTTTAAATTATTAATGAAGTAGACAGTACTTGTTAGTATAATAAAAAATAATTGCAGAATATTCTCTTATGCTTATTTCTTTTCTGATTCTATAACTTATTTTAATCATGATTATGTATTTTTATAATTTGTCAGATCTGTTCATACTTCTAATTTGCTCTTAATGTCTGTTAATGGCTTTATTCTCCTCCGTCATTTCTTACCTTAGCTCTGCTAATGAAATATCATCTAATCTTTGATAGGATTCACAGGATTTAAAAATCTTGACAGCCATCAAGCAGCTATCTGTTTTGTCTTTAGATGAAAATGTATTTTATTTTTGTGCTTATCTTTTTGAAATTTTGCAGGTATAATGTTATTGTTCTAACTTATCTTCATTGGTTTTTATTATCTTTCATTTGCTTGAAGGGAGTGAAGATAGAGCAGGGTCCAAGGGAAGCCGGAATTGAGAAACAGAAACTGTATCTTTTTTTCTATTTGTTGAAAAACTTGAACCAGGGCTACTTCCACAGAGAGCTTACAGAAGACCTGAAGGTGTTTACTGCTTTCCAATACAATTAACCCTCCTTTGACACACATATTCCTATGTCCTGAGTTCACATAATGTCAGTAGTAGGTATCATTAACAGATTTTTAGTGCTAGAAGGAATCTTAGCAGTCATGTAGTCCTAAGCAAGAAAACTTAAGACACATGGGGACATAGAGGGGATGGTGCATGTGAACGAGAAGGCATGTAACATATCAGGCACTGTTGGTGCTTTATCCACCTTACATCCTTCACTATTTACTATAATCCTTTGAGATCACTGGGTGAAAATAATCAGTTGCCTACTTAGTGTTCACCTCCCTTCTGCTTCCTAATAGCTTTCAGACTTTTCTTTGGGGAAATATCCTTACCTCAATCCAAACTTTAGTTCCAACATAAATTAGAAATCTCCTTTCACTTGCTAAAATGAATTAATTTGGGGATGGGCAGGAAACCAACCACAAGACAAACCATACATAGCCTTCTTCTGGACCTACTGATTGTTTCAGATTGCTTTAGTCAGAGCAAAGCTCAGCCAAAGTGGGTAACTCCTGGGGCTTCCAGCAGCCAGACTGTGGCTATTGGGGAAACCAGCATTAAGGACAGGGGTCAGACGCAAAAATAAAGGAGAAGCAAGAGTTTTGGGAAAAAATGGAGTGAGAGAGCCCTGATAGAACCATGCCCAACACTTCTCCCATCTGGACTTTTCAGTTAAAATGAGCCAGTACTATTATTCCCCTTATTGTTTAAATTTTGAGTTTTCTCCCCTTGCAACTGAGAGCATCATAATTGAATCTATTACTATGCTGTTTCATAGAAGAAACTGACTGACGCTGAACTGCACTGTCCAGTATAGTAGCCACCAGCCACATGTGGCTATTTGAATATAAATTACAGTAACTAAAATTCAAAATCCAATTCCTCAGCTGCACTTTCCAGATGTCATGTGCTCAATACCACACATGACTACTGGCTATCTTATTGGGCAGCCCAGAGATAGAACATTTCCATCATCATAGAAAGATCTACTGTATAATGCCAATGACAGATCAAAGATTAATTTGTCTATGGTTATATACCTGTTAAGTGGCAGACCTTTTATTTGAACCTAGGTTTTAACTGCCTTTATAGCATAAACCAATGGTTCACAAAACACATTCACTCATGGCCTAGGTTGCCTCATTCATTTTATGTAAACCCTTATTCATGCTGATTTTAACTTGAGTTTCTATTATTTTTAACACCAGGTATTTGTTGTTCTTGCCCAAATTTATGTCAATGGCTAAACCTTTTCCTAACACTTCTATTCCTGCTTTAATTTTTCTCAGTATTCTTCAGGGGTGTCCTTCCCCTTGTCAATCTGCTAAATGCCTGTCTTTGCCTTCTTATTTTCAAATTCTCACACATCCCAAAGCTTTCCCCAAGGACTCTGAGCTTTCCTCTTGACAGACACTGTGACATGAACAAAAACAGTACAAACTCTTCCATGCATGTCTGAAAGTGAATTTGACAAAGCTTATTAATACCAGTAGCCATTCTGTTCCTTGGTGGTAAAGCTTATTTATTTTTGATTTGCTTTTTAATAAATAACCTATTGAACATTTGAAGGGCTTGCTGGTTATCAAATTTAGAATTAATTGCACTGCATTTCTCTGGGCAGATTGATAAAGCTGCCCATTGTAGCAGAGCTCTATTCTACTGGATATTTTGTGGTATTATTAGAAATAATACTGAACATAAATGAAATAAAGATTTAGTTTCAAGCATGTCTAAGTTCACAGTCACATTAACTAATGAATAATATGAGATTTTAATCTTTGAATCTCTAAGAGTTTTTCATTTTTACTAAATATCATATATTCTAGTTGCTTGTAACTATAAAATGCAGACACATGTTCAAAAATGCTTCCATCATTTTGTTATACAAATTTATGTTCTACCAATTTTTGCTCCATGTAATTTTTAAACTTTGATAGAAGATATAAGACTTTGTATTACAAAAAAGTGTATTAGGCATTGGTAATCAAGTACAGGAAATAATATTAATCCTAGGTTTTACCATGTTCTGTTATTTTGGTATCACTGTTAAATGTTTTATTGGAAATGGTGCTTCTATAACAGAGAGCTCAATTAAGGTTAATTAGCAGAAAGGACTTGACTTCCATGATTAATAACCTAACTGCTGTGCTAATGCACGAAGGTTCTTGAACCATGCATCTAGCACCAGGTGGGATCTTGCTGTTGTAACCGAAGTAATAAAGTGCTTTTTTCTATATGTTTATTTAGCAGAAATAATCCCTAAGTGAGCTTTAGTTATATTTAAGATGACTTTGTCATTTAATTTTGAATAATGCTTACCTCCCACTATATTATCACAGTGAAAAGACAAGGACATACCCAAAAAAATTTTTGTAAAAGATAGTGTTTATGTATACACACACACACACACACACACACACACATATGAAAAGCTCCTTTATTTCTTAAGTTTTTATGTTTGGTGCACAGTCCTCTTTATTCTCGCACAGCACCTTTCTGTTATATAGTGCTCCCAAATTAAAGTATAACAGTACGAAGCTGACATACAGCAAAATGCATCTATGTACCTAGTTCTTTGTTCATACAACCATGGAAACAAAATAAGATCCGTTCTTGGCAGCTGGAATTGCTCTGAGCATTGATTCCTCTCATAAATATCTTGATGATTTTACTTATTTTCAACACATATTTCAGAGATCTCGCTTTACCCCAGGAACATTTTTTTTCATCCACCCTGGATCAAAGTGGATTCTTGAGCGACCATTCAACCAAGTACGTCTGTGGATACAGTCGATATAGTAGAGAGAACACAGCCTTGTAATCATAAGATCTAGGTCCCAGATTGGTAAATTATGGGCATATCTTTGTAGCATGTAAAAAGCAATAACCTTGTCTGACTCGCTTACTGCTGCGTGCTCCTAAATTAAAACAGTGCCTGGTACGTGGTGGGGGCTCAGCGAATAGTTACTGAACCAATACCATGACAAGTATGGACAATGCTGTCATCAGGGTCTCACTGTGATGACTTCTAGAGCAGTCCTACTGTGCACAGTGACTGTGTTGCTCATACTTAGCAGACATGGAAAGGCTCCCATTTTGAATCTTTTTTTTTTTATTGTGTAGTGAAGAATAATATGATGTATACAGTGAAATGCGTTAAAGGGAAAATGTTTAAAATAAATGTGAAAAACACTCGTAAATTTAAAAGTGTAACACTAGAGTTAGTCCTTAGTAGGCTGTCTATCTGGATGCATTTTACTTCACCATCCTACATTTCCTGGCTTTTAGGTACAATGGTGAAGGATGTTTTGCTGAAGAAAGATTATATAACTAGAGACTGATGATTTTACTTATTTTCAACACAGTGTAGAGAAAACAGTTGCCTAGCAGGATAAAAATGCAAATACAATGGTGAAAAACTTATTTTGTTGTGATCAAATGAGCATAGTTACTAAGAAAATCTGTGCACAGTTTTCCGCTTGAACGTTGAAATGTATATACCACAACCAAATGTTTCTTGATATCAGAATGTATCAAAAACACTCGGAAGGGTCTAAGTGGCAATTTTTCTACTAATTTTTCTAACAAAAGCCAAGAAACAAGCCAAGAAAAAGGCC
This sequence comes from Phataginus tricuspis, assembly GCA_029783875.1. NCBI lineage: Eukaryota > Metazoa > Chordata > Mammalia > Pholidota > Manidae > Phataginus > Phataginus tricuspis. The sequence continues at coordinate 6,680,160 of JAQQAC010020790.1, read as the reverse complement.
AGAGTCCTTAACAGTGCTTACAGCCGGTCCCCTGAAGTCCAACCCCTGGCTCATGAGGCTGCCTCGCTCTGTCTCTGACCAGATGCAACATCTGTATCTCGGACTTGAGCACCTTTCTTTAGCTACACATGCTAGAGATTATCTCCATTCCTAGAATCCCTACAGCACTTGGCGACACACAGAGAAGCTTTTAGGAGAGGTGGCAAAGCTACTTTTTGTTAGTGTTTTCCTTGAAGGAACTAGCCTCTTTATCTCCTTGCCTAGTTTTTTAGCTTTAGCTTTAGCTTTATTTCTTTAGCTAACTTGTGCCCTTCAAAGGCAGAAAACTTTATTCATAATTTTATACTGTCCCTCTCAAGTCATAACAGCATTTATGCTTTAAGAACCTGATAAAGACGTGTTGATTTTGAGAACTCAATACAACAGAACAGAATGTTAGAGCTGAAAGGGATATTCGAGCTAATCATGTTTAAAAATGTGACTCTAATGCCTTTGGGCAGAACGTGTGTCCCCAGTCCCCCAGAGAGCCCTTCCCTCTTGCCCAGCCCTGACCACTTCCACACTCACTCGGTCTACAGCCTCTCACAGCCGTCACCCTGGACTGACACCCTGAGGGACTGTGCTACCTGAGATGACAGTGAATTCCCTTCATGGCACTGCCAGGCCCAACCTGAAGGTCTTATTTTTTATTTTGTTTTATTTATTTTATTTTCCAGAGCTCTTTTATTTCAATATGTTGCCTCCTCAAGCGGATTTTAACCTAACAATTTTTTTTATATGCCAACGTGCTTCCTTTACCCAAACACAGTTGTAATAAAGGTCAAAGTCAACAGATTCAAAACTAGAAGACGTTACAGGGCTACTCGTGAGTGCACACTCCCCACTATCAATCATATTTTATAATAGATACGATATATATATTTTGGTGTTAACCTTCCAAGAATGTTTTCATAGTAATGCAGAAAAATGAATCTGGAATCATGAAATGTTTAGGTATCAGTAAAAAAGCTAACAACAAAAAACATTTTGTTAAGACTCAAATTATAATTGAATGTAAAACATTCCTGGAAGATGCACCCCTCTGTTTATTGCAGCACTATTTACAATAGCCACGAAATGGAAGCAACCTAAGTGCCCATCAGTAGATGAATGGATTAAGAAGATGTGGTACATATACCCAATGGAATATTATTCAGCCATAAGAAGAAAACAAATCCTACCATTTGCAACAATATGGATGGAGCTGGAGGATATTATGCTCAGTGAAATAAGCCAGGCCAAAAAAGACAAGTACCAAATGATCTCACTCATATGTGGAGTATAAGAACAAAGAAAAAAAAAATGAAGAAACAAAACAGCAGCAGACTCACAGAACCGAAGAATGGACTAACAGTTACCAAAGGGAAAGGGACTGGGGAGATGGGTGAGAAGGGAGGGATAAGAGGGTAAAAGGGGCATTACGATTGGCAGGCACAGGGTGAGGGGGCACGGGGGGGACTGTACAGCTCAAAGAAGACAAGTAGTGATTCTCATCTCACTGCGCTGATGGACACTGACTGTAATAGGGTTGGTGGGGGGGACCGGATGAAGGGGGTAGTTTAATCATCACAATATTGCTCATGTAATTGTAGGTTAATGATACTAAAATAAAATAAATTGTAAAAAAAAAAAAAAAAACCTCTTGAGAAAAGGCTCCCATGTCATCACTTTAATCCCTTCACCCTTCCCAAATGCTTAAAAATCAAAATAAATTATGCTAGGGGGACAAAGACACACTACAGTAAAAAGCATTTAACAAGGCAGAGGGAGAGGTTATTGTAAGCCTGTTTACTGAAAAGTTGGAAAAGTTAATAGGAACTTCGGTGTCTATCTCACAGTGTAATACAAATCTTGCTAAGAATCTATAGTTTAAGCAACCCTATTACTTACACAATTTGTTTTTATACTTATTCAGTTGTCTTCTAGTGATCATTCTTTCTCTGTATAATTTCTTCATACAATGTAACATTTGTTTGAAGACATTGATTATAAAAGCCAAATTAATGTAAAATTTTTCCATGGCAAACAGAACATTTCTTGGATTTATCACTTTAAAAAATTTAGTTAAAATATGAAAAAAGCAAACAAACTTGACCTCTAGCCCTTTCTTGAAGCAGATACTGGCTTTATCTGTTCATTATGTTATTATGCAGAGAAAGAAAAGATAAATAAGGTCATATGTCAGTGACATAGTTAATACGTTTATAAAAAAATGAAAATATGAAAGTAAATGTTAAGTAGAAAAATATACATAAGTTGAAAACAATATTCAAGAGAACATATTTGTGAGCTAAAAAGAATAGAAGTGAAACCATTTTAGAGATGGCTTCATTTTAGAGATGGTGTTCCTTGCAACTCCCCACCCCACCCCTAGCAGAAGATTGACCAAGGGCGGAGATTGGTGGGTGCAGGGTGGGGAGTTGCAAGGAACACCACCCTGCAGAACCCTGGACATCTTGAGGAAGTCAAAAGGAAGCCAGACAAACCAGAAAGTGAAAGATTCATAGCAAGGATAGAGAGGAGCTAGGGCAGAGAGGTGCTGCTCGTTCTACACAAAACTTTTGAAACAGGAGCATTATAAAAATGGGACACCTATTTTTTTATCAGCATCCTCCCTGAGGCACTCTTTGCTGTTGCACATAGACTTTACACTTTCAGACACCCACAGAAAACAGCAGTCCCCCACTGTTCTTTACCTAGTGACCCTGCTTTATTTTCTTAATAGCATTCATCACCATCTGACATGCTTATTTGTACAGTACCTAAGTGACTCTAGTGAACTATAACCATCATAAGATCAGGGTTTGCTGTTGGGTCCTTCATGCCTAGAACTGTGCCTGACACATTAAAGATGCTCAATATGTATTTGCTGACAGGATGTGCATTAGGTACTGATATCCTCTTCACGTGACTGATTCTATTTTTGAAAAGCCTACTGTATAATGACAGATTTTTCTATTGAATTATACACAGAATGTTACCACACATATAATTAAATATGTATATAGCTTGGAAATGCAGAAATGCATATCCACACACACTGTCTTGACCTGAAAGAATTTACTCTGAGCTTTAGGTTCACCTGAGTCTCCTCCTTAGATGGACCAAGTCCGGTGATCTGGAACCGCACTGATGAGGAGGGGAAAAAGCTCAAATACCCCGAAGGGATAACTGGGCATGTGATATCTAGCTTAACTGTATGTAAAGTGTATTTAGATATTTGAATTCTATGAGAACTTTTTCTTAATTGACGTATAGTTGATATACAATCTTATATTGGTTTCAAGTACATAACACAGGAGCACATTTACTTTTTTTTCTAAAACTATTTGGATATAAGAGACAAATCAGCAAATAATATTGGGAGCATGGAACTGAGTAATGGGGTTCTTAAAACGCACACTTATATACAGGAGAGTTTGCACACATGAGCATTGTGCGCACAGATATGCACACGAAATGAGGAATTTTCTAAAACTCTGAGGAGGAGGTATGTTTTTCAGATATTTTTAATACGTTTTAAATATATCTCAGTTGTTGCAATAATGTAGAAACCTAAGGCTAAAAGAGACTTAAATTATTATCTGATTCTTTTTTTCTCTCCTTTACTCTTCATTTTCCTTTTTCTCTTCTATTTGTTTTTTTTTTTGCCATGGAAACTTTAGAAAAATCAAATTCTTATAAGGAACCAAAACCCAGCTGGAGATGGACTGTAACCTCCAGGCATCCACCCTCAACATCTCTTATCCGTCACCACCTGAAAAGGTGCACCGTGTACCTGGGCACCACAGCCCAGTGATCTAACCCAGAACCACATTAGATGTGACCCTTCAGCGCCACCTTTTCCACCATTCTGAGGCCATTTTTTGCCTGACCTCCTTCAGCTGCCCTATAAAGGAACTTCAAATCATTTAGAAATTCTACCTTCTGTTGAAATGGAATCCACCTTTTGGTATTGACCCTTGACCCCTAGCTCTGTCCACCGCTAGAGCCTTCTGAAAGAAGTCCAACTCCACATTTACTGATTCATTTCCACTTCAGCATCAGCATCCCCATTTCCTCTGGAAGGGATTCACGGTTTCTCTACCCCCTTGGCCATTCTCATTTGCATATACTCTGGTTCAATACCTGCTTCCCAGCACTGAACAAAGTATAATAAATTAAGTTCCAAAACAATTAGGCATAACAAAGCAATTGCTCCCCTGTACTTCTGCTAATGCAGCTTAGGACAGCATTAACGTGTATGAAACCGCATAGCAAAATTTTTGTGCACCTTATAATAGTATATAACATCTCCATCCTCAGGTGAATTCTGGCTTCAAATAGAAGTTTTTGTATATATCCTATAAGTTTCAGGTTTTTAAGCCTTGCCTGTTGTTTCAGACTGTTAAATATTATTGGCTTAAGAATTTATCCATGAAACGGATAGATTTATATTTTCCATGAGCTGCTAATCAGATAATTAGATCATTCTGGAAAAAGCCAAAGGCTGGGTCCAGTGGGCCATTTCTAGAGACTTCCTTCCAAATTGACATTGCATAGTCGGTTAGCACTTAACAAATCGTCGTGGTTCAATCAGTTATGAATCTATCCAGTTCTGCGATGACTAGCTCACAGTCTTGCCATGCTCAGATCAATGAATGATTAATGTTTTCATGTCAAAATCAAGATACTCTTCAACTATTATCCTTCCCTTATTACAACTCTAGTACTACCAACAACAAAAACAAAAGATATTAGTCTCTCTGTGGGCTCTCTGCCATCTACTGAGCACATTTTCTTTATGTAATGAGCAAAAAAAAAAAATCGTATTTTGAAAAATCTGCTGTGGAATTTTGCTTAAGATTCATGTCAAGTACACTGTCTCATAGAATCTTTGTATGCCTCATGATTATTTAATAATAACGCTCAGAATTAATTCTCATGTCTTTTTTCCCCCCTTTAGAACTCAAAACTGTTTTATTTCACTGTTCCCACATTCCTTGAGGGTGACTTCAACATGCATGAAATATAAGATATGAGAGCAAATTTCATTATTACAAAAATTCTCTAAATTATCTTAAGTGTCCAGAATAAATGTAAAGAGCAGTTTTCAGAACAAGATGAGAAGCAATGGGCAATCTCAGCAATATCGGAATAGTAACAGCAACAATATCGGACAATGACTGACTTTGATGGGAGTGTCTTTCTATCTCAAAACAGATAATATGCATTAAAAAAATCCTTTTAATACTACCACCGACAGTATTCACACATGGCAGTTATTGACACTCAAATCTGGTCAAAAGAACTCAATGGTCAAAGGAAATGATATCATTCCTACCAATATGCAGATTGTTCCCGGATTACCTTTTCACAAGAAAAATGTTACTGCTTGCTTCATTGCTTTGACATTCAGGAAATCTCACTTTGACCTCATGACCACATAAGGCCAAGATTTCTCTGTTGCTCTTGTGTTTTCTCAAGGGGCTGTTTGTCAGTTTTCATTTGTAATATTCTGACTTTTAAGGTCAACTGTCTCTGAAAACCATTTTAAAAGTAACTGTAATAGAAGCTTTTTCCTCAGTATAATTAAACTTGCATTTGTCCTTTTGATTTTCTAAAAACCAAACAGCTAGCAATGAATTCTTGAAGCTTTGATTATATTTTTGTCGAGGAAGAACATTTTAAACGAGGTAGACCTGATGCTGCAAAATGGCAAGGACAGAAGATTAGAGCACTTTATGCAATAGATACGTCCTGAAATATGCACATTGGATCGTGTATTTTAAGTATATTAAGGGAAAAATAACTACATCAGAAATTCAGAGTGCTTGTTAAAAATGTGATACAGGGTTTTCCCAATCCCAACTCTGAAGAGTTGGTATTCTTACTTACATATCACATTAGACAAAATTTGAAATGATTCATCTGGAAAATATTCTTGGAAAATAATTATTTTTCACACACACCCATAATTTATAATCTTAAAATTTGGAATTTGATATGTTGGAGTTTCTTGTAACAGAATATTTATAGACTTGTGAACTTAACAGCAGCTTGGAATTTTCTCTGAGTCCTCAGAGGGGCAAAATGAGAACAGCCTGGACACACCCCAGTGAGGAGCTACAGCCGTGACCTCTGGGACAGGGCTTTTCTATGAAAAGGGCCAAAAGGGCAAATGTCCTGATGGCTGAAAATGTAATGCAGCCTGCTAATAAACAGCTATAATATTACTTTTGTTGGAACAATCTCTAACAAAGGTCATGTGTGTGTTAGAGGCAACTGACTGACCATTTCTTTAATCCATCATTATTAGGTGCTGTGGAGAGAAAACACTGAGTTAGGCATTGAGTGTTAGAAAACACAAAAGCTCAAGGTCACTTTCCTCAAGGATTCACAGACTAAAGCAGTGAAATAAGGCATTTGATTCTATTTGGACAACCTTAAATACTAAGACGTTAACCTTCTGGTCTTGAGTTATCTCACCCTTTTTCAGGGCATCTAGAGGCCTTTCACCTCCAGGGAGATCCTGAAACACCAAGCCCTAAGTTTTTGGTGTCTCCTAAACTTTGAATATCTTAATCTGTGCTTGTCAGGGTCAAGAGGTGCTTCTCAGGGCATTTGGAAGCTTCTAAGTGTAAGTTTTTCTGTTTCTTTGTTTGTTTTGCCCTTAAAATTAAGAATGACCTTGTCTGATGTTGCTCATCAGACCTTTCTCCTGTTCTGGACAATTCCAAGCTTCCTTGGGCCCAAGAACTGTCAATTAAAGTTTTATTGAGAAATGTTGCAGGGAAAGCTGCCCAGTATAGAAAAGCAGACAAGAGGGGAAGGTGGGTAGCCACAGCCCTGGATTTATTTTGGAATGATATTTCCTCTGAGACCCGGAATTTTCATTTATAAAATGAGTTTGGAACAGGTCAGTTCAAAGGTACCTTCAGAGACAAACAATTGAACATTATTCTAAGAAACTTAAAATCAGGTATTTGCTCCTAGTTCATGCCACACCTACTGGTATTGTTTACAACAAGCAAAGGAATAAAATACTGCTTTTAAAGTTAATAACATGAATGTAAACAACTATTTCTTTCCTTATACAAAAATATTTTCAACCATTCCATGCTTTTCTCCATATTGTATTTCTCTTGACTTCTGAATCTTTTCCAGAATGGGCAAAACACTAAGTATCACACCTATTTCCAAAATAATTGAGTGAGTTTTATAATTGCTTTTAGTCTGTAAGATGTCTTGAGTTATTTCCAAATTTGCAGAACTAGAGAGATAAGCACCAAAATGCAAAGTAGCCTACCTGTATAAGTTGAAATTATAAATAAAAAAGCTAAAGTTATAGGCATTATAAATACAAAATGCACACTGACCTAAATAAAAACAAAGCAGAACATTTTGTGGATTGGGTTTCTTTTCAATTAACAGCTTTCTTTAATTTTATTTTTTGTTGCAGAAAAACATAGGTGTGCAGATAGCTTCAAGAATACTATAAGAATAGCCTAATAACATTGAATGCATGTTAGAAAAATTTGAGGAAAGGGAGAAGTGAACAACTGTTTGTTTTCCTTAACCTAAGCTCCAATTTCCTTATCTGCAAGATAAAAATACTACTACTGCCTACCTCATGTGCTTGTTATAAGGAGTGAATGTGATAATGTGAATAAAGCCCTCGACCTAATACCTTGTAGGCACTAATGGCTTACTAATGGGTTTCCTGAGCTCACCATGATGTTACCTTATGTACTTCATTTCTTTTCATTCTGCCAGTTGTATTTATTGCTACGGGAATTTTTATGCTTATTTTACAAGTGAAAAAATTACCCATCACACAATACAAGGTGGTTAAGGTGGGAAATGACCTCAAGGAGTACGTGATTTTTAAGTATGTGCTTTTTCTGCTTTATCACACTGTGTCTTCTTGGACTTCAATCCAAATGTATAAGCCTTAAAATGTTTATTTTGAGCTCATGGGGGAATTTTGAGTTGGTAAATCAGCATGATACACTCATACCATTGGTTTTCATGATGCATTGGAAAAGTAAAATTTATTGAGTTTTTGAAAACTTACTGAGTCTCATGTATCAAAATATATGCTTTCAAAGTAATTTTCTTGGGATGCTGATAAATGTCCTCTTTCTACTGTCCAGAGTATTTCGAAATTGCCAACTCATTAGTGAGTCAAGTTAATAATTGGTCTCATTATTTGAGATACATCTTTCCTTCCTGAAAATATTGTTTTAAATAATTTATTCACTTATCATATTCACTTTTAGTTGTTTCCAAATAATGAAATAATCCCCTAAAGATCAATATTCAACAACTTTGAAGATATTAAAAAGAAATATACGTAGGCCTAAAAAACGTATCTAGATGGATAGATCCTAATATTATTTTGCATAATGACACACTTTGGAATGTGTGAAGTTCCTTTCTTCCTTTCTTCCCTGCCCATTTATTTTGAAAAGAAAATAGCAATAAATTAAAACACTCTGATGTAACATATTTACTGAAGATTTTGATTTAATATTTATTGAGTACAGACTAAAGGTCAGACATTGTTCTGAGTCCTTGGGATACATCAGTAATCAAAACAAATCCCCAATCCTTGTGAAATTTCTTCTCCCACTCTTCTGGTGGGAGAGTGAGGGAGGCAGAAAAGAAATAAAACAAATATATAAATTATATACTATGCTGGAAGATGCTAAGTGTTATAGAAAGAGAAAGTAGAGCATGTTAAGCGGGGGGCTTGAAAATGTGGGGGCAGGAAGCAGATGGCAGTTTTAAATAGTCAGGGTAGACCTCATTAAGAAGGTAGTATTTTTGTAAAAATTTGAAGGAGTTAAGGACATTAGTATTCTTTGTGGCTTTCTAGAGGAAGAGAAAAGTGCTAGTGCAAAGGCCCTGAGCTGGGAGCGTGCCTGGTGGGGCACAGAGCAAGGAGACGAGCGTGGCTGAGACAGAGCTAGAGAGGTATGGGGAAGAAGCAGAGGGGTCGGCGGGGAATAGGCAGATCATGCTAAATCTTGCAAGCCAGTTTAAGGGATCCAGCTTTTACTCTGTGTGAAATGAGAGGTCCTGCTATGATTTGAGTAGAAATATGACAAATTCCTCTGCCTGCTGCACTGCGAATAAACTGTAGGGGTCAAGGGAGTAAAAGGGAGAAGAGGGGACCAGTTTGGAGACAAGAGATGATGGGGCAAAGTGGTAGCAGTGGTACGGATGAGAAGAGGTCAGGTATATGGCTTTGTACCTTTTATATGGTTTTATATTCTATCAGACTTTCTAACAAGTATGCAGTCCATGTCTGGCATGAGCACGGCTGTATTACCAAGTGCCCGGTAGGAGAGCTGATACATAATAAGGATCTAATAAATATTATGATAGAAAATGAGTTTTTGGAAATAAAACTAGCTATTATTTACCTAGTACATCATCTCAGTATTTTACACATACTTTTAATGTGAGGCTCAATACATCCCTGTGAAGTTGCTGCTGCTGCATCTACTTTACCAATGAAGAAACTGAGGCATAAGGTGTTCGCATAACTAACCCAAGCCTAGCAGATGGAGAGTGGAGATGAAACTCTGAGCAGTCTGGTTCCAACGTAACTGCTCTCAACACTAGGCAACACTGTTTCAAAGAACTGTAAGTCATAATGTATGATAATTCACAGGTTAAAAATATGAGTTTTTATACTTGGCATCTACTCATTTTCATAACTGCAGAAATATGATAGGTAAGGTACACCCAGACACGAAGATAAAAACATACTTTCTTTGTGAAATTAAATCACCCACTTTAAGAAACTCTAAAATGTGCCATAAAAAGAAGCAAATTGTTAGTGATAGCAGTTGAAATTGTACCTTTTATTTTTGTTCAGTTCTGGAATATGTTGGAGCAGATAATGTACCATGGGCAATTTGTTGTCTGAAACACTAAAGTGGCTTTCTGGCAGACTGAGATCATACATCTTCTCAGTGCAATATTTTATCTGAATGCATAAAGTTGTTGCATTTAAACTTAGTAATGTTACATTTTTCCAGCTCACTTGGTGGTGTATATTCTGAGATATATAACTGAAGAATATAATTATACACCTCAGAGAAAGGACACAATGAATAGCCACAAAAGGGCTTTACTTAGAAATGCAAAAGACCATCTTTTTACCTCTATAGAGAAAAAAATAAAGATACACAACTGAGGATTAATGAACTGCATGCAAATGTGTTTAATAACTTATTTGGCAAAATAAAGGGAGCATGTGAGAGAAGTATGTGAAAAATTAACATTGTCATTTGTGCAGTGTTTAATATTGTAGCAAAATTGAAATACAAAGGGGGATGTAGAGTTGGTTTAGAGAGACAATTTTATCAGTGAAGCATAATAATCCAAATGCTGACGTGTTTTTGATAGCACAGGACTGTCATGAATAGATACATATCAGGTATCTACTATATTAAGAAATCCCTAGAAAGAAGACATTTTGGGCTAGAAACCAAGTTTAAAGTATACACATGGCTCAAAAGAGGTATGCAGAGTTCCTGCTAATGTTTGAGGATTTCAATTTTTTGATTTTTAAAATACACATCTTTTCATAGGAATATAAATGTACTTTGTCTTACCAATTAGATAAGATCCTAAAAATGTGTCTTAAGAGAACACATTTTCTCCCATTATTCTATTATAACTCCAATTTGCATCTAAAATGTAATGATTCACTCAGAATACTTCTATGCATGGTACAAATGACTACAAAAAATTAACTAAAGACAGTCAACTATCATAATTTTTCCACACTTACCCAAACAAAGTGAATATTACTCAAGGACCGCCTCAGAACAGGAACACTGAACATTCAGAATTGCTAAGCACTGAAGAAGATGGAAAATGGAACCTTTACTACCCAGAAATTATGATTATGGAAATTTGCTTTCACAAACTGCCTGATAAAAGACTTTAATTGAAAGAAGACAGATTCAGAAGTTGTTATAAATCACTGCCAGGCTTGATTTCATCATGTTCACAAATATTCTTTGACTACCTAATTTGTACCAAGGAACATTCAAGGTTGTGGGTGGAAGAGTTTGAAGATGAATAAAACAGTCTGATCTCAAGGAGTTTATTCAGCCAATCAATATATAATGTCCCTAGGTACTGTTTTAGGACTGGGGATGTAGTGAGTAAGATAAAGTACCTGGCCTCCAGGAGTTTATGTAATAATGGTCTGGAAATAAAAGAGCAATCAAATAGATAGGTAAATACTGGTGACATGTCATTTTAGGGGTGAAACATGCAATGATGAAAAATAAAGCAACTTTAGAGGAGAGTGACAGGGCACAGGAGTTCCTACTGTAGATGTGGCTGAGAGGGAGGACCTTCTAAACCTGCAGCACTGTCACCAAGACCTGAATGAATTCCAGGAGCGAGCCATGAGGAAGCAAGGAAAAGGAGAGTTCCAGCCCTGATGCAGGAACCTTTGCCTGAGCCCACCAGGAAGGGCAATGCACTAGCAGGGTGAGAAAGAAAGGGAATGGACGAGCCGTGAGGTTGGAGGAATCACTTGGAACCAGATCATATTGAGTCATAATCAGGGCTTTAGATTCTGCTGTAAACATGATGGAAAGCCACTGACAGGTTGAGTGCAGGAAATGATGTAATCTGAAAGATCCCTCATTTTGGAGTGCATTTTTAAGTAGAGTCAACAGTGCTTACACTGATGGATTGGACTGAGGTATGGGGAAAAAAAAGAGGAATCAAATGTAATATCTATAATGTTTACTTGAGAAAATTTGTTGACTCTACGTACCGTATACCCGCACGGGAAATACTATGAGAGTTGTCATGTTGGTGAAGCAGATCAGGGTTCAGTGCATTCAAACCTAAGTTTGAGATGCCCATTGGATATTAAAATGGAAATGTATACTTTGAGAGCTACAGATATAAACTAGGGAGTCATAGTATAAGGATGGTATTTAAAGTCTTAAGACTGAAGGAAATTTCTCCAGGATATGAGTGCAGATACACAGAGTTGCAGGTCTGAGCCCTCAGTGTTTAGATGATGGGGCAAATAATGTGATATTACAGCAGTTTAGGAACTGGGAGTAGAATTAAGATGTTGAAGGTTGTTCTGATTATCTATTGCTGCATAACAAACCATCCAAAAATTTAGTGGCATAAAACGACCATCATTTAATATGTACATGATGCTATGGGCCAGCAAGACAAAGTAGGGGTGGTTTGCTATGTCTGGTATCTAGGGTGGCTTGGATATGTGAAAATGAATGGGCCACATATCTAGAGCATGGGTCCATCTCGACCTAGTCTCTCGATGTGCTAGCTTGGACTCCATCACAGCACAGGGGTCTCAGGGTAGTCAAACATTCTGGGTAGTTTGGGACTCCAAACTAGAAGCTCCCACTCCCTTAACAGTTGGGATTCAAACTGGCAGTGTCCCTCCGCTATAACCTATTGGTCAAATCAGTATGCACATTCAGCCCATGTTCAGTTAAAGAGGAATAAACTCCATCTGGTTAACTTTATCATGTCAAGCTCTCCCACAGTTGTTAATTACTAAAAAACAAAACAAAACAAAAATAGCCAGTTCTCGACCAACCAGTGAGTCGAAGAAGAAATTAGAGGAAATTAAAAAGTATCTTGAGACAAAGAAAAATGGAAACACAATGTACTAAAGCAAAATGCAGTAAAAGCAGTTCTCTGAGGGACGTTTACAGCTCTAAACCCAAGAAAACAGAGAGATTTCAAATAAGAAACCTAACTTTAGACCTTAAGGAACTAGAAAAAGAAGAACTAAGCCCAAATTTAGCAAAAGGAAGAAAATAATAACGATTAGAGCAGAAATAAATGAAATAGAGAATAGGAAAATAGAAAAGATTAACTGAGCTAATAGTTCTTTGAAAAGATAAATAAACCTTTTGCTTGATTCACTAAAGAAAAAAGGGAGAAGACTCAAATCAACAAAACTATAAATGAAAGAGGAGACATTACACCTGATACTACAGAAATACAAAGAATCATAAAGGCTACACAAACACTTACGTGTCAACAAACTGGAAAAGCTAGAAGAAATGGATAAATTCTTAGAAACATATAACCTACCAAGGCTACAACAGGAATAAATAGAAATCTGAATTGATCCGTTTTTAGTAAGGGGATTGAATCAGCAATCAAAAATTTCCCAATGAAAAAAAATCCAATACCAGATAGCTTCATAGGTGAATTCTATCAAACATTTAAAGAATTAATATGATCTTTCTCAAACTCATCCAAAAACTAGAAGAGAACTGAATTCTTCCAAACTCATACTATAAGGCTAGCATTATCCTGATACTCAAGCCAAGGACACTATGAGGAAAGAAAACTCAGTCTAATATCCATAAAGGACACACATACAAAAATTCTCAAAATAGTAGCAAACTAAATTAAATAGCATATTAAAACAATCATTCGCCATGATTATTCATGATTTATACCTGGGATGCAAAGATGTTTCAACATTATCAATAATGGTAATACATCACTTGAATAAAAAAAATCATATCATCATCTTGATAGAGGCAGAAAAAGCATTTGACAAAATTCAACATCCATTCATAATAAAAACTCAACATATTAGGTATGGAAGGAATTACCTCAGCATAATAAGGCCATATATGACCAGAGCATAGTTAACATTATAGTCAGTCATGAAAGGTTGAAAGTTCTTTCTCTAAGATCAGGAACAGACAAGGAGCCCTTCTCACCACTCCTATTCACCTTAGTATTGAAACTCATAGAGCAATCAGAAATAGAAGGCCTTAGAATTGGAAAAGAAGGAATAAAATTCTCTATATGCAGATAACATGATTTTGTATATATAAAACCCTTAAGACTCCAATTGTTAGAGCTAATCAACTAATTCAGTAAAGTTTCAGGATACAAAATTAACATTCAAAAATCAACAGCATTTCTATACAATAACAATGACTAATCTGAAAAAGAAATAAAGAAAATGATCCCATTTACAATAGCAACAAAAAACAGTAACATACTTAGAAACACACTCAACCAATGAAGTGAAAGGCCTATACACTGAAAACTGTAAGATATTGAAAGAAATTAAAGAAGACACAAATGAGTAGATTTTGTGTTCATGGATTGAAATAACATTGTTAAAATGTCAATACTACTCAAAACCATCTATGAATTCAATGCAATCCCTATCAAGATTCCAATGGCATTTTTTACAGATGAAGAGAGAACAAGCCTAAAATTTGTGTGGATCCACAAAAGACTGTGAATAAACAAAGCAATCCTGAGAAAGAACAAAGCAGAAGCATCACACTTCCTCATTTCAAGCTATATTATAAAATCATAGTAATCAAAACAGTATGGTACCAGCATAAAACAGACACATATATCAAAGGATCAGAATTGAGAACTTAGAAATGAACCCATGCATATATGGCTAACTGATATTTGACAAGGGAGCTAAGAATATTCAAAGGAAAAAAGAGCCTCTTCAATAAATGGTGCTGGAAAAAAATGTATATTTACACATAAAAAAATCAAACTAGATTCCTACTTTATATCACCCACAAAAATTAACTTGAAATGGATGAAAGTCTTAACTGAAAAAGATGAAGCCATAAAACTTACAGACGAAAACAGAAGTAAAAATCTCCTTCATATAGGTCTTAGCAATGACTTTTTGGATATGACACCTAAAACATAAGCAACGAAATAAAAAACCAATGAAACTACATCAAACTAAAAAGTTTCTTTACAGCAAAAGAAAATGATCAATAAAATAAAAGAGCAAGTTATGGAATGGGACAAAATATTTGCAAATCATATATCTGAGGGTTAATATCCAAAATATATAAGGAACTCACACAATTCAACGGCAGAAAAATTATCCATTTAAAAATGGGCAAAGGACATGATTAGATATTTATTCAAATAAAGACATAAAAATGGCCAACAGGTACATTAAAAAGCGCTGAACATCACTAATCATTAAGGAAATGCAAATCAAGAAATATTACCTTATGCCTGTTAGAACAGCTATTATCAAAAAGATAACAAATGCTGAAAGAATATGAGAAAAAGGAACTCTTGTGCCTGTTGATAGGATTGTAAATTGATACAGCCATTATGGAAATCAGTATGTAGGTTACTCAAAAAATTAAAACTGGAACTATCATATAATTTAGCAATTCCATATCTGGGCATATACCAAAAGGAAACAAAATCATTATGCTGAAGAGATATCTGTACCACCATGCTCACTGCAGCATTATTTACAACGGCCAAAACATGGAAGCAATCTAAATGTTCATCAGCAGTCGAACGGATTTAAAAAATGTGGCATATAAATACAATGGAATATTATTCAGCCATAAGAAAGAAGGAAAACCTGTCATTTGCAACAACATAGATGGACCTTGAGGGCATTATGCTACATGAGATAAATCAGAGAAAGACAAATACTATGTGATCTCACTTACATGTGGAAAGGAAAGGAAAAAAAGGAAGGAATGGAAAGCGATACAGAGAACAGATTGGTAGTTACCAGAGACTGGGGTTGGAGGATTTGGATGAAGGTGGTCAAAAGGTATGACTTGCAGTTAAAAATAAATAAGTACTGGGGATGTAAGGTAAACCATGATGACTATAAATAACATTGCTGTATGGTATATCTGAAAGTTGCTAAGAGAATAAATCCTAAAAGTTGTCATTACAAGGAAAAAACTCTTTTTTCTTTTTTGTATCTATATGAGATGATGGATGTTAACTAAACTTACCATGGTAATCATTCCACAATATAGGTAACTTGTCATAACTTTATGTACCTTAAATTCATATAGTGCTCTGTGTCAATGATACATCAATAAGACCAAGAAAAAAACAGTCAATTCACGATGTGATCACCACTGAAAAAGAAATGTATACAAAGTGGTGAGAACAAGAAAGGGGGGCGTCTGGAGGATTAGGAGGGGGCTTGATAGAAGGAGCTACATTTGAACTTTAAAGACTAGATGGAGTTAGAAAGTAGAGAAGTAGGAACAGCTTGTGCAAAGGCAAAGCTTTATGGAAAAGTATACTGTGCGGACAGAATGTAAATGTGTCTGGAGGACAGCCGTGCTAGAAATAAGAATCTTACTTGATAGACATTGAATGCCACTGGAGATTTTCATTAAAAAAATTCTTACTATCAGTGTGGAGGATGAATGTGTGTAGAGAGAACAGAGTTCGAAAAATTATATACAATTGTATTGAAATCATTTTGGGGGGGGTTAGGGATCATCTGAATTAGTGGGAATCAGAGGGAAAGGAAAGATTTGAGAAGACTTAGTAGGTATAAGAGCCCGGCTATGGAGTGTGAAAAGGACTGAGTTGAGAATCAGTCAGAGGCCCAGCTGCACAGATGGTAAGGCCTCTGATCCATGGTGGCATGGAAGAATAAGCAGTACCCAAGTCTGAAGGATGAAATAATAAATTGGATTAGGGATCTATTTATTTGCTCACTCAGTCATTTGTTGAGACCTGCTGGATGCCTAGCACTGAACTAGATTTTAGAGAAACAAAAATGAGTGGTGTGGTTCCTACCCTGGAGGAGTTCACAGTCTTGACTTTGCCTACCTGGGTTGAGAGGCCTGTGGGATGTCTCAAGCCTCCGGGAATGAACAGATATTCACTGAGGAGCACCAGGGCAGGCCTGTAATCTGCAGAAGAAAATCAGGGTCCCGGCTGCATACACTGCATTTCCCTAGATGTTCACTGCCTTCTCTTGTCTGCTCCTGAGCTTATACCCAAGAGAAATCAATGTCTGCTTTGCAAGGCTCAGTTTATAAGCTGTTATGCACTGAATTTTGTCCTCGCCCGCCCCCCCCCCCGCCAAAAACAATTCCTAGGTTGAAGCCCTCACCCCCAGTGTGACTGTATGTTGAGACAGGGCTTTCATCAGCTTCAGCAGTTGGGACAAATTCTCCTATGCTTCCTTCTCACCCTAAATAAAATGGCCAAATCCTTCCAAAAGTGTTATGTCTCCAGGTAATCATCTGATATATTGAAATACAGTTTTTAGTTAATTCTTATTTCCTTGGGTTTGCATGTTCAAACTATTCTACCTTTTTTTTTTTTTGCTTTTGCTTGAAGTATTTTGAAACTGGCTGGAAGGGCCCCATGGAAAACCTTTTTGAGTTAGGACCTAGTCTAGACCATCCTAGGTATTTTCGTGATCCTGAATGTGTGTATCACAGGGACTAATTAATAGCTACTATGCATTCAATTTGGCTATGCAGCGGGACACTGGTATGTATTTCACATGCATTATATAACTTCACCTAAACTACAGGCTACCACTCCACTTTACATATGAGAAAACCTGCCTGAGATGCCTGAGAGAGGTAAGTTGTCTAAGGTCACATAAATATGAGGAAGAGGTGGGAACTGAAACCTTTTTCTGTATAACTTTAGAATGCTCCATACTTTTACTATGGATTTATCTACAAAGTCTGTGTAACATCATATATATTGTTAAACTTTAATATTTATATATATTTGAATTTATAAATAGTACATTTATACACTATATACTACCCTGCCACTTATTTCCAATCAACGTTTTTGAGAGCTAATCATGTTACCACATGTTACATCTATTTCATTCATTTTGACAAGTACCAAGTATTTGATTCCTAAACATAGAATATGCAGCCACTTATTTATCTAGTCTTCTAAGATAGGCATTAGTATGTTTCAATTTTTTTTATATGAACAAGAATTCTGCAATAAATTCCACTTCACAATATTTTCATCTGCACACACATGAGATTATCTCTAAAGTATGTACTTAGACCTGGATTTACTTTCAGAGTATATATCTAGAAGTGGTTATAGAATAAGATTATCACCTTTATTAGCTATTGTCAGAGTACTGTTCATGTTTGCATATATGTATATTCTCTACAGTGCATATAAACCTTCCTTTTTCCTTATAGCCTCAACAACAATCAGAAAAAACATTGGATTTTGGCCAAATTCTGATGAGTTTGAAATGCTAACACATTGTTCAATTTGCCCCTTGTTTAGTAGCTGGAGAAAGCATGTTTTCATAAGATTCTCTTTGGTAAACTGTCCATTTACAACCCATTCAAATCCATTTTTTCTAGTGAGTTGATCATTTTCTTACAGATTTGTAGTTATTATAAAAACTTTTTCTTGGTGACTTACATCATAAGTATTTCTACTCTATTTCTTATAAATATATTTTTCACATACAAGTCAAAACTTCAGGGCAGTCCAATTTACCAATTTTTTTTCTTCACAGCTAATGTTTTGTGGTGTGATTTAATAATTCCTTCAATGTCTTGATATACTAAAGATAGACTCCTAAATTTTGTTCTAAAACTCTAGGGTTTTTTAAATCAATCTGTAATTGGTTTTGTGTATAGTATGAGGTATACAGAGTTTTACTTTTTCTGTTTGCATTTGCCCTGCCATCAATTATTAATTGACATTAGCTGTGTTATAGACCAAGAGTATGTATGTGTCAAGATCTGTTTCTGGACTACTTTCAACCACTGATTCAATGTGTAACTTATGCAAGATTTTAATATCATAATTAATCAATGTCTGGTAAGCAAACACTACTATTTTCTTCAACTTTTTCTTGGATATTCTTTTCCATTCATTCTTTCAAATGAACTTTAAAAATCTATTTGTCAATTTCCATGAAACACTGGAAATATTTGTTGAAACTACTGGGTTTCAATTCTGTAGATAAATTTAGTGGGAATAAATTTCTTCATAATGGTGGATTTTTTATTCATGAAAATGTCCTGTTACCACTTTAAAGCTACTTTTTATCCTTCAATATTGTTTACAACTTGCCAAAGTTATATATTTTAATAATTATATATATTTAGCAATGAGAATCCCATGTTGCTTCTACACATAGTAACCTTAAAGTGTCTTCTTAGTTCTAAAAGTGTGTGTCAAAGTGCCTTTGCAGGTCTCTATGTAAACAACCATAACATTTGGAAGGAATGGAACTATTTTTCCCTTCCTCTGGCAGAGATTTATTGCTATCTAACCCAATGACAATTTTCAGTTAGGCACATTTAAAAGACTACATTTCACAATTTTCCAACTAGGTGTAACCATGTGATTTTTTTTCCTGGCCAATGAGATTTAAGCAAAGCATTGGGGGTGGGGGACTTATATGGGAAGAGGTGAGCTCTTCTTCACTTCTTCCTTCCTGCTGTCTGGAATGAAAATGCAATTGTTAGGCCTCAAGCAATGACCTTGGATTGCAAGGCAATGCAAAATTGGTGGAGCAACAAAATAAGGGTGTGTGTTCCTGATCACTGTGAAGCTGCCACACCAATCCTGATGGTCTCTTTCACTTAAAAAAAAAAAATCCAGAGAGAAGCAATATTTTTTAAGGTATTGTTACTTAAGGTTTTCTGTATGTGCACCTGAAACTAATCCTATTGGATAAACTTCCCATTTCTTGTATTTGGGCTATTGCATCATCTTTGCCCTTCAGGACAATGTTCAATAGCATTCCCAGTAGCCCTGCTCCTCTTGTTAACTATAAGAGAAATGAATCAAAAGCTTCTCCATTAAGGATGATATTTGCTTCAGAGTTTTGGTAGATGCCCTTTCTTATTAAGAGAAGAGAAAGTGGGAAGTATGTGTTATCAGTCATCATTAGATTTTACCCTAGTTAAGTCACAGAAGTAGTCACTGACTGCTAGTAGAGAGATATATAAATTAAAACTGACCATATATAAGCTTTAAAAGGCTGTGAGTCTTTTAAATATCTTTCTCATACATAACAGGGACATTTATAATACAAATGAAATCTGTAAGAACATGTATCAAACTAAATTTTTCAGTCCAGCATTTAATTTTTAATTATGGATTTCTATTCTTTGCTTTAAAAAAGAAGGCTGGATAATTTAACACAATCACAAAATAAATCTAAGTTACGTGGTAACTGTAAAGAAGCCACTGCCTTTATTTTAAAGGAAAAGCACCATTCATTTAAAGCTTTTCATAAGAAATGAGGAATAAAGGGGATAAGAATATCCACTCATCAAAACATGAAGCAAGAGGAAAACAGGTTATTTGATTTTTCTGAGATGCTTTCTTGTTATATTCCTTGTCAAATAAGATATATTTTCAATTCCTTTTCAGAAGTCAAACACCTGTTAAGTACTACATACATATTCGCTGTTTGCTCTTCATGTTGAGTGCAAATACTCTGCCAATTCTCCCATCTCTTAAAATACAGCAAATGCCTGCCCACACAGGTCTTTTCTGTAGTATTTCAAATACACATCTGAGTTTGTCAGCTGGAACCCCAACTGCTGCATTCATTTGATGACAGAGAGGATTTGGATTAGTTACCCAATTTAGATTTTAAAATTCACACAATCTCTGCTCTGAACAGAACCTCAAACCTCAGTGTTTTATTACATAAAGGATTTGCAGTAATGACTCCATCAAACTATTCAAGTGTATAGAAATACTACCAGTTCACAAATTTACTTTTGCCCTTGAATGTACTAATATTGCAGCGCATACTGTTTCAAGTCAGCTTGCTCTTTCTATGTTGAGTTCATGTTTTTCATCTCTTGATTCAATTACTTAGAATACAGCCTCAAGGAAACAGATGGTAAGTGGATGAGTAAAGACCTGAATTGTGATTCCATTATTATTTAGCTATCTGCATCCCCGAGATTCATTGGTAAAGTGCTTTTTTTTTCCCCAGATACAGCATATCTGAATCTTCTCCAAAGGTGCTGATACTAAGATTATCTTCACCACAGAACTGTGCTTAAACAAAGCACGTATTTCGAGAATAGCTGTCAGGGTTTTTTGTTGTTGCTATTTCTTAGTGGAAATAAAATAAGATATCATTTGGCTTTTACCACTGAAAAACTTTCAAAAGTTAAGGGGAAAGTGAGATGTAAGTTTTAAATTTTATTCAGAGAATTACATCATTAATTCAATAATATTCCCAGATGACTTGTGGCACTTTTTATATCATCAAAGGCAGAGTAGATGGATCTACTCCTATAAGTCCTAAATTAGGGAAAATGCCCCTAGATTCATGGTTTGACAGATATAAAATTAATTCACATGGGATTACTAAAATTTGGCTGTTTACTTTCAAAATGTCAAATTCATTTTGTTTAACTCAACATTAATAGCTAAAATTTATTGAGTACTAAGGATTACCTGTATTCAATCACTCAATCCTTAAAGCTATGCAGGGTGGTGGGTATTATAATAATCCCCATGTTACCAATGACAGAAATAATTCACAGAGGGGTTCAGGACTATTCTCCCTGTTACACAGTAAGTCTTTAGACCTTTAGAACCAGGTTCTCTGGCTCTGATGCCTGGGCTTTTAATCCCTGAGCTATCATTATTCTATATTTACTTTACAGAATATGTTAAATTCACATTTCAACTCTGAACTTCAAAATGCCTTAAATTATTATCCATGGCCAAAAGGTAAAGCTGAATTCCAGACCTATCTATATGACTTCCTTTTGGACAGCTCCACCTGGATATATCCTGCAGATTTCTATTCAACATCTCTAAAAGAAACCCTACCATCTTCCTCCACCCTGCTCAGTGGCCCAAGCCAAAATCCTGGGTGTATTTTTGGAATCCTCCTCCATGTCAAGTAAAACCACCCATTCTAGGGTGAATTTTTGAACATGCACATCTGAACATGTTACTCCTTCCTTTCTGCCAGAATACATTTGTATAAAACACTTGCCATATTGTTTTGTTTTGCAACTCTTCATTGATTTTTTTCTGTCCCTACTAGCCTCAAGTTCCACAAATATTAGGTCATCTCTTGTAGTTACATCATTATTCCATCATTCTATGTTATAGACATGCGTGGAATTTCATTAGAATTCAATAATATTCCTTCTCAAAATTGAGTTGCTTGGTATCTACATAAACGTTTTCACCTCAATTTCTCAGATCATTTGCTTGTCCATTACTTTATTTTAAAGCTGTTCTAGACCATGTGCAGGCACAGCACTGGCAAAAAGACACTGAACATCAAATGACTGTGCATGATTTACAAGTGGCTGGAAACTTTACTTGCTGATTTTATAAGTCAACTTCCTACATTTATAACTCTTATGTCTAAGGTACTGTAAACTGATCAAGCAATTGACAGCACAGCTTTACATCAGTCCCAGTTTTTTGTGAACTACTTTAAAGGCATCAGACTTTTGTTCGCTCAGAATGGACAGATTCAATAAAGTGACATCAATTCCTTCATGAGCAGATTCACATATGTGCACACAATGTCACCAGTCCACTGAGCATCTTGCCCATGTTCAGATGAACGTATTTGCAGTTGTACTGATCACCCACCTACTCCTCACTTGGTAAAAATAAGCCACTTGATTGGGTGGGCCATTATGTTGTGATTTGTCATATAAAACAACCTTTTATTTAATTTTATTTTTTCAGTCTCTTGGCTTGTAACATTCCCTATGACAGAAAATAAGTTCTATAAAGCTCTCTATGCTTTTCATTCAGCTACGAATATATCTCTGAAATGCCCAGAGTCCTTGAGGTATCTAGAATCTTGAGGTCCCTTCAGTTAACTCTTGTTAGATACAGCTTCTGGGACATTGTGGGAGGGTGATGGTCATAGGGAATTAACTAAAGAGAGAAGAGTGATCTGGCTTCCCAGAAAAATATACACAACCAGAACTTTTACCAACTGGTAGCCTAATTCTACCAGACAATTCTACCATGTTATAAACATGACCCTTCTTTCTCCATGACAATTTAGGATGTTCCACGAACATCAAATTTGCGTCTCCTTTGTCTTCACTGGTTGCCAATACCGTATCTGTGCCACTTCTGACGAGGTGGGGAACATTCTGCTATTCCTTCCACCACCCTGGGTGGCACAGTGACTCCTGAGATGTCTTCAAGCTGTCTGCTGGATACTCGGCAGCCATTTCTCCTCTGAGTCTCCTGTTTGGCTGAGCTACACTGCAAAGGCTTGCCCTTATCTGGGATGCACTTCGGAGAGGAGACCCAGGTCCCAACCCACCCAGGCTCCTATCGCCTCCACCTCCCTGCAGCCTGCCTAAACATGGGCAACAGGAGCCGTACTTTCTGACCATAAGTATCCAACTCCCATGTTTTCCCTCTGACTCTCTTCTTTATTTTTCACTTGGCAAAATTTATTTAGTCTTAGGGACAGTAAAAAAAATAGGCTTGCACTGATAATATGTCCTTCTCCATTATCTTGTCTTATGCCAGGTCCTTGGCTTTTTAGTTTCAAAAGTGAAGAATTTGTCTTGCCTGCTGTTTTTGTGTTACCTCTTCTTGGCAGAGAGTAAGTACTGATAAGACTCACTACTTATTACTAATTGAGAGAGGAAAGGTGATTAAAAGTATGGGGAAAAAGATAGTTACTATATCAGAACATTTTTGCACTGCGTAGATTCCATTTTTTTTAAAATAATTTAATCTCAATCATTGCATAGTGAAAACTGAATTCTGGCTAATTAAGGCTAATACTTTTAGTATTAGTAAAACATTAAAAGGATAGATTTGTGAACATTCAGCTTTCCCCCAATCCCTCTGTCAGAATCACACTGTACCTAGAACAGTCTTCTTACACACAGTTCAGATGCTTTGGATTTTTTGATGAATAAGAAAAAACCATTTGTAATTAGCAGGCCAGTGAATCAGGCTGTACACCTAACATCAACATGTGCTGAAATTGCACTTTACTTGTTTGCTGCAACAAGTTAAATCATTAGATTTCTTTTGAAATGCATGCCTTTTACATGAATGATAACCTATTTTACTATGCTATAAAATTAAATGTCAAAGAAGTCACAAATATTTTTTAGAGCGTTGTTATTTTGAATCTTAAAATTTCTCAAAAAATACATATGGAAATTAAAAAGTTGAAATAGCAAAAAAAAAAAAAAAAAAAAGCTGAGCAAAAAAGAGATTAGGAACTGCTAAGTCTTTCCAGTTCCCTAAAATGTTTGGTGTAATTTTACTCCTGTCAGTTCTAGCCTTGATTATGGAAAAACAATTTGTAAATGCTGGTAATAATACTTCCTTCAGGGGATTATTGTAGGCACTGAGATAGCACATGATACATTTTTGATAAATGCACAAAAATATGTTTCTGGTGGAATCCTGGGCATAAGCTATATCAGAAAAAGACAAAACTGTCCCAGATAGTGTGCAGGAAGTGAGACCTTCTTGACTGGTGACGTCCTTGGGGGCTTGGCAAGGGTCACAGACTGTGTAGTTTTAATGGGAAGGGAGAGGTAATTCAGGGTGCTGAGAATCTAACAGAATGAGGACATGCACAAGTGTCTTATGGCCACAGGCTGGAGATCTTCGGCCTGCCAGAGAACAGCCAAGGCATGCAAATCTCAGGCAACTTCCAAAAAGTGGAGATGCACAGTCAAGTTAACATAGAAAAAGGCGGTTAAAGGGAAAGTAAGCTTAGAGGAAATTGCAGGGAGGGCAGCAAAACCCTCGTAGTCAGATAGTAAGACACTAACTGAATGACAAGTTTCTAGCTCAGCTCTGCCTTCCATAAGACAAGTAAACCAAAACCAGGACCCAGACACTGTTAAGGAAATAATTAGCTGCTGGAATTCATTTAGGATGAATTGTCAGAATTAAATTAAATATAATACTTTTAAAAAAACCACACATATTGTATAATTATAACATACAAACATTCTTCAGCAAACATCTTTCTATTTCAAAGTTTCAGTTAATTAGGAGAATTGACTATATTTTTGTAAACCATCTGATAACAGGCATGATAAAGAAAAAGTATACCTCAGGAGATTAACCTTTCATTTATGGACTAATTCAGAATAAAATTTGAGGAGAGGGAGACATCTTCTGAATTCAAATAAGCAGGAACAGTAGTTACATAAATATATTTCAATGTTTGCAAATGAACCTTTTGATAGTGTAAGAATTATCTGAGAACGATTTATCTTCAGCATGACTGTGTTTTACGTCTGCCAAGTCATTTGATAAATGATCAAAAGTAACATGTTATGAAGTCATTATTATGGGGTCATTAGTTAGCACATTTAAGCCCACAATCATTTTGGGGGCTAACAGTGGGAAACTCAATAAACTAAAGTTCTTGAACTGCACTTCCATGAAGCATGAGAATGATGAATTGAAGGCCAACCCACCCACATGTGATGTATCGTTGCCCCTCGTTCTCCAATTCCCCATTTTCACAAGTCTTACTTTCTCTCCACAGTGTTTGATTCTAACCCATTTTCCCCTGATATCAGTGTATCCTCTTCCCTTCCTAAAAGAGAACATTATAAAGAGGAAAAATGGCAAATGTCATAGAAAAAATCAGTCTGTCCTGTTAAATATACCCTTGAAATTCGAAAGAGCTTAATTTAGGTTCCACTGAAATTGTTTGCCTTTCTTGAGTTTCAGTAGCACTCCTTATAGATGTAATTCATTGTCACTATTTTTCAAACTTTTAATTGCTGGCTTTTCTAGCAGACTGAGCCCTGTAAACACAGATCCTGCCTTGTTTATTTTTTTATTTTATTTTAATTTTTGGGGTTTTTTTATTAAGGTATTATTGATATACACTCTTATGAAGGTTTCACATGAAAAATCAATGTGGTTATGACATTTACTCATATTATCAAGTCTACACTCATACCCCAATGCAGTCACTGTCCATCAGTGTAGTAAGATGCCACAGATTCACTATTTGCCTTCTCTGTGCTACACCGTTTTCCCGGTGACCCCCCACACCATGTGTACTAAACATAATACCCCTCAATCCCCTTCTCCCTCCCTCCCACCTGCCCTCCCACACCCCTCCCCTTTGGTAACCACGAGTTCCTTCTTGGAGTCTCTGAGTCTGCTGCTTTTTTGTTCCTTCAGTTTTGCTGAATTCTTATACTCCACAAAGGAGGGAAATCTTTTGGCACTTGTCTTTCTTTGGCTTATTTCACTGAGCATAATACCCTCTAGCTCCATCCATGTTGTTGCAAATGGTAGGATTTGTTTTCTTCTTATGGCTGAATAATATTCCATTGTGTATATGTACCACCTCTTCTTTATCCATTCATCTACTGATGGACACTTAGGTTGCTTCCATGACTTGGCTATTGTAAATAGTGCTGCGATAAACATAGGGGTGCATATGTCTTTTTGAATCTGAGTACTTGTATTCTTTGGGTAAATTCCAAGGAGTAGAATTCCTGGGTCAAATGGTATTTCTATTTTTAGTTTTTTGAGGAACTTCCATATTACTTTCCACATGGTTGAACTAGCTTACATTCCCACCAGCAGTGTAGGAGGGTTCCCCTTTCTCCACATCCTCACCAGCATTTGTTGTTCTTAGCCTTTTGGATGGTGGCCACCCTTACTGGCATGCAGTGCTATCTCATTGTGGTTTTAATTTGCATTTCCCTGATGATAAGTGATGTGGAGCATCTTTTCATGTGTCTGTTGGCCATCTGAATTTCTTTGGTGAACTGTCTCTTCATATCCTCTGCCCATTTTTTAATTGTGTTATTTGCTTTTTGGGTGTTGAGGCATGTAAGTTCTTTATATATTTTAGATGTTAACCCCTTGTCAGATATGTCATTTACAAATATATTCTCCCATACTGTAGGACACCTTTTTGTTCTGTTGATGGTGTCCCTTGCAATACAGAAACTTTTTAGTTTGATGTAGTCCTGTGTGTTCATTTTTGCTTTTGTTTCCCTTGCTCGAGGAGATGCGTTCAAGAAGAAGTTGCTCATGCTTATATTCAGGAGATTTTTTGCCTATGTCGTCTTCTAAGAGTTTTATGGTTTCATGACTTACATTCAGGTCCTTGATCAATTTCGAGTTTACTTTTGTATACTGAATGGGTTAGACAAAAATTCAGTTCATTTTTTTCCATGTAGCTGTCCAGTTTTGCCAACACCAGTTGTTGAAGAGGCTGTCATTTCCCCATTGTATGTCCGTGGCTCCTTTATCATATGTTAATTGACTATATATGGTTGGGTTTATATCAGGGCTCTCTAGTCTGTTCCCCTCGTCTATGGGTCTCTTCTTGGGCCAGTACCAGATTGTCTTGAGTACTGTGGCTTTGTAGTAGAGCTTGAAGTTGGGGAGCATAATCCCCCAGGTTTATTCTTCCTTCTCAGGATTGCTTTGGCTATTCGGGGTCTTTTGTCATTCCGTATGAATTTTAGAATGATTTTCTCTAGTTCATTGAAGAATGCTGTTGGTATTTTGATAGGGATTGCATTGAATCTGTAGACTGCTTTAGACAGGATGTTCATTTTGACAATATTAATTCTTCCTATCCATGAGCATGAGATGTGTTTCCATTAATTGGTATCTTCTTTAATTTCTCTCATGAGTGTCTTGTAGTTTTCAAAGTATGGGTCTTCCACTTCCTTGGTTAGGTTTTTTCCTAGGTATTTTATTCTTTTTGATGCAACTGTGAATGGAATTGTTTTCCTGATTTCTCTTTCTGCCAGGTCATTGTTAGTGTATAGGAATGCAACTGATTTCTGCAAATTAATTTTGTATCCCGCAACTTTGCTGAATTCAAATATTAGATCTAGTAATTTCCAAGTGGATTCTTCAGGGTTTTTTATGTACAATATCATGTCATCTGCAAACAGGGACAGTTTAACTTCTTCCTTGCCAATCTGGATGCCTTCTATTTCTTTGTGTTATCTGATTGCCGTGGCTAGGAACTCCAGAACTATGTTGAATAAAAGTGGGGAGAGTGGGCAACCTTGTCTTATTCCCAATCTTAAAGGAAAAGCTTTCACCTTCTCACTGTTAAGTATACTGTTGGCTGTGGGTTTGTCATATATGGGCTTTATTATGTTGAGGTACTTGCCTTCTATACCCATTTTGTTGAGTTTTTATCATGAATGGATGTTGACTTTTGTCAAATGCTTTCTCAGCATCTATGGAGATGATCATGTGGTTTTTGTCTTTCTTTTTGTTGATGTGGTGGATGATGTTGATGGATTTTCGAATGTTGCACCATCCTTGCATCCCTGGGATGAATCCCACTTGATCATGATGGATGAACTTTTTGATGTATTTTTGAATTCGGTTTCCTAATATTTTGTTGAGTAGTTTTGCATCTATGTTCATCAGGGATATTGGTCTGTAATTTTCTTTTTTTGTGGTGTCTTTGCCTGGTTTTGGTATTAGAGTGATGCTGGCCTTGTAGAATGAGTTTGGAAGTATTCTCTCATCTTCTACTCCTTGGAAAACTTTAAGGAGAATGGGTATTTGTTCTTCACTAAATGTTTAATAAAATTCAGTGGTGAAGCCATCTCATCCAGGGGTTTTGTTCTTTTGTTTACCAATTCAATGTCTTTGTTGGTAATTGGTCTGTTCAGACTTTGTTTCTTTCTGGGTTAGTCTTGGAAGGTTGTATTTTTCTAGATAGTTGTTCATTTCTTCTAGGTTATCCAGTTTGTTAGCATATAATTTTTCATAGTATTCTCTAACAATTCTTTGTGTTTCTGTGGAATCCATAGTGAGATTTCCTTTCTCATTTCTGATTCTGTTTATGTGTGTAGACTCTCTTTTTTTCTTGATAAGTCTGGCTAAGGGTTTATCTATTTTGTTTATTTTCTCAAAGAAACAGCTCTTGCTTTCATTGATTCTATTGTTTTATTCTTCCCAATTTTATTTTTTTCTGCTCTAATCTTTATTATGTCCCTCCTTCTACTGACTTTTGGCCTTATTTGTTCTTCCTTTTGTAGTTTCATTAATTGTGAGTTTAGACTATTCATTTGGGATTGTTCTTCTTTCCTGAGGTAGGTCTGTACTGCAATATTCTTTCCTCTTAGCACAGCCTTCACTGCTTCCCACAGATTTTGCAGTGTTGAATTGTTGTTGTCATTTTTCTCCATATATTGCTTGATCTCTGTTTTTATTTGGTCATTGATCCATTGGTTATTTAGGAGCATGTTGTGAAGCCTCCATGTGTTTGTGGGATTTTTCATTTTCATTTTCTTTGTGTAATTTATTTCTAGTTTCATACCTTCATGGTCTGAGAAACTGGTTGGTACAATTTCAATCTTTTTGAATTTACTGAGGCTCTTTTTGTGGCCTAGTATATGATCTATTCTTGAAAATGTTCCATGTGCACTTGAGAAGAATGTGTATTCTGCTGCTTTTGGGTGTAGAGTTCTGTAGATGTCTGTTTGGTCTACCTGTTCTACTGTGTTTTTCCGGGCCTCTGTCTCCTTACTTATTTTCTGTCTGGTTGATCTGTCCTTCAGAGTGAGTGGAGTGTTGAAGTCTCCTAGAATGAATGCATTGCATTCTATTTTTCCTTTTAATTCTGTTATTATTTCTTTCACATATGTAGGTGCTCCTGTGTTGGGCGCATAGATATTTATAATGGTTATATCTTCTTGTTGCATTGACCCCTTTATCATTACATAATGTCTTTTTTTGTCTCTGTGACTTTCTTTGTTTTGAAGTCTATTTTGTCTGATACAAATACAGCAACTCCTACACTTTTCTCCCTATTAGTTGCATGAAATATCTTTTTTCATCCCTTCACTTTTAGTTTGTGTAAGTCTTTGGGTTTGAAGTGAGTCTCTTGTAGGCAGCATATAGATGGGTCTTGTTTTTTACCCATTCAGTGACTCTATGTCTTTTGATTGGTGCATTCAGTCCATTTACATTTAGGGTGATTATAGATAGGTATGTACTTATTCACATTGCAGGCTTTAGATTTGTAGTTACCAAAGGTTCAAGGTTAACTTCCTTACTATTTTAGAGTCTAACTTAACTCACTTAATGTGCTATTAAAAACAGTCTAATGGTTCTTTTTTTCTTCCTTTTTCTTCCTCCTCCATTCTTTATATATTTGGTATCATATTCTGTACTCTTTGTCTATCCCTTGATTGACTTTGGGGATAGTTAATTTAATTGCATTTGCTTAGTAATTAGCTGTTCTACTTTTTTTACTGTGGTTTTATTACCTCTGGTTTATATTTCATTTATCGTCTCCTCTACCATATCCAATCTGCTTTTAATACCCTCCATTGTGCTCCTCAATGATTGGATCTGTGACCAGAATTCATTTCTGAGTTTTTGAATATTTTTCTGCACCCTCATGAGCATGTTAATGATTTTTATTTTGAATTCCCTTTCAGGAAGAGTCATGAGGTCGATGTCATTTAAATCTTTTCCAGGAGTTGTATTAATAATTTTACACTGAACCAGGTTCCTTTGATGTTTCATATTTTTATATGGTGCTCTCTAGTGCCCAGAAGCTCTACTCCCTGGAGCTTCTCAGCCCCTGAAGCAATTTCGGGGTCACAGGGGAGTGGTCTTGGTCTTGGGGGGAGGAAAGAGCTATTTCCTGCTTTCCGGCTGCTATGCCTGTCTCCACTGCCTGAACGAGTGGGCCGAGCACACAGGTATAAGCCTCTATGCTTTGTGCTCATAGTTGCTGTACACAGATCTTTCCTCTGGCTGGCCTAACGCCAGGGTATGGTTTGCCGGTTTCGTGCCAAGTGGGGCTGGCCAGGAGAAAGGCGCAGTAGACTGCATATCATGGAGGGGGTCCTTGTAGCTGTGTAGCCAGCCAGGGAGCTGCAGCACCTGAAGTTCATCTAAGGAGGAAGATTTCTTTTTCCTCCTTAAATATGAGTCTGTATGGAAAAGCTCCCAAACTGCTGGGCAGAGTGCACCTGGACAATACTGTCTACCTGTCCTCTCTCCTGAGCAGTAAGCTCTGCGCAATCCTTGCCCCTTTAGCAGCCCTCTTGCTAAGGGCTTCCTTGTTAGGAAGTCTCTCAAATTGCCTGCCTTTCTTTTGTCCCAGTGTAGCCATATATGGATCCCTGGTTTCCACAAGCAGCTGAAACCTCAATCTCTCCACGCATTCTGCCTGTCTTAGCTTTCCAACCCAATAATTATGAGAGTACCATGAAAGCACCATGAAGTGTAGGTTTGTGCTCCCAGAGCAGATCTCTGGAGTTAGGTATTCAGCAGTCCCAGGCCTCCACTCCCTCCCTGCTCCGTTTCTCTTCCTCCCGCCAGTGAGCTAGGGTGGGGGAAGGGCTTGGGTTCCATCGGGCCACAGCTTTGGTATGTTACCCTGTTCTGTGAGGTCTGCTCTTTTCTCCAGGTGTATGCAGTCTGATGCAGTCCTCTTTCCTGTTGCTCTTTTATGATTAGTTGTATTAATTATATTTTCTTATTATATGCACTTTTAGGAGGAAGCCTGCGTCTCACCTTTCATGCAGCCATCTTTAATCCAATTCTGCCTTGTTTATTTTTATGTCCCTGCATCACAGCGCCTATCGATGAACCTCTGGGAAATTTTCTTTGTTTTGCATTAATCATTCTTCAGTTTGACATTAGAATGAAAGAGACTGGCCTAGCAGTAGACCTAGAGCTGTGCACAAAGTTCCTACCTTTGTGGAACTTACATTCTAGGAGGTACAAAGAACAATAGCTATATATATCTATATAATATAATTAGTACTTGAAGCCAATATAAGATTGCATATCAATCACACTTCAAGAAAAAAGATATAATTGTGGGTAGTGATGAATGTTATGAAGAAAAAGAATATGGATTGAGAGAATGATCGGGCAGGGACCCACATTTTAGACAGTTGGTGTATGAAAACAAACATGAGGGGTGTATGAGAGTGAAGTTTAAAGGAAACAGCTCATGGAAGGCCTTAGAGGTCTTGGTGGGGATTTTATTTTGAATTTGATGAGAAGTCATTGGAGGTTTGTGGTCATAGGAAGACAGTGATGTGATTTACATTTTCAAAGAAGCACTTTGGCTATTATACAGTAGAGAAAGATGGGTGTCAAGGAATGTGGTCAAGGCTTTGCAGCAGTCTAGAAGAAGAAGGGATGAGAACTGGTCAGTTTATGCTATGTTTCAAAGGAGAGACCATAGTTTTTCATTATGGTCTTTGGATGCTAGATTATCAGTTGAACTCTTAAAGTTACATCTCTTAATGCTAGTTTATGTGAAATGGCGATCACAGCTCTTTTCCTCCCACATAAAGGCCATCTGTTTGGTCCATTTCCTATGTGATATCACATTCAGAGAACCAAAATACTACATTCTAAAAAATGCACTGTAGGAAATTCAAACTTTTAAAGAATCCTGTTGGAAAGTACCGAAGTGATCATTCATGTCACACTACCAACTCTCCTACAATACCCTCTCATCATCTTCCCTTCTGCTTCTTACATGGCTCTCAACAGGTGTCACACATTTGCTTGAGTCCTTCTCCCCTCAATTCTCCTTCAACCAGAACCAGCTCATCTCCCCCGCTTCCTCTCCTCTTGTCCGTTTGGACATCAGTCTCTCTCTTGCTCTGTCTTGAGACTCTCTGGGCCTCTTTGAAGGTGGATCAAAGTGCTCCTCTGGGTGTCCTTAATTCCTCCTCTTTGCCCATTACCAGCTCGGCACAGTGGAGGCCAGGCAGCTACCACAGAAGTAAGGCCACCTTAACCTTAATGTCAGAAGTGCGAAGAGAAGACTTTGAGACTCACAGACTAACATATGTTGCCCCTCTTACATTTGCTACAGGCCATGAAAGATCTGGAAATCAGCTTAACTAAAATTTAAACCAGGAATGTCAACAGGTCATTCTGAGGAACAATATCTAGAAGTAATCATCTTGTTCTTTGTTGACCATAATTGAAATACTTGTATTCATAAATAATTGTCTTGAAAATGAAAGGAACATTTACGTGGCACAAAATATACCAGGTATTATTTAGGTCTGAGAATGTTTTACACTTTCAAACTGATTTAGGAAGCATTACTTTGATAATTTTTATTTTGGAGGCCTTGACTCATCCTTATTTTGATAATACTATTTGTAGGTTTTTATTGTCTTTTTTAAGTTACAGGTTTTTCTATTTTCTTAGGTTTTTCATTCATTTCATTATTACAAAATATTATTATTACACCCACTGATTAGTATTTTAAAGTACAACTATGCTTCTTTGCTTAAAAAGTTATGTACAGTGGTACTTCAGTAAGATATATGTTTAATAACAAGGAACAAAAGAATTATAAGATAAGAATGTCTCTGTAAAGGTTTTCATGATTCATGTAATTACAATTTTGAGCTCCTATAATATACTCAAAATTGTTTACAGAATATTAAATATGGTACAATAATTGTACCTTCTAAGCCTCTTATTTTGAAAACAGAAGTGATCTGAATCAGGTCTTTGTTTCCCATATTTTTTAATTTTTTCAACTAATGATGTAACCTCTTATTATGAGCTTGCTAAATACTGCTCTACATAAATAGATGTATGAGCAAGGTCATTTTAGAGACGTAAATGAAACATAAATCAAACATCTTTTTAAAATAACTTACGTTTTCTGTTAACAGTTTACTACAATATAAATGGAAATACATAATATATAAAAATAAGAACGAAATTGCCCAGAACAGAACCATGAAGATAAAACACTCATTTTAATAAATTTCAGTATTTTCTCTATTCTTCTGTAAGTACATAAAATGATAATAATTGGAATAGTTTATGTAAAGTTTTGTATCTTGGTTTTAAGACTTGTATTGTATCATTAGCATTTCCTACATCAATAAAAAATTGTTTTAAACAGAATAATTTGGGATAATAAGAGTTCTGCAGGATACAAAACAGGATAATGTTCTCCTATGCAACACTAGGGAGGGTGATAGACTATTTTAAACTACAGAAATAGGAAGGCTACACTGAAAAAGTATTTAAGCTGAGCAGTCATGATGGTTAAACTTATGTGCCAACTTCACTGGGCCACAGGGTGCCCAGACATCTGGTCATTTTGCTGGGTGTGTCTGTGTTAGCTTATTATAACTTCTGGTTATAAGATAAAGAAGTCTGGGGATCTAATATACAACATGGTGACTATAATTACAATATTGTATTGTATATTTGAAAGCTGCTAAGAGTAGACCGTTAAAGTTCACATCATAAGAAAAAAACTTTGTAACTATGTATGCTAATGGCTGTTAATTTATTGTGGTAATCATTTTGTAATATATAAATACATCAAATCATTATGTAGTATTGCTAATAGTAATGCAATGTTATACGTCAATGATCTCGATGTAAAAAACCTGAATAAGAATGGTACCAAAAGAAGAAAAATTTGAGTTAGTAAACTAAAAGCAAATTGCCCTTCTTAATGTGGGTGGGTCTCATCCAATCAGATGAAGTCCTGATAGAATGAGAAGACCGAGTAAGAGTAAAATCATCCTGCTTTATTTGAACGGGGGCATCAGTTTGTCCCTGCCTTTGAACTTGAATGCTATATCAGCTCTTCTTGGGTCTTAGGCTTTTCATCTGGAACGTACACCCTTAGCTTTCCTACTTCTCAGGTCTTCAGAGTCAGTGAGGACTCTATCACCAGCTCTACCGTCACTCCAGTTTGCTAACAGTACCTAACATTTCTCATGACACTTTTCCAACATTCGACAAAATTCGACATCCATTCATGATAAAAACTCTCAGCAAAATGGGTATAGAGGGCAAGTACCTCAACATAATAAAGACCATATATGACAAACCCACAGCCAACAGTATACTTAACAGCGAGAGGCTGAAAGCTTTTCCTTTAAGATTGGAAACAAGACAAGGGTGCCCACTCTCCCCACTTTTATTCAACATAGTTCTGGAGGTCCTAGCCATGGCAATCAGACAACACAAAGAAATAAAAGGCATCCAGATTGGTAAGGAAGAAGTTAAACTGTCCCTGTTTGCAGATGACATGATATTGTACATAAAAGACCTTAAAGAATTCCACTCCAAAACTACTAGATCTAATACCTGAATTCAGCAAAGTTGCGGGATACAAAATTAATACACAGAAATCTGTTGCATTCCTGTATACTAACGATGAACTCGCAGAAAGAGAATCAGGAAAACAA
Source organism: Phataginus tricuspis (assembly GCA_029783875.1). Lineage (NCBI taxonomy): Eukaryota > Metazoa > Chordata > Mammalia > Pholidota > Manidae > Phataginus > Phataginus tricuspis. The sequence goes on along the minus strand of JAQQAC010020790.1, from coordinate 6,645,133 downwards.
TTCCATTCACAATTGCATCAAAAAGAATAAAATACCTAGGAATAAACCTAACCAAGGAAGTGAAAGACCTATACTCTGAAAATTACAAGACACTCATGAGAGAACGTAAAGAAGATACCAATAAATGGAAACATATCCTGTGCTCATGGATAGGAAGAATTAATATTGCCAAAATGAACATCCTGCCTAAAGCAATCTACAGATTCAATGCAATCCCTATTGAAATACCAACAGCATTCTTCCAAGAACTAGAGAAAATAGTTCTAAAACATTCATATGGAACCACAAAAGACCCCGAATAACCAAAGCAATCCTGAAAAGGAAGAATAAAGCTTGGGGGATTACCCTCCCTGACTTTAAGCTCTACTACAAAGCCAGAGTAATCAAGACAATTTGGTACTGGCACAAGAACAGACCCATAGATGAGGGGAACAGACTAGAGAGCCCTGATATAAACCCAACCATATATAGTCAATTAACATATGATTAAGCAGCCATGGACATACAATGGGGAAATGACAGCCTCTTCAACAACTGGTGTTGGCAAAACTGGACAGCTACATACAAGAAAGTGAAACTGGATTATTGTTTAACCCCATACGCAGAAGTAAACTCGAAATGGATCAAAGACCTTAATGTAAGTCATGAAACCATAAAACTCTTAGAAGACAACATAGGCAAAAATCTTCTGAATATGAACATGAGCAACTTTTTTCCGAACGCATCTCCTCGAGCAAGGGAAACAAAAGCAAAAATGAACACATGGGACTACATCAAACTAAAAAGCTTCAGTACAGCAAAGGACACCACCAACGGAACAAAAAGGTATCCTACAGTATGGAAGAATATATTTGTAAATGACATATCTGACAAGTGGTTAACATCCAAACTATATAAAGAACTCACATACCTCAGCGCCCAAAAAGCAAATAACCCGATTAAAAAGTGGGTGGAGTATATGAAGAGAAAATTCTCCAAAGAAGAAATTCAGATGGCCAACAGATACATGAAAAGGTGCTCCACATCACTAATTATCAGGAAAAAACACAATGAGATATCACCTCACACCAGTAAGGATGGCCAGTATCGAAAAGACTAAGAACAGCAAATCCTGGCAAGGATGTGGAGAAAGGAGAACCCTCCTACAGTGCTGGTGGGAATGTAAGCTACTTCAACCACTGTGGAAAGCAATATGAGGATGCCTCAAAAAATTAAAAGTAGAAATACCATTTGACCTGGGAATTCCACTCTTAGAAATTTACCCAAAGAATATAATTTCTCAGGTTCAAAAAGACATATGCACCCCTATGTTTTTTGCAGCACTATTTACAATAGCCAAGATGTGGAAGCAACCTAAGTGTCCATCAGTAGATGAATGGATAAAGAAGATGTGGTACATATACACAGTGGAATACTATTCATCCATAAGAAAGAAACAAATCCTACCATTTGCAACAACATGGATGGAGGTAGAGGGTATTATGCTCAGTGAAATAAGCCAGGCGGAGAAAGACAAGTGCCAAATGATTTCCCTCATTTGTGGAGTATAACAGTGAAGAAAAACTGAAGGAAAAAAATAGCAGACTCACAGACTCCAAGAAGGGACTAGCGGTTGCCAAGAGGGAGGGGTGGGGGAGGGCAAGTGGGGAGGAAGGGAGAAGGGGATTGAGGGGTATTATGACTGGCACACATGGTATGGGGGGGATCATGGGGAAGACAGTGTAGCACAGAGAGGGCAAATAGTGACTCTCTGGCATCTTACTATTACTATTGGACAGTGAGTGCAATGGGGTATGGGGGGACAGGATAACATGGATGAATGAGGTAACCACGTTGTTTTTCATCTGAAACCTTCATAAGAGTGTATTTCAATAATACCTTAATAAAACAAAACAGACTTGCCTTGTGTAAAATCCAATATTAGGTCTGACTATATAACACAAACCAAAAAACATAGGCATACCTGAAATCCATAACTGAAGTGAATTGTTTTTATATTGCTGACAACCAATGAAACCTTTCAAGAACAAAATAAGATTTGTTCAATATAATTCCTAAGGTACAAGAAGAACAAATATAGTTAAGCTTTTGCATTTTCCAAAATGTAATTATTTTCTCTTTAGTAAAACAAAAATACTGTTAGATTTTAATATATATTCCATGACTATAAAATAGAAAAAATAAAACTTAAAAAATACCTAAGTTATCCTTCACATTTTTTACAGTGGTATAAAATGTGCTTTAAAAAATTCCCATTGGGTAAATCATTTAGAACTATACCTGTGTTGCCTGGAATGCTAGGAAGTGAGATTTTTAGCACTTTTATTGAGATTTTTAGCATTGTTATTTGTGAAATGTAGATTAGAAATGCCACTTTGTCTTAATGTAATAAAATTGTTTGCTTATTATTGTTTTTATAGAGGACTCCTTTTTATTCACTAAATTGTAGCTTCATTGTCTTGATCATTATTCACTGTGAATATTTCTGTGCTTATTGTTTAAGTTGATGCCTTTGAGTTGTTTTTACTGAGTTCGCCTCGTCTTACTGCCCACAGAGAAAAACACATTAAGAAGATGTCATTAAAAGAAATGCTAATGTAAAATCAGGCTTTACTCACTCAAATATTTATGCAGTTCATTTAATTTACCTTTGCATAAAGTCAGTTGAATTTTTTGTTTTCACTTTTCAAGGTTCAACTATCTGCCCCCAATGTTGAGGTATTTTAGTAACAAATGGTATAACTGGAGGCAGAGTGGGGAGAGCATGACATTACTTCCAAACTTCAGGAGAATTCCTTACTCCTGCCCCATCTCATGTCCTGCAGAACAACATGAACAGAGTGGAAGTGGAAAGAATGACATACTGTGGAGTAGTTAGGAGTAAGAAAGAGGACTTCTAAACCTCCAAATTGGTTGTGACTGAGACTCCAAGGTAATACTTTTGTCCAGTAGTAACCAGCAACTTGGAATGGGGGCTTCTTTCCCACTGGACTGCAGGCTGCTGAGGCCTGTGTGCAGGCGTGGATGTCTCTGCTGGGAAACTAATATTTCAATATTTCCGTATGGTCAGGGTTTCTGAACAAACATTATTGGCAACCCGGGTTAAAGATGAGTGAACAGGAAGCAAACCTTAGACATTAAAGATAGTGAAATATCCAGCAGAAATATATAAATTTCTCTTTCCTAGAGCCAGTTGTTCCTATTGCAAAGGATTGTTAGGGATCTTTCCCTTTCCTTTCTAGAAAGGATTTGTTTATACCAGAGAGCAAAGGTTTCTCTCTCACCTCAGCAGGGGTGGAAAGACTTTCTGCAGCAGATCCCACGCAACCTCCAAGACTTATAACGTTCAGGTCCGCTTCCGGAGTAAAGAGCCTCTACTCTTTACATATAGGGTGATGCATGCCCTCATCATATTGCCTCAAAAGGAAAATGAGGCATGGAGAACCACCACTAAAACTGCTCTGTGAGCAAAGAACTAGTCTCTATCTTATCCCAAAACCTCATGCTTACAGTCCAGATAAAACAAATGTAGATAATAAATGTTATCATTTTCCCTTTACCCAAAGGAACTAATTATCTTTTACTGTTTGTTCTAAGGGACATATGGAGAATTCTGTTTCCAATAAATGGAGAACAAACATTATTTTCCATCACGTATGGAATGCTTATAAAAAATGGCCATGTTCTAGACTATAAAATGATTGACTGTCAATATATTTTAAAGAATTACAGAAAAACACGGTCCATGTTATCTAACCACAACAGAGTTCATTTGGAATCTGAGACAAAAAGAAAACAAGTACAGATATTTGGATTAAAAAAATACTTCTAAATAATCCATGCAAAGAAAAGACCACAATGATTTAATGTGAAATAATGATAGTGTCAGAATCTGAGGGACATAAAGAGACATTAGGTCAGAAACATATAATCTTAAAGGCTATGAAACTGAATAAAAGAAACTTCATTTAAAATGGAATCAGGAGGCCAGAAGGAGGAGCTCTCACGCCATACCGACTCACTGCGGGCCCAGCAGGAAGAGGTGCACCTTGCGTTCCCAACAGGAAGAAGCCAATTTACAACCCAAGTAAGATGAAGATTTTCCCATTAGCCCCGATCAGCTCAGCCAATAAGAGATTGTCACAACTCAGACAATGAAAAGCCACTACGCCTCCAATACCCAGTTTACTCCAAAAGACTTTCCTTCAAAGCAGCCCCTCCCAACTTCCTCTTTTTCCTCTACAAAGTTATGTTCCTTTCCTTTGTTCTCTGGACTTGCCTGTATGTCTTAAACTGCCCTAGTGTGCATATCTTAAACTGTAATTGCTCTACTATTCCTGAATCAACCCATTTTTCTAGTGAACAAACAGCTGTTTTATTTTCAAGGTCAGCAAGGCTTATATTCACATAAGAAAAGACCAAACTTCAATGAGCCAAGCATCCCACTTGTAAAGTTGAGAAAGAGAATAATCCCCCCAAAAGTATCAAAGCAGTATAAGAGCAGAAGTCATTGAAATAGAAAACCAAAATAAGAGGGGCAAAAAATTTTAAAGTTGGTAGTTGGAGAAGAAAACAACTGAAAGTTATTATGAACCAGAAATATTGGTTTAGGAAAAGAGAAGAAACAGTTGTTAACATTAGAAATGTAAAGAGGAACACATTTATTGATGCAGACCCAAACTAAATGCTTTTTATAAAGATCATTAAAGGAAATGACTCAGTAATTAAATATCATCCCAGAAAGAAAATATCAGGTCCAGACAATTTTAAAAGTAACTTTTACCAAATATTCCAAAGAAAAGATATTTTCATATTACATAAAGTCTTCCAAGGAATACAAAGAGATTAACTTCCTACCTGCTTTTCCAAGGTGAGCATAATCTTGTACAAACACCAGATATGTAAAATATAAGAAAAGGACTTCCGGGAATATGGCGTCTTGAACGGACTAGCAGAAAAATTCCTCCCAACATTATATTTATTCACGAAAATACAGCAAATACAACTATCCCTAAAAGAGAGACCAGAATACACAGGAAAGTGCACAGCGTACAGCTACACCTGTGAGAACTTGGCAGCCGGTGAGGCGGACGGGCGGCGATCCGGTGGGACCGAGTGCTCCCACCCCCAGAGCTCCAGCAGCCAGACGCGCCGGACAGAGGACTCGGCACCCGGCGAGGCGGGACGGAAACACGATCCAGCGAGACGAGAGCGCCCCTGCACCCCAGCACTCCGGCGGGAGTCTCGGCAAGGCGGGTAAGGTACGGAGCCGCGAGCAGACCGAGCGCTCCTCTCCCCCAGCGCTCCGGCGGGAGGAGAGGATTCAGAGCCGGGAGGCAGGGGAAGTCTGCGCCCGGAGCGCCCCTCCACCCCAGCACTCCGGCGGGAGTTCCGGCAAGGCGGGTAAGGTACGGAGCCGCGAGCGGACTGAGCGCCCCTCTTCCCCAGCGCTCCTGCGGGAGGAGAGGATTCAGAGCCAGGAGGGAGTGGAGGTCTGCGGTGTAGTGGAGATTGGAGGGACAGAGGGCACAGGGTCCCAGCCGGGAACATGCAAGTTGCCCGCGGCAAGCTCCGGGAAGGAAAAAGAAAGGAGAAAAAGGGGAAGAAAAGCGTGCGCTCTACCTCAGCGGTCTTAAAGAGACAGGAGCTCAGTAGAGGGGCCGGATAGCCCCGCGAAGTGAGCCCAGCATGCTGGGAGTCCTGGGGAGCTTTGGACCCCGTAGCTGGCGACTGGGAAAGAGTGCCCGCCATTGAGACCCTCACGGAGATCAACAGCTTCCCATTGTTTCCAACCCAGCCAGAACTATAGTGGCGCTGGAATAGTGGAGCAACAGCGCCACCTACAGCACTCGCGCAGAACCCACGCCCGGTGGCTTTTTTTTTTTTCTTTTTTTTTTTTTTCTTTTTTTTTTTTTTCTCCCCTTTCTTTTCCTTTTTTTCTTTCCCTCTCTTTCAACAGCCTCCCATCCATTCTCACCCGGCCACAGATTTAAAGGGCCGTGTGGAGCGACGTGGCCGCGGCTCTGGAATAGCGGAGAAATAGCGCCACCTACAGCATTCGCACAGAAACCACCCCCGGTGGGCTTTTTGGTGTTTTTTTTGTTTGTTTGTTTTGTTTTGTTTTGTTTTGTTTTGTTGTTGTTCTTGCTGTTTTCTTTTAGGTGTTGCTGCCTTTTCTTTTTCTTTCTTTTCCCTTCTCTCTCTCTCCTTATACTTTTATATTATTAGTAGAAATCTTTTTTTTCTTGTCTCTCCTTTCTTATCTCTCCTTGCTACCAACAACCAATTCTACAGTCATGAGAAGACAGAAGAATATGATACAGACAAAGCTTCAGACAAACACCACCCCAGAGAAAGAATCTGGAGAAATGGACATTCACAGTCTTCCAGAAAAAGAATTCAGAATAAAAGTCATAGCCATGCTGACAGATCTACAGAAAAATGTGCAAGAGCTGAGGGAGGAAGTGAGGGAAGTGAGGAAAGACAATGCAGAAATGAAACAAGCCATCGAAGGGCTCAACAGCAGATTGAATCAGGTTCAAGATACGATCAAGGAATTACAAGACAGGGACCAGGAATACAAAGAAGCTGAGGCAGAGAGAGATAAAAGGATCTCTAAGAATGAAAGAATATTAAGAGAACTCTGTGACCAATCGAAGCGTAGCAATATTCGCATTATAGGAGTACCAGAGGAAGAAGAGAGAGAAAAAGGGATAGAAAGTGTCTTTGAAGAAATAATTGCCGAAAACTTCCCCACGCTGGGGAAGGAAATAGTCTCACAGTCCACGGAAGCCCACAGATCTCCCAACACAAGGGACCCAAAGAAGACAACACCAAGACACATAATAATCAAGATGGCAAAGATCAAAGACAAGGACAGAGTATTAAAGGCAGCTAGAGAGAGGAAAAAGATCACCTACAAAGGAAAACCTATCAGACTGTCATCAGACTTCTCAACAGAAACCTTACAGGCCAGAAGAGAATGGCATGATATATTTAACATAATGAAACAGAAGGGCCTCGAACCAAGAATATTGTATCCAGCACGATTATCATTTAAATATGACGGAGGGATTAAACAATTTCAAGACAAAAGAAAGTTGGGAGAGTTTGCCACCCATAAACCACCACTACAGGATATCTTAAACGGACTGATCTAGAGGGGAACACCCCTAAGACTAAAAAGATGTCACCAGAGAAAATAAAAGCATAGCAAAGAAAGCAGACCACCCAAATACTAACTAAAGGCAAAGAATAAAACACCTAATATATAAAGAAAAGAGGAGGAAGAATAGGAAGGGAGAGATAAAGAAACATCAGACGGCGCACACAATAACTTAACAAGAAAGTTAAGTTAGATTCTTAGATAGTAAAGAAGCAACCCTTGAACCTTTGGTAACCACGAATCTAAAGCCTGCAATGGCAATAAGTACATATCTATCAATAATCACCCTAAATGTAAATGGACTGAATGCACCAATCAAAAGACACAGAGTAACAGAGTGGATAAAAAAGCAAGACCCATCTATATGCTGCTTACAAGAGACTCACCTTAAACCCAAAGATATACACAGACTAAAAGTGAAGGGATGGAAAAAAATATTTCAAGCAAACAACAAAGAGAAAAAAGCAGGTGTTGCAGTACTTGTATCAGATAAAATAGACTTCAAAATGAAGAAAGTAGCAAGAGATAAAGATGGACATTACATAATGATAAAGGGGTCAGTCCAACAAGAAGATATAACCATTATAAACATATATGCACCCAACACAGGAGCATCAGCATATGTGAAACAAATACTAACAGAAGTGAAGGAGGAAATAGACAGCAATGCAATAATTCTAGGAGACTTTAACACGCCACTCACTCCAAAGGATAGATCAACCAGGCAGAGGATAAGTAAAGACACAGAGGCACTGAACAACACACTAGAACAGATGGACCTAACAGATATCTACAGAACTCTGCACCCAAAAGCAGCAGGATACACATTCTTCTCAAGTGCACATGGAACATTTTCCAGAATAGACCACATTCTAGGCCACAAAAAGAACCTCAGTAAATTCAAAAATATTGAAATCTTACCAACCAACTTCTCAGATCACAAAGGTATAAAATTAGAAATAAATTTCAGAAAGAAATCAAAAAGGCTCACAAATACATGGAGACTTAACAACATTCTCCTAATGAATCAATGGGTTAACGACCAAATCAAAACAGAAATCAAAGAATATATGGAGACTAATGACAACAACAACATAAAGCCACAACTTCTGTGGGACGCAGCGAAGGCAGTCTTAAGAGGAAAGTACATTGCAATCCAGGCCCATTTAAAGAAGGAAGAACATTCCCAAATGAACAGTCTAAGGACACAATTATTGAAATTGGAAAAAGAAGAACAAATGAGGCCCAAAGTTACCAGAAGGAGAGACATAATAAAGATCAGAGAAGAAATAAATAAAATTGAGAAGAATAAAACAATAGAAAAAA